>NQII01000285.1:488702-576850 GCA_002778355.1 Clitarchus hookeri | reverse complement strand
CCTCTCCCCCTCTCCCCTCTCTCTCCCTCTCCCCTCCCTCTCTCTCTGTTGTGCACTGCATATGCACACACATGCACAGATATATTCAGGGAGTAAAATGTCATTCCTGACATCACAATTGGGGTGCCTGTCAAACAGCAGGCTGTGGAAACCATTGTGGCGGTAGTGGTGTCAAGCCAATCATCCTAGCCAGTATTATGGTGATCAAAGAAAATATAAAGCATCAAGAAAGGGAAGGGAAGGACAGTGGAAACAGCTGCCTGCATATTGGGCACGGCACGTGACATGACATGACATATCATATCATATATCATATCATATCACTTTGCTTTAGAGATGGTAACCATTCCGATTTTCAGGAACCGTTCCGGAATGTGCTAGTTCATCAAAAAGAACCGTTCTCTTCGGAAAGGTTTATAACATATTGTACGTGTTGTGTACGTAATCGTAGTTTTGTTAACTAGGCCCCCTGGTTTTTTTTCTTCTGGTGGGATGTGAAGGGTGGTGGGGAGGGGGGAAATATATATACATATTACGCAAACACTTCCAGATTAAATGAATGTATTACTGCTGTGATGCAACCACAACTACTACTTCATTATGTAAGAAGATATAATATTGTGAAAGGAATTTCATTCATATATTTCCATACACTGTAATTATTTTGTATTTACTTTTTTAGGAAGTAATACTTCCCTTCGCCCTGCCCACAGCGCACATCAATAATATGTCCATACTGCAAGGGAGTGATTTAGTTCGAGAAAAAAAATAACAATAAAATATCTTATATCCTATTTTATCCTTGCTGGTAAGAGTGAAACAATTTGAACTTAAAAATACTCCTGTTGTGGTGTTCCCCACATTCCACTCACTCGCAGCTACGACCACCTGCCTGCTTACTCTCCTTTGCAATTCTCGCTCCATGGAAAACATTTTTTGTTTGGGTGGCAATCCAGATTTTTGACGCTCTGGAGTATTAACGTCCGGATTATTGATTATTGACACACTACCGTAAATATGATTACTGTTGAATTTGTATAAATTGTGTATGATTGTAGTTCAACCATACACAAGTCAACTACCATTTGGATACCTAGTTAGGGTGATATATTTCATTAAGTACTTTTTCACTTATTTATGTGTACATAGACTACACTACGCTACACTGCTACTCAAGGGTTGTAGTCGCACATAAGCATTCTACAGTATTTTGCTAATCCAATGTCACCTAGTGCTTTGCTTGTAATGCACCCATACATCTTGTCAAACACTGAATTGCACTCATAATCTCTTCAATTACAAAGACTGGCACAATTACAGAATATGAGATTCATTATGCTGGGCACAGGCTGCAGGCGATACCTGGCAGCCTGGTATGCATGTGCACCGTGCTGTGATTAGGTTTGATTTCCAACCACCACAAGTAAATTGGTGCTTACCACTGGTATTCTAGGTGGGAGGTACCACCCTAGATGCTTCTACCAAAGGACGTTGTGGGCCATGTAATATAGGTGAGGATTAATCACTAGACAGTCAGCAGCTTGAAACTTGTACATACAGTAGTTATATGCTGTACACCAAACCTTGTCAGCAGGACTTTCGTTTGTAATTAAGGAACAGAACCTTTGTTTCAGCTCTGGAGAGTCAACATATAACCTGGATGAAGCCCAAATTCTTAGGGTAAAAATTTTCAAACTTGCAGAGAGTATAGATTCTTTGAGGTAAGTGTTGTACATTTGTTGTCCTTTGATTTTGTTGTATTTATTTTTAATTTAACATATGTGTGTTTATGGTCTTTTGAAGGATGTAAGAGTTTGTAATAGTACATTGTCACTTCCAAAAATTTGAAAATGTTATTCAAACAAAATTTTTTGTAAAATTGCAGTTGGCTGTTTTTTAAACGGTGATGTTACATAATTTTGTATTCCTGTTATTTATTGACCTTCCGAAAAAATTTCACTACATGTTATATGTACTTCTACGTGTTTTTAAACACAAAAAATTTTTTCTCACTTTTCTGATTTTCATACATACTAGTGTAGTTTATTTATTTGGTGAATCCTTTGAACACAAAGCCATACTGCTGTAAAATAAATATAAGCTACAGTGTGTGAATAAATCTGCTGTGCTAATTATTCTCTGCATTTCATCTTACTTGGTATTTAACTGTATTTGTGGTGTTTGGCAACAGGCATGCCAGAGCTCTTTCAGTGTCATATTTTTGATATGTTCATTGAAGGTCAGGTTTTTTAAAGGATCGTCTGTGAAATTTCAGTACAATGTACAGTAGAACCTTCCTAAAACAACCCCGTCTCATTTTTGAGGAACCGTGAAAAATTTGGATGAAAAATATAAAATTTAAGTTAAATTGGCTGAAAAATAAATTTGTTGCATTTTTTTTATTGCTGCATGTTGTGTTTCTCTTGGTGAGCACACTGCTGAACATTGTTCATATCTAAAAATAGATACCACCTCCTAGGCTGTCAGCACTAGCCAATGCCTATTTACTCCGCCCAGGGCCTGATTTAGAGGGGGGGAGGGGCAGCTGGGTCATGTGCCCTGGGCGCCAGAACTGTAGAGGCACGTGAGATTTGTAGATGTATACATACGTGCAAATGTTTACTACAAGGGTACATAGTGTAATCCTTCCAAGTAAGAAACAAATAACGACAAACACTCTTTCGACATGCTTGCAGTTTACGTATAAAATAGGGCTGCGGTTGTTGAGTGGTTAGCCTGCTCGCCTCCCACCAAGGTGAACCGGGTTAAATGCCGGCCAGGTCACTCCCAGATTTTCGCAAGTGGGAATTGTGTTGGGCGATGTCGCTGGTCTGCGGGTTTTAGCAGGGATCTCCCATTTGCCCCACCCTTTCATTTTGGCACTGCTCCATACTCACCTCACTTCACCCTCATCGGCTCTCAAGACCTCAATGTTAAGAGCTGCCCAAATCTCTTCACTCACTCACTTGCTTATTAGATATACAACATTGTTACTTAGTATCTTCTTTGAGATGTCTGTTCTGCCATTAAAAGAATATACGTCTGTGTTCAGCATAACTAAGGTTAGAAATGTTCGAAAAATTACTGGAAATGAATTCACGTTACATATTAAGATTGGAAAATATGAAGGTAGGGAAGTTTGGGCGGTTGCCAATCTGAGACAAGCATGCTACAATTTTTGATTGTGCTTGAAGTTTTGCCAATGGTCCCCAATAGATTTAGTCAAGTTAACTGAAAGTGCAAGCACACTTTTACAGTTGCAGTGGACCACTTATTGGTAGGACTGTGCTATATCCACTTTACAATATTGTTTCGAAACATGTTGACCATGTTGTTACCTGTTTGATATATTGCTTGCAGAAAGTAGTGAAAATCAGTAGTGATATATTGCTTATATTGATATCACAAATATTGCTTGTATCAGTATCACAAATATTAACATCACAAATATAGGTCGTATGGATATTACAAATATTGGTCTTATTGATAATGCAAATATTGATATTACAAATTTATGCTATATAGATATCGCAAGTTTTGATGTTCTATATTTGTTCAAAATGATAGAGCAAATATTGACATCATAAATACTGTTTGCACTAACATTTCAGTTATTGAAATCCAATTATTTGTTCATAAGAAAAGAAGCGTCCTCATCCACTAACTTATTCAACACATTTCCCTAACTGCTGGATCTAGAAACATGAAATTCTTGGAATGGCTTCTTATTAGGTTGTATGCACTGACTAGAATAATTTTTTTATTTCAGCCTTTATGTGGGGTGGTAAAAGGGTAACATCTATTTACTTTGATTCATCAATATATCTCACACTAACGAGATATCTGCATGATTTTTGCTTCTAGTAGATGCTACACACACATGCCTGAAAATCATTTTAAGGATTTTTCAAAATTCACCCAATACGGTGGTAAAAAGGATATTGTCGCAGCATCTTAGCTTTTAAACCTAATAAAATGTTGCCATATTCTTTTTTTTCTAAATGCTATGTATACAAATGCTTAAGAATAGGTGTCATAATATTTGTATTTGTAGAAACAGCTCTTAAACGTGCAAAATCTGTTTTCATGGAATTTTTTGTATAAATGCTCCCAATTATGTATAGACATAGTTTTTTTTCTTCAAAATACTACATGTACAAATTCCTGAAAAAAAATTTAGAATATCTTGGAATATGATGCATAAGGGAGTGAAGAGGGGTGAAATGTATTTCCACAGTATCCTCGGTATTAATTCGTCCCGATATGATATCCCTATTTGCTTAAAATTACTACATGTAAAAGTGTGTAAGGATTTTTTAAAATTTAAGCCTTGAGGGTAAAAATTAGAGACTTGTGAGTCTCTGCAATATCAAGAAATAATTGAGATGAAAAAATTCTCGATTTCATCTCAAAACCATTTTTGAATTTCGGAAATCATAGTTCTATAAGCAACACGTGTATGTAATACATTAAGTGTTTTTTTCCTTGCTTAACAAAATGTAAAGAAACACATTTCAAAGATTACACAGNTAACAAAATGTAAAGAAACACATTTCAAAGATTACACAGTAGTAAAACATGCACTTCGAAATAAGGTACAGCAGTTTGGCAACAAACTGCCTCCAAGCGCTAGTAACAATAGTGAGAAGTGAACACTCACAACTAGAAGAATGTGTGCAGTAATCTATGGCCTCAGCGCCACATGTTTGTTTACATTGACAGTTGTACGTAGAGATGGTAACCGTTCCGATCTTCAGGAACAGTTTCGGAACGTTCCAGTTCATAAAAAAGAACCATTCTTTCTAGCGGTTCAGTGTTGTAACTGTTCATAACATACTCGACGTGTTCTGTACATAATCGTGATTTTAGATATTTTGTTTGTGGGGGAGATACACTTTACNGTTCATAACATACTCGACGTGTTCTGTACATAATCGTGATTTTAGATATTTTGTTTGTGGGGGAGATACACTTTACGCAAACACTTCCCGATTAAATGAATGTATTGTTGCTGTGATGCAACAGCAACTACTACTTCATTATATGTAAGAAAAAAAAAAGTGAAAGGAATTTCATTCGTACTCGTGTAATTTTGTCACAATTTAATTTATAGAAGAAAACTGATGATTAACAATAGTTTTTCACATTTTCGTATACTGTAATTATTTTGTATGTACTTTTTAAGACTGTAATATTTCCCTTCGCGCATCTTACAATGCACAGCAGAATTATGTCCATAGAAAAAAAAAAAGTAGTTAGTACTGCAAGAGAGTGGTTTAGTTCGAGAAAAAAAAAAATGTATTCTACCATATTTTGTCCTTGCTGGTAAGCAAGCAAAACAATTTAAACTTACAAATACTCCTGTTGTGGTGTTCGTGTGCCAATAAATCTATTTATCAAAAAATTATTCACATTTCTATTCCACTGTTGATTTTGTATCATATTCAATGTATTTTCAACAGTTCACAACATTTCTAATACTGTAGGTGGTTCAGTTCATTCGCCGGAACCGTTCGCGAGTTCACAAAAGTTCAAGACAGAGATTGATTCCATCTCCAGAACGGTTAATTCGCCGGAACCATTCACGAGTTTGCAACAGCTTCGAGACTGAACAGTTCCGAGGCTGTGAACAGTTCCATCCAATCGCCGGAGTCTTTACATCTCTAATGGCCTTACAGTGTCTTTTTGGCAACAGTTAAGAGTCGGAACCGTCCCGGTTTAGCAATTTCATAATATAATCATTGTTCTCATATATATATAAAATATTGAAAAACTTGAAATATCTCGATGTTGGAGTAATCTAGCATATTGAAATTATACTCGTGGTATACAAATTTAAAAGCTTGGTTTATCATTTGTTTTCACTAATTAGAAGTTAAACACAAAGTAATATAAACACATTTTGTGCATTTTCTGTACAGAAGTGGTGGAATAGTGTTGCGTTCCGACGGAACCGATGATTTGGCTTGTTTGGGACTGTTGCTCCAGTTCCTCTCTCCGGAACCGTTCTTTGGAACCATTCTGGGAAATATTCCCCATCCCTAGTTGTGCATAAAATTGCATGAAACGAAAGTTTGATATCTAAATTAATACATTAAACGGACTGTTTTCGTAAAATATCTGTCTCGTAAATTATGGAAGATGCTGCAACCGATGTAAGAGACCGTAAAGTGTCTATCATATGGACATTTTATTTAAAAATAAAGGGCACAGGCGAGTGTAAAGTGTGCAAGAAATTTAATACAAACACAGACCTAAACTGGTCTGAGATGACGTTTTTTTTTTTTTAAATAATGTAGATGATATTGTTACGTGGCTTCTACTTGTCTAGTTTATGTATGTATATCATAATTCCTTTGCATAAAAATTTTTTGTGTAAATGATAATTTTTTTTAAAACTTTTTTGAGTTTCCAGAAAAATTGTTGGTGAATTTACCAAAATTATATTATAAAATTGGAGCGTTTTAAATAATTACTATTTTAAAAAATGTTAACTGAGGCAAATAGCATTGACACCAGAATATTGCATTATGATTATTAAGGGAAAAAAGAGAATTCTCGGTCTCGTGATGATTCTCAAAAAAAATTTTAATTCTCTCTTGATCTCATCTCAAAATTGAAAAATTACTTCTCGCATACCTCTAGTAAAAATGGTAAAAAGGAGTTTTCACACAATCCTCAATATCAGTTTATGTTTACCTATGAAAAGAAAACTTAATTCAGTCGAGGAAGGAATGATACTTAAAGTTATCACACATACTATAAATATTATTTTGGAGACCTCCAACATCATAAAAAATGGATTCTTTAGACTACCATATATCAAAGTATACTACCTGGAAACTATGGTAGGAGCCTGTATTTAACTATGTTACAGATTTTCCTTCAATAAAATTGTAGTGTCACTGCTTAAAGTCCCATAGTTATATGCAGCTCAACTACAATGCTGCATACTAATTTAGATCTTTGCACCTAGCAGTTATCACATACTTGTTACAGACATGGCAGTGTCACCCTTATCACTCTGCCGTTTCTTTGTCTCAAATACAGGAAAGAGCTTCAGGTAGGTAGACCGCGTAACTAAATACTGTATATCTGCCCATGTTCACCCTGCATCTGTATTTCATACCCGGTGCAGTTACCTCCTCATCACCAACATACACTTCCATTATCCACGTGTGCCTGAATACTACCTGAAGTTACTGACTGATCCACCAGAAAATTTTTGGAGACTGCATCCAAACACATAATTTACTTTCATCTGTCTGGTATATCTGTGATGTGTATGTATCTCTTAGATTTGATGTCAGTGCATTACTCATTCGCTGAACTGTAATTATGTTATAGAATAGAGACCTCTGAACTGTAATTATGCTTCTGTAGAATACAGAGGAACTGTCTCATTAACTTAAGGACTTGCTTCAAATGAATAAAATGCTTGTAAGGAAAATCTCACATTTCATTTTGGTAAAACTTGACTTCTGATACAAGCCCACCGATAATGTCATGACTTATAGTGGGAAATAATGTCGACCTTCACACAGCCCACTCTTCTGTAATGCTGCCAAGATGAAATACGTGATTAGTTGGCACCATTAAGTTTTGTGCTTTTTTTGGTTAGTGGCCAGCAGCCTCTTTATTTTGTGCGGCTAGTGTTCATATAGATATAAGTATGTACCATGTAAACCTGTTTTTGAAACAGTTACTAAGTAAAGTTATTGTAGTCTCTCTGTCAGTGATACGGATTCTACTTCAAACTATTATTTAAAAATACAGTTTTCTTGTTTGAGCTCCTGCACACACAGTGGAATATAAAGTACAACATAAATAAGTTCATTTTTATATCGGTTGGTCTGAATTCATTATTTCAGGTTTTTGTGGCATTCATTTTTTATAACTAAAATTACAATCACCTTTTACAACTTGTATTATAATAAACATAAGAATATTTAAATTTAAATATTTGTATTATGTATTATATAGTTTTGTGACATATATTCATGTCTGCGTTGGATGTTATTGACAGTAACAAAATTGCAGTACTTGGCACAAAAGATGTTGACAATCCCCCAAGAGGTAAGGCACTGAAACTGCAGCAAATAATCCGCAGTGCAGCTACCATGTACCTGAAAGAGCAGCTGATTACTCTTCCAGTGCTACCAACTGAAGCTCAATTAATGGCCCTCCGTGATCGTAGAAGGTGAGAGCAAATAATTTGTATTCCTTTCTGGTCCAGAACTGAAGGTTTAATCAGTTTGCTGTAGAATTAAGGAGAATAAGCTGTAAAAATTATAAAATTAGACATTTACATGTTGTGGTTAAGTTTTTGCTTACGTAGTAGACTCCCGATTTTGCGACTATCCATGGTTTTCAGAAATACTATTACGCAATTTTGATACGCTTTGGGCAATGTCCGATATCCCACACAGTTTCATGCCTACCAGCAAGTAGGCCTGCTGCCACCTGGTTCCAGGCAACCCATGTGGCGTGTGGCATGTGCTTCTGCCTTGGGGATTTGGTTGCATCTTGGGTGCACAGCAGGGATGGCAAGTCTCACCCCTACATTGATCTACCCCCTTCACTGCTCCCTGGCCGGACTGGTATAAATTCATGTTGCTCAGCCCACTCAGGGCAGTTCTTTACTGCTCAGTCTTCATGCTGTTCAGTCGACTGCCTGCTGGTTCTTGCCTACTAGTTTTGTCTACAAGACCTTCCACTGTGCACTGCGCTCCAGTTTGTCTCACGTGAAGTTCACACNCTCTTGCCTACTAGTTTTGTCTACAAGACCTTCCACTGTGCACTGCGCTCCAGTTTGTCTCACGTGAAGTTCACACTGCTAATGGCTAGGGAGGCCCACGCCAGTTGCCTAGCTGTTACTCTTCAGGGGTTGCCCTGCCTTACTGTTATCCATGCATATAATGCATTGGTTTGTCACCTAGGCCACCTTGCCCTTCAGACATCCCTAGCATAAGCTGGGATGTGTGTGGTTTAGCAATAAACCCGTATACAGTCAACTCTCGATTTTGCAGCCCTGGGAATAGCNCATAAGCTGGGATGTGTGTGGTTTAGCAATAAACCCGTATACAGTCAACTCTCGATTTTGCAGCCCTGGGAATAGCGACCCTCTCAAAGTAATGACCCTTTCTCAGGAACTGTAAAAAATTTGGTTTAAAAAAAAAATAGAAAATTTGAGGGAAATGGTAGAAAAATAAGTTTATTTCATTTATTATGGCCACAAGTGGTTGTGNAAAAAAAAATAGAAAATTTGAGGGAAATGGTAGAAAAATAAGTTTATTTCATTTATTATGGCCACAAGTGGTTGTGATTGTCTTCTAGAGTACTGTACTACAGTAAACCCTCGTTAATTTGAATTCTTTTAATTCAAAATTCTGTGTAAATCAAAGTTGTTGTTAGCATCTGAACATAAGAATGGGATTTTACGTGTTTTGGAGTTTGGTTAGTTTGAAATTCTGCACAATACGTAATTCAAAGTAAAATTTTCTCAAAGTGCATGTAAAATTCAGATAATTTATAAACTATGCATTATTTATATTCTTGTGTAAGAAACTAAGTATCGCAAGCAGCTGCCTGACGTGCATCAGGCCGGCAGCTGCCGCCTTGTGTGTACCGGCGGCCAGGCAGTGNTTTTTTATTATTAAAAAACCCGAACTTGATGTTTACTAGGGAGAATGAGGGGTACATAAGTTTGTGCCAAAAATATATTTTCATGTGACAATTTGTTTTTTACATTGAAATAATGTGGGGGAATTTAGCAAACGTACAATGCAAACACTATTTCAGAAAAATTTAAACTAATACTATATATATACTCGTGTATATACATTCAGGAAAAATATATTTCTAGAAGGAAACTGCATCAACTATATGTGATGCCCTGTTAAGTATGCGAGAAATTTTTCTTTCATTACATTTGCATTTTGTACCTTGAACTGCGGTAACGTGAAGGCCATTAAAAGAATGCCAGTGGCTGGGGTGGGCTAGACTGCTCTTTTCCCCATCAGAATTTTCATCCTGGCATTTCAACTGTTTAAATTTACCATTCCTGTCTTGTTTCCTCTTATACCTTTTACCGTCCTTACACTTTTCATTCTATTTCCCATCCTTACCTCTACCTTTAACCATACTCGGCCTCGTCTCGTTCCTATTGTATTTCCCTATCTTATCCTTCTGAAAATATTTATCTGCCATGTGTCCAAAACGTACACTGTACTTTCTGGTTTCCTTCATTATTTATTTTGTGACAATCTTCTCCTATCGTCAGTTCAACTTGCGTGACTAGTTGCAGGAATTCTAACAAGGTAACTGGTTGTTTTTTTTACAAATGTAAAAAATCTATTTACTCAAGCTGTAAATTGAAAAACACAATTTCCACAATAGCGACTTACTCACACTGCAATCCTATTACCTTCACATAAGATATTATATTTACTACAAATTCCTGCATAGTTTCACCCATCTTTTGAGTCCATTCTATTAAGCTCAAACGGAACTTAGTTACTGCAATGCTCGACCCTACTTGATCTAATAAAGCGGCACAGATACGTGCAAAATCCCATTGCGTAATCACCACAGAACTAATTGTTTTTTGCAATACTTCTGGCACTTCATTAAGGTTACTGCAAATACATCACACGGAGAACAAAGACCCAGGTCTACTATTTTCCCTACTTCTACCAGAAACACAACTACTTTCGACAAAGATACTACGGTAACTATGGGTATCCTACTTTCCAAATGACTAGGGAAATTTTTTACAATTTTTGAAATAAGAACGAACTCGCTCTCCTCTCCGCGCACCAAGGCTCGGGTATGCCGCCGCAACACGTCCATACTATCATCAGCTGTGTATTCTACCCCAGCGTCTGTCACCTTCCCAGCTTCAATTTAATGGTGTTGACCGAGTGTAGCCACGTGAGTGCGCTATTGTCTGTCCTTAACACGAAGGGGACGTCTTCCCGGTAATAGCAGAATTTCTTCACTGGCCTGATCACTGCTAGGCATTATAACTTATTGGAATGATATCTTTTCTCTATGTCTGACAATAGGGTACTGGCATGGAAGATTACTCACCTTTTGCCTTCCAGGTTATCCTGATAAAGAACCGCATGGAATGCTAGTGGCATCCATCTGTAAGATTAATGGTGTTCCTGCAAGTGGGTGGTAAAGTATTCCAGGTGTGTTGAACTGGATTTTTAGGGCTTGAAAAACAGCTTGTTTCTCATCCATCCAGCGACAGTCGCACATTTTAACATGTCATTAAGTGTCCCCATGTACTCAGCCACGTTCGGAATAAAGTCCCAGAGNTAGCGACAGTCGCACATTTTAACATGTCATTAAGTGTCCCCATGTACTCAGCCACGTTCGGAATAAAGTCCCAGAGCCTGTTGCGTAGTCTTAGGGACTTTCCAAATTGCTTCCAGTTTTTGAGATGGTTGCTTTGGTAATGGCTCTTGACACCCACTGTCTGAGGCCTGTTTCCCTCTGGTGTTACACACTGCCCAAGGAACTCAACCTCTGTCATTCCAAAATGACATTTTGCCGGATGGCATGGTAAGGCATGAAGCATGAAGCGCTCAAGCACTAGTTGCGGGTGGTGTCTGTGCTCTTCCCATGAGCTTGAAAAGACAGTGACATCATCCAAGCATGCATGATAAAACCGGCCTATGTATCCATTTAGCACTACTGCCACCACGAGTCTCTGAAAAATGGCAGGGGTGTTTTTCAGCCTGGAGGGCATTCTAAAGCTTTCAACGAATGGCATAGATCAGGGGCCGTAATGGTGATGGATTGTGTTGTGCGACTTGATTTAAGTCTTAATAATTTATGCAAAATCATATTTTTATGAAACAAGCACTACCTTTATATTATATACTGAATCAAAGGGCTCAATAATTTGTTTGATGCATCTGTGCAATCTGCTGTTCTATTATGTGTTTTTTGTGTTCTGAGAGGTACTCAAGCTGATTGTGGATAATCCTTTTCTCCACCATGTGGGTCTCGTGGGCTGTTGAGAATGTTTGATGAAGCATGTGTTTGTGTTCAGAAACAGCACTATCTGCTTCTAGCACAGAAACGAGCTGCGCTACTTGGTCCCCTTCTAGTTGGTGATTTAATTCTTCCCCAGTTATAGGATGCCAAGGCTCTTGTGTTTCAGGCTTCCTCCAGATTAAAGACCAACGCTTTGTAGCACCAAGATATACATAAGATATACGTGGACGTTGCTGCAATCTATAATCTCATGCTGGCTAGCCAACCATTGCTGTCCCAATATGCTAGTTTCTCACATGCTAGTTACGATAAAGTATTTGGTTGGTACATTCTCACCAGCAACTATACTCACACAGAGGGTTGCAGTCCCTTTTGTGTCTAAATTGGCTCCACCTGGGCCATTTACATCACATTCTCATTCTGGGGTCTTTCATGCGGCTGAGTGCTTCATGGTAGAGCCGAGGAGCGTAAAAAGCTTTTTTTCCTTCAATTCCTATGGTAACCCATGGGGAGTCCTTTAGGCTGCATGCTACCTGCACTACATTTACCTGTGGGGCCCTGTTTATTATGCTGGGACCTTGGGCTCCTTCCTCTTCCCAGCTTCGGCATTTCCCGCTGCTCCGAACTTATTCTTCTCCGCCTCACTTCGTGGCTCTGTTTTAACAGTCCTGCTGTGGTCTCCCCCATAGGCTTCTGCCTGTTTGCCTTTGTAAACAGGGCAATCTTTGTGAAAATGTTGCTGGGGTCATTGCCAGCATTTCTGCAGTTAGTATCCATGACTTGGGAGAGGAGTGGAATCCCGTCCCTTAGCGTTGTCTGAAGGTGGGGTAATATGTGTTGCAGGCATAATTTTCCCACGGGCCTGCGTTTTTTTCTTCAATACTACATCCTACTTTCAGACTTTAGTATATCTGACTAACTCCTTGATGTGTCGTGGTTTGGGCTCTTGTAAGTGGAATTGTATTCCTGGTAACAAGAGTCAGGTAATCATCTCTATTTCCTTGTCTTCTTCTGCACCCGAATGAACTCTTTGAAACAAGAAGGCTTTGTGGCAAATAAAATAGCTCTGCTGCTTCTCCTGGCCACTGCGGTTGAGTGTAAAGCTCTTCCTGTAGCCTTACGACTGCATTCCTTCCTGCAAGGTGTTGAAGTAGCCTTATTTAACTGTGCCGATGTGGTTATGAATCCCCTGTACTTCTGCCACCACTTGTCTTCTCCGTGTAGTCGAGCCGTAGTGTGGTCACCCATAGGTAAGCCCCCACATTTATGGTAAATAAAATAAGCTGATTTCATTATTCAAATTTTGCCATTTCATCATAAAAATATTTTTATTTTGTCAGATAATTTTTATAGCAAAAAATGCACATATTATTAGGACATGAATATGCTGTTTTTGTAACAATTTCAATCAAACCTNGACATGAATATGCTGTTTTTGTAACAATTTCAATCAAACCTAAATGGAACTTGTTATTCATTAGTTTTAACCTTTACATATTTTCCATGAAAACATTAACAAATATTTAACAATCAGGATGAAAAGATAAGAATACACTTGGTCATGCAATAGACATTGTCTCAGCCACAGTCAATTTTGAGTTGTATCAGTTGCCCTCCACAAATAAAAACAGTATCAATGAGGAAAAGTAAATAATAAAATTGAGGTAAAATAAAAAAAAAAAAAAATTAAAAAAAATATGGTGTAATGCTTGTTAACTGTTAAATAATAATCCAACACAAATTCACAATCTAACCACAGAAAAACCCTGTAATGTTGTTGTTATAGATAAAAACTCCTTACATATAGTACAAATGTTTCCACAAAGTTTCTTATCATCAAAAACTGTTATTTTTTGTAGAGGGTGTAACATTACACTTTTTAGAGGGTGAAACATTACACTTTTTAGGGGTTATGCTTAACATTAGTCATAGATATTTTAATTATATATGACTACAGAATACGTGCTTATTTGATATAATTTCCAAATTATGCTTTATTATATGAGTTAAACAAAATGCAGTATAATATTTGGTTAATTTAATGGTTTATTGACATAGAGATTATGTGTAAGTATTTTTTATTTGTTTCTATAGACAGAATTCAGTATTAATATTTTGTTTGTTATTTTTCATTTCTTTCCTAGAGGGTAGTCAGCATTAAATGTTTATCAAACAAAAGTACTAAATAAAATTATCCTGGTTGTCTCTCGTCTCGCCATTGCTGATTGGCGGAGAGATGTTTCCTGGTCAGGCGACAGCCAATCCGAGGACAGGAGACAACATAAGTAAGGCAGAAGTAAAATAAAACTAATTTTTTATGACAATTTTTATCACCTGTAACGATGGACGTGAATATGTAAAAAAAAGTTTTAATAATATAATAATTAAGAATATATATTAATTTTATTGAAATAATTGCAGGAAGATGTTACTGAAAGTGAGTATTTAATAATTGAAGAGAAGGAATATTGATTTATATTGTGTTTGAGAAGATTGATCAATAATTTGCTGAATAAGAAGAATGAGTCTAATAAAAATATTTTGAAGCTGAGAATTTCTGCATATATGATTTAACAGAACCATTACTAACGTCACCTAATGTGTTTGTTGTACATTTGTGAATTGTATGAAATGTTACAACTGGCAACCCATACGTGTGGCTGAAGTACGAACTTCAAGAACGGCTAGAACTTCAGAAGCTTAGAACTTTGGCAAAGGGAAGAACTACACCAGAGAAAGAATTTTTTGCTACATGTCGAGACGTTGGGAGAAAAGAAATGCAGTGCCACAGATATGCTGAGAACATCTGAAGTATGTCTGCAGATGCAGGGTGCAATTTTCCACAATGAGGAACATTGTGGGAGCATTTTTTTGGGAGATGCAAGTGCAAAAAAGAGAAGAAAAAAATTTGTGTTTGTAGGTTTGGAGGAAAACTTTTGTAAGTACCTATTTGAAAAAAAAAAATTTTTGTATCAATTTTTGGTAAAAGATGATTGACGAGGAAAATAACAGATTTTTTACAATTTGAAGACACTGTAATTCAGGAAACGAAATTAGAGGGGCAAACATCTATTATGAAACAAGCAATAAAATTGTTATTCGAAAAAATGAAACTGTACAGAAAAAAATGCAAATGGATACTGAGGTATTACAAGAAAAAAATGCAAATGATAGTAATTTATTACAAAACAAATGAAAACCGTTAGATAGGGTAGTGAAGCCATTCAAAAATAAATGAAAGCAGTTAGGGTAGGTAGCGAAGTTTTACAAAAGGAAATGCAAGCAGGTAGAGTAGAACAAAATGACAGGTTTAATAATTTCGAAAAAATTTTGGAAAGTAGTGAACAAAATCATAAGGAATGGAAAGAAAATTTAAATTACAAGAAATTTCAACAAAATGAGAGGATTGAAGGAGTTGAAGTCGAGAAACAAGACAAGGAAGGGAGTTGTAAAGAGGAGGTAATGAGTAAACAAAGTTCTGTATCACTAGATGAAAGGATAGGTTATGTGCAAATGAGTATCTAGTTTTTGAAAAAACAGGGAATAAAGATTTTGTAAAGAATAGTGGACCAAAATAATGCATGCACAAGGAAAAGTAATGTTGAAATCATTGGGGAGGGGGGTGGGGGGGTTGGACATACAATCAAAACTAATGTAAGAAGGAATGGAATGGGATGTACAAATGTTACAAACGTATACAAAGTAAAAAAAAAAAAAAGAAGGAACAAAATCAGGGGTTGGGAGGGGGGAAGTGGTCAGATGAAACACAGGGCAAAACATTCAGAAATAAAGTAAGATTAAAGAAAATAATATTGACAAAATAATAATCATAGATACAAATTATGATTCAAAGAGAATATGTAAAATGGCGTGGGTAGAGTGCTATGTATAGATGGTATTACAGTTGTAAATAATTTTTTATATAACAAAAGAGACATAATTGAGTGGTGAGAAAAACTGTTGTGTTAGAATTATATGAAAATATGTAATTATTTATAGAAATATGGATGAAATGAAGTATATCAGAATATATAAAAGTTAATGTAAAATTAATTGATAAAAAAACAGATATTTTTTTTTGTGAAAAACAAAAAAATTTAATGTTTTGGCAACTGAAAGTCATATAGAAAAGATGGAAGTTAATAGTTTAATTTTAATTAATTCACTATTGTAAAAATGTAACATGGACATATAATGATTGTGAAATTTGAATTTGATTGTAAAAAACATAAAACATATTGAAGCAATTGTAGGATGTTAACACTTAGATTAATTTTGGTTTGTAACAAATTTATAAAATTTGTTCCAAACTGACGGTGGGGGGAGGGGGGGGGGTTATGTAACATTGCAGTTTGTAGGGGTTATGTTTAACATTAGTCATAGATATTTTAATTATCTATGATTATGATTACATAATACTAGCTTATGTTTTAACTTCATTGTATATAATTTCCAAATTATGCTTTATTATATGATAAAACAAAATGTAGTATAATATTTGGTTAATTTTATATTTTATTGACATAGATATCATATGTGAGTGTTTTTCATTTATAGACAGTATTTAGTATTAATATTTTGTTTATTTTTAATTTTTTTCATGGATGGGATAAAAATCACCTGTGTTATATCTACGTGTATACTTTAATAATTTCACCAACATTCTTGGTTAGAATTGCCAGTTAAAAAAATTATACAAAATAGGTCATCAGTGTTTTTGCCCATGAACGAGTGCCTAGCGATTCAGGGCAATTGATAGAATCGTACTACAGTGATATTCTTTTTGACCTTGCTACCAATCAATTTATAAATTAATCTCGTTCGAGAGTAAAATGTTCTTTACATTTGCGGAGTAAACTATGTCACTACCGCAAATAATTTTAACTGTTATCAGCATGTATGTGAAATAAATGCAAGATAATGCTGTATCATACATTAAAAATGGCAAAACTAACTGTTTGTAAGAGTTTTCATGGCAAAAGAAACTCAGCATTGCGGTGTTGGAAACATTTTAATGAGCAATTTTCTGGCTGTTTTGTGAAAATGGGAATTATTACAGAATTTCACCAATTAACGTAATTTCTCCATATTTTACGTTATTTTGCAGTTTGCAAAAATTTATAGGCCCTGCCCATAAGGTCTTTGGGACTTGAGTCCGTCGAAACTCTGTTTCACAGGAAATAAAAAATTGTGTAGGGTTTTTGTACGGCCTTCCTGCATGTTCGGGCAGTAACCCAGGTTGTGTGGTAGCATTTCTGGAGTCGTGTGGATGCTCGCGTTCTCCATTAGCCTTAGAGTGGAGCTTCTTGCAGATTCTCGCAGGCAATTGGAACTTGTCATACCCCCTTTGTCACACTTCTTTTGTCATTCATGGCAATTTTCACATCTGTATTCTAACTCTTCTAGGTCTCTTTGTCAGTCTCTTCCCATTCAAGGCAGGTAAAGTGGAAGGTGTCTCCACAATGTGCACTTTCTACCATTCGTTTTTCAGTTCCCGCGCAGGAGTGGTCAGAGGTGCTGTCCCTTTCAAGCGTTTTCTATGGGGTCTTTTATTCTGGCCATTATAGGTGTGTTAGAGATCGGTGTCACAGGGTGTTTACCCCAGACTCGCTGAAGTCGTTTTAAATAAACAGGACCTAGCCCACACAGCTCAGATGTTCTCTCATGTGTTTCCTGACCTCATAACTCTGCTAAAACATTACAGTGGCCCCACATTGGGCACCAAGCAAGAGTTTGACACCACTTGGTGGTATAGATAGTTACCTCCTAGGAACCAGGAAGCAGTGAACTCTGTTAGCTGAGTAAATACAGTGGATACACACCTACTGCAGCCTCAGTGTCTGATTAGGTATTTCAATAATACGCCTGTTTGCTATTAGCAGTGCTGGCTGGTGAACTGGTCGAGGGTTGCAGCTTAAGTTGGTGCTTGGCAGGTCAATTACTTCCCGCTTGCTCAGGAGCTACCACTGTAAGGCCAGGCTTTCAGCTCGAGGCGGCGAATGGCTGGCAAAGCAACTGGTCAGCAGACCTCGGTACGTGCCTCTTGGGTGGTGTTGGCAGGAAGGGCGGCACAGCCCGTGGTAGAGAAGCACTCAGTCTGGTAGCTGGCAGTTGATACTTGAGGCGCGACAATGGCTCGAGACCCTGTTGCAAAGGTCGAACATGCTTGTGCGGCCTCCTCCTGACTGGAGTACACCTTAGGGGTGCCTGGTCCCTGCTCGACAACACGTTTTGCTGGAGCAAGTGTCATCTTTGCTGCCTTATAGAGGTCTGCAAGCCTGCGATTTTAAGTTCAAGCAGAGTCTGAGCATGTTTTGAATTTCTGACTTTCTGTAAACACTTCAAGAATAATTTTTTGGTAAATGACTAATGTAACTTACATTATTATGGTCACATGGTCATATTCTAGTTTGATTGTGTTTCATGTTTCTTGTTACTGTGCATTGTTGTAAATATTTATAATTTTTCTATTTATTTTAACTTTATATCTCTATAAATGTAATTAGTTTCTTTATTTTAAACATGATACAGGAAGTATCTTAAATTCCTTTTAAGGGATGATCTCATAGGAAACTGATATGCCTAATTCTAAATTTGAGTAATGATGATGATGATTATTATTGTTTTTTAATTTCGTTTTTACATGCGTGTGTACAGCGTGTACAAATTTTGTAGTTATTATTTTTTTTAATCAGTTACCTACTTCCGGCAGTGGTTTTTATAATGCGTTAAGTAATACATAATAAATATAACACAATTATTTTATAAATAAGTATTGTATATCATTTATTATTTTTATATAAATAACTGCACTTGCTTTAGTATGTAATTAAATGAGAATGATATAAATTTAAGATCGGTAGTGTGAGAGAGTGATGACGGAAGATTTATAAAGGATACTGTGCTCTGTTTTGTTTATAATCTTGATGTTACTTTATATTGATAATGTTACAATCTAGGACAAAAATGCCTGCGACATATTGTTTATGTCTTCACCGTAGTACAGCAAGCATGCAAGTAGCACAGCACGTGCGACCATGATGACGTAATGTGCAGTAGGGATGAGTTTTGGCGGCCAGACGGTTTCACCTTTCTTTCTTCCCACCACGGTTGTGGGTATGGCAAATGTGGTGAAGGTACAGTATATGAGTGTGTGGTGTTTGCCTTATAGGCGAGATGTGACAAGCCGTATTCTTCAGGAGAAGCAGCTAGCATTTGAGACACAACAGATGGCAGCAGAGTGGCAGCGCAGAAGGGAGTCCCAGTCTCCCAACCGTCCCTCAGCAAGTCTGCAGCGAACCATGCAGGACGTATGTGTTACTATACTTGTGTTGCAAAGTGCTTGTTTTGAAAATAGGTAATTACATTGATCACTCTAGATGACACTTGTAATCACTCAGCTTCCATGCATCTGGAAAACAAAAAAATGTTAGATAATCGTAATAAATACTGTATACTGCATACCAGATACCCGAGAGCTTGAACTTGAGCAACATCAACTCTAGGGGCCATCATTGATTATTCCTGAAATATTTTAAACTTTTTTTAAATATTTTAAAATTAAGAATTTTATGCATTTTAGAATCTATGGCATTTTAGGCTCTAGTGAATACAGTACGTAGTTAACAAAAATGTGTGTGTCAAGTCACTTATTAATAATACATGCAGGAAAACATCCATATTAATGTAAAGTGACGTACGAAGAACTTCTTCTTATCTTGTCTGATCCTTAAGTACTTTCAAATTGGTATAACTTCTATTTCAAGTTGTGGAATTTTAAAATTGGTGTAATTTACCATGAGATGAGTATTGAATACTTACTGTTGCAGCCCATAGTGATGGATGCAGGTTGGGGCCCTGAGACTGCCCACATGTTTGACTCTGATGACCCAATGGTGCAGCAGATGAATATAATTCGAAACTACATCAAGCAGGCCAGGTATGTGCATCTCTCTGTGTTTTTTGCTATAGAATTTAATACCATCTAAAATACAAGCCATATTCAAATTATTTTCAGGCCAGTATTCTGTTGGTTGTAGGAGTGTTTATGAAGTTTCAGAAAAGCAACGTAAAATTAAGGACTTCATTCCTTTCACTTCAGGCACCCAAGAAACGTAAAATATTTGGATTTAAAAAAAATTAAATAAAATTTTTAGCTGGCAGATTTTCAGATTACGTTGTTTTTCATCCAAATTCAAACACAGTATTTCCTTTAAGATCAATTGTAATCTAACTGGAAATTAATAAATTCAATAACTATTTGCATGCAAAATTTTATGTGATTGATTACTTTGTTTTAGGTAGAAAGAATTTTTGCTTCTGCAGTAACATCTCGCAATAAATAAGAGTATAAAATATTGCAACAGACCTGCTAAGATATACGGAATTACTAGAGAGAGGTTGTATCCTACTTATAGCTGAATATGAATCCATTGTCAAATACTCCAAGTTGCCCATAAATCTCAAACCAGAATCCATGATAACAAAAAGTGTTCTTTTCAAAATATCTCGTTTCAAGCTATCAGTTTTTTACTATGTATAGAAAATAGCTAATGACAGTTATAAACTTCCCAATGGTAAATACAGGCAACTCTCGAATCTGTGATCTTATACAGTTCCGGGAAAAATAATTATTTTGAAGGAGTGATCAGTAGAATTTGAACTGATACCAACCCATCCCCCAACTCCTGTATGCAAAAAATGTGTGAAAATTGTACTTGTGACATTTTTTAACAGCTCTTGCAGCAAAATCATCCATTATGCAGTATGTGCCCTGGTTTTATGAGGTGCCACTGTTCCCCAGAATGGCTTCATAAAATTGCTGCTTTTGTAAAATAAAAAGAAAACAATTTCAACCTCTAAAAATAAAAATAAAATCGCATCAAATGTGTGTTTTTCCCCAACGAATTCCCTGTTTGATCATCTCAGGAAGCAAATTTGACCCTGTGTTGGAAGCTGTCTGCCTCCCACTCATTGGCAGAGGGAGTAAGGATGCAAGGACACTGCCCAGGATGTTATCAACACTAGTTTTCTCCCTCCCCCCCNCCCCCCCCCCCCCCCCCCCACACACACACACACACATCAGATGTTTAAGTGGAGGAAGCAATATCATGCCAAGCTAAAGTAAAATGTACCCAAAGGTAGCTGAATGTGAGAACAAAGCACTTGCTCCCCTGTCCCAAGGCATTTAAGGTGAGGAAGCAATATCACTCTCTGTGCCAAGCAACAGACAAATGGAAGAAGAGGAAAGCACAATGGACGCTGCATTTGTTGATAGGCAGTACACTCCCTATTACCGGACGTCTGTGCATAAACAAACAAAAAAAAATTAATAATTTTCAGTGTATGNGATAGGCAGTACACTCCCTATTACCGGACGTCTGTGCATAAACAAACAAAAAAAAATTAATAATTTTCAGTGTATGTCATTTTACAAACTACAGTAAAGACCTGAATTAATGAGTACCAGGTTTAACGAGGCAGGAATTTTGCAAGGTGATTCTCAGGAACCGTCAAAGATCAGAAAAATTGTTGAAAAAATACAAAAATCCCAGGGAAAATGCAATAAATTCGCAATAAAAACTGATTTAAAATATGTTCAAAGCGATAAAATACATGGGTTGTGGCGTTGTTACTCATAATTTGCATGCATCAAAATGGAAAGAAAAAAAAAATGACAAAAATTGGTTAAAAACTGCAGTAATTGTGATTTGAAATGAGCATGCCACTCTGCACCTTTAGGGGAGGTTCCCCACGCAATATGTGAAGGAACAGAGATAGTTACTGTTCTACCCCCCACCCCCACCACAAACTTTCTTTCTGTGATTGCTCCAAAATGCAGTCTCCACGCCTAGCTTAGTTATCTCGCCTGGCCATCGCCAGCATAACAACAATTCTGGTTAATAACATGGAGAGGGTGTGGTGAGTGACTTTCCAATGGGCATGAAAGGGAAGGGAAAGATGTGCCCTGGAATGTGAGGGGGAGAAAAAAAGGTATGAGCTAGCTCTTTGTTTGCCTGTTGCTATGCGCCCCCTCCCTCCCCCTCCCAAGTGTCAGGCATAAAAGAAAAAAGAAGGCGACCAACGAGCAACACCTGCTCTACAGCTTAGCTGGCCACACTGTTTCTGCACTGCTAATAGATTTTCTTGCACGAACTTGATACAATAGTATATGAAGGAAAGTATATACTGGATGGAAAAAAAGTGCAGCTACACTTTTGAGTTCAAGTTAAAAGTAATTAATTATGCAGGATAAGATGACAAACAAGTTGTCATGAGAAAATATGTTGATCCTGAAAGTGTCATACGGTGATGTACTAAGGAGAAACTAAACGAGGCACCGAAAAATAAACATGCTCTATCTCAGGCAGTGTTCTAATTCTTTTGGAGTTTAGTTTTTCTTAATTTGTATTAGCATTTTGTAAGGTTTAGTCAGAACACCATGACATTGAACTGTCTAATATGGCATGCTGCTATTGTTTTGGTTTTACAATGATTCCAAAATTAAAAGTCCACAAAGTCTTAAAATAAATAAATTTTTCCAGAAAGTTGTTAGAGGGTTGTTAGAAATTTAAAATTAATAAAATAAAACCAATATGACCTTAAATTGTTACTTAACAAACAGGGATGGGGCGAATCCAGTTTTTCCTCGAATCTGAATTTACTCTCGAATCCATGTCTGAAATTATGGAAACCCGAATCTCCGATTCTATAATTTTCCATGTGATATTTTCGCACCGGAAAACAAACTTGAGGTTTTTGTGGCACTTTTGCTGTGCATTTATATAAAGTATGGGGCGATTTTGTGATAAATAACTGCATTTACTGTAAGTATAAATATTGGTGAAAGTGATGTACGTTTCATGAATCTTTTATAAAATAACATTTAGTTTGACACAATTTTGTGTCACTTCAATTTAGTAAAACCTTCATAATTCGAATTGTTCGGGGCCGAAACGAAAATTACAATCTGTGGTATTTACCCACGTAGCACTAGCATTTTTTCCCGGGAATAAGGCTGCCTAAGCGGCACAACTGGTACGTGGGTCAGACAGAACTTGATGCACGCTGATGTTTTGGGGTGGTTGCTGGCGGCAAGATAAGTGCTGGCATATGCACGCGTCACATCTTGTTTGTGTTATGAAAAAAAAACATAAAATAAAATAGAGCGCACAATACACTGTCGGTATGTCTGTGGTTAAGGGTGCTTCAAACCAGGACTGCCCAAGACCAAAATATGCAGGAGCAATAAAGGTGGTAGTAGCATGCATACCACCCATTACACTTAACTGCACTTAACTCATGTAGATTCCATGTCAGCCCTCTCTCCCCCACACTCCTCCGTTTCCCAAAGCCAGCCTTCTCTCCCCCACCCCCTCCTTTGTCATCACCTGCCTTCTCTCCCCCACACCCCGCTTTACCAATGCTAATTCCCGGCAGGGGATATCTCTGTCCCATGAAACAAGACTACCCCCCCCCCNGTGAAATAGCATCTCACTCCACAAAAAAAAAAAGGAAGAGGACAGCTTGTGAACTACCTGCTGGGAAAAACCGCTATACTCTATACAGTATCCCTGTTTGGCCTTTCTTTCTGTATTGCCGCCCGCCTCAGCATGCCTCAGACAAACTCCGCTGCCTGCTATGTACAACTTTATGTTCCTTGCACTCCCGTTATTTTTAATGTAAAATAAAAAAGGAAACCGAAGCGCCACACGAAACTTGTTTGTTTGGCAGGAAATTCTGTAGCCATCTTTCTTTCTTTTCTTCCAGAAACGTAAGTAAAGGTCATGCTATAAAAAAGGGAGGGATAAATGAGGCAGAAAAAAGCAGACAGACAGCAGGAGTTCTTGATCTGCTGACTTGAGCTCACTTGCTTTTCCGTTCCACCCGCCCGCAGCCCGCTACCGACATGTCTGTAGGCAAGGCAGCCACGTGCGGCAGAATGCTTCGCCGCCTGATGCAAGTACGTAAAGCGACCGGCCGTTTGAGATGCTCCTTTTATTACACAAGAATTTAATTACTGCAGCATATAAATCATTTGAATTCTACATACACTTTGGGGAAACTTTACTTAGAATGACGTATTATGCGGAATTTCGAATTAACCAAAACAAACAAATTGTTGCACGAATCTTATATCAAATCAACCGAATCTACGAATCCCTAAGATTAGGTGAATTCGGCAAATCTTAAATTTGGTCACCCAATCCCTATTAACAAAACATTGTCTCATGAGAAAATACCTATTTCAAGAATATTTCAGCAACATGCTTTATCAAATTATTATTGTGAGCACAATAAACATCTGTTTATTCCAATAACATCATCTATATATGCATTTAAACATTTCAAACAGGCAAAACTATTATGGCGGCAGTTTAGTAATTTTTATTTGGTAATGATTCAGCTTCGAAGCGCACAAAACGCAAAACGCAATTATGAAAACATGTCGTAGATTTTGTGGACAAAACGGGTCATGTGACCATTTTGTTAACAAAAGTGCCATTTGGAACAGGGCCTCATTCTCCCCTCTTTCTTTATGACTGCTGTAACCTTGACCTACTCAGCCAGCCTCACTTCTGCCACCGTAGCACTCCTTGTGTTTAGTTTCTGCCCTTCTCTTTCTCACTTCCTCCCAAACAAGAAAAGAGGATGGGGGGGGGGGCGCCTCCTCCAACCCTTGTGACAGTGAACAAAATAGCCCTTGGTAGAAAAGTTCATCTTTTGCCTGGAACATATGGTATTTGAGTAGTTCTTGCTTTTATGCGGGTCTGAGTTGTCCCTTAACAGCCGCATTATATCTGGCTTGTACTATATAATCTTGTTTGGAAGACATCTGCCAATTGAATAAAAATAATATTTCACTATTACATTGTCTGATTTTCCCACAAGAAGCTACTGGAAACGCACTTAGCACATTTTTAAAGTGACTCTGCACCCAAAGTTTACATTTTTTTTTTGGACAAGCCGAGTTTATATATGCCCTCTGGGGTATACACAATTAATACTGCCTTTTAAAAACATGTTATTTTTGCAATTAGAAATTACTAAAGCTGACTTAACATGAAAAATGCTATTTTAATTCAATTTTTGAGGTTTTGTGGTGTTAAAATCTGTTGGCAATGATTTTGCGAGGTCAGCGATTTTGCAAGGTCATTCTCAGGCACCGTGAAGTCTCACAAATTCAGGTCTCTACTGTACAGTGCACATACTGTCTACTGTTTTTCAGGGTACTGTCAAAAACTTTCCATATGTCTGGGATTTCAGTAGATGAAGGTTCTGAAATGTACATACATCAATTAAATACAACTTCAGACCTTATTAGACTTCATATTGAGTATAATAAGAGCTAAACATTATGTGTGATTAATTTTACTACTAAACACAATAAAAATAAAAAATTTTTTAAAAAGTATTACAGTAAAACCCCAATTTAACAAAATGTCATGGTTACTGAAAATCTTTTCGCTATTTCGTTAAATTCAAATTTACCTATTATAACACAACACCAAAGTTGTTATAAAAACATGTTTTTTTGTTCAAGTTAAGACAGTATTTTGTCATTGATGGTGCTAAATAACACATTAATTTAAATTAAATACTAGAGTAATTCACTAGGTAGATGTTCTACAAATGAAATGGTACCCCACAAGACCATGAACCATCTGTAGGTAATAAAATAAAGTTAAAACATTGTGCGCCACCTAACGAATGGGAAATCCATTTCAGAAAGCCTTTTTGTACAAAAATTAAACAATTTATTAATGAAACACAAATTTATTTCAATAAGCAGGACTCTTTCGGTTAGAAATATACATCCCACAAGGCCATGGACCTCTTACCGCCACAAAAACGTTAACATTGTTGTTCGTACTATGTGTATACATTTTTGCGAGCGTACATTTTAGTTATTGCGAAGGCCAACTTTCTCACTAAAAATGAAATCGATACATAGTATAAAAGGAAGTCCCTGGTGCATGTCTCTCTGTATGATTTAAAAATGAAGTCAATACATAGTATAAAAGGAAGTCCCTGGTGCATGTCTGTCTGTATGATTGCGCTAATCTGGAGAACCACCAAACTGATTTGGATGTGGTTTTTACTGTCATGATCTGCATTTGTCGAGAAAGANGATTTGGATGTGGTTTTTACTGTCATGATCTGCATTTGTCGAGAAAGATTTGTGTGTGTTAAAAATTGCCCTAGCACTTATAGGAGCTAAGCATTAACGGTATTAGTGAATCAAGTCTGGGAAAAAAGTTTGCCGCCAATGCGCTCTCGTGGAATACACTGCCAAATCATTTAGAGATATAACAAAATCATGTACGAAAGAATAGTGTAAAATTAGATGATCTACAAAAAAAGTTAGTAGTAGCATTTATTTATCTTTAATAGGTAAGTTGTAATAAGCGTATTTACAATTTAAATTACGCAGTAAAAACAAATATAAAATTCACTGTCTTTTCTAACCATAAAGAATGTAATCTTTATCAGAATGTAATCTTTATCAAAATAAATTAATTCGTAATTAAAACTGTTTAATGTAGATAAGAAATGTCCTTTACAGCATACAATTATCACCAATACTTTAAAAGTTATGGAAAGTTTTGTGAAAAAGTAATTTCTAAAATTGATTGTGTTTATCACAAGCAAATGAAAGTGAACAAGAAAGAGAATCTAGCTTGACTAATAACCGAGAAAGGAATATTTTACAAAGAGAAAGGGAGACTACTGCTGAACGCTGAAAAAATTAATGAATTAGTGCTTGCAAGATTCAATGCGCAATCACAAGTCTATTACTCTGTAGATACATTACTCGACAGTGAAGAAACTGTGCACTATCCCACAGAATTTCTTAATTCATTGAATCCTTCTGGTATGCCACCACACAAACTGATTTTAAAAGTTGGAGCGCCCATAATTTTATTGCAAAATTTAAATCTACCGAAATTATGCAATGGGACTCAATTACAAATAAAAAGTTGAAAAAGCTATTTCACTGAAGGTACTATTCTAACTGGCTGCAGTACTGGAGAAACTGCTTTAACACGTAGAATACCAATGATTCCCTCGGACTTGCCTGTTAATGTTAAAAGAGTCCAATTTCCAATAAGAGTTTGTTTTGGTATGACCATGCATAAGGCACATGGCCAAACACTTAATGTGGNAAAAGAGTCCAATTTCCAATAAGAGTTTGTTTTGGTATGACCATGCATAAGGCACATGGCCAAACACTTAATGTGGTTGGAGTGGATTTGAGTGGAGCATGTTTTTCACACGGACAACTATACGTAGCCCTTTCGCGTGTCACGTCAAACAGAAATCTTTTTGTGCTGGCAGTCGGAGGCAAAACAATTAATGTTGTATACAAAGAAATTTTCTAAACCACTATCATATAATCTGTATGAATGTGGATAAAGTAAAGGAGGTAGGTATTAGTGATGTAACGAATGTTGGATTTCCCACATTCGCAAATGCAAATGCAAATATTCATCTCCAATATTCGCAAATGTGAACACGAATATTGGCTTTTTCAATATTGCGCCAAAAGCATGCGCCCACGAACTCACATTTTGATTGTGCGTTTAGGACGGGCCGTTTAAACCGAAAGTAGCCGATACTGCACGAAGTAAACAAACCATGATTGCTCGCTCATTGAATGAAGTTAACGGCTTGTAGTTTTTTCGTAAAGATTTGTTTTGAGGTTACTTACATTTATTTGTCGAATTTCTATAGAAACTATTGTTAAATTGTTATAAAGTAATTATTGATATTTCAACATGAGTGAGTCGTATGTTAGCGAGTGAGTCATATGTTAGCGAAGTTTGGACTTATTTTACAATATGTGATGCTGAAAATGTGAATTGCAAAATATGTAGTAAACAATACTCACACAAAGGAAGATCAACTAGTGCTATGAGAAATCACCTGGAAGCTATGCATAAAAATGAGTATAATGAATTTAAAAAACGGGAAAATGAAAAGTAGAATGCTTCTACAACAAATGGTTTAGCGTCCTCTTCGTGACAGTGTACTAAGACTGACCTAAAACAAATGTCTTTGACTGATTGCTTCGAAAAAACNACTGACCTAAAACAAATGTCTTTGACTGATTGCTTCGAAAAAACAAAAAAAAAGGGATATAATAACGCCAAGTCTGTGAAAATTGACTATTTAATAAGCGAAATGATTGCTTTGGAGGACTGACCCTTTAGTTTTGTGGAATGCATTGGATTTGTCAGATTGATGAACCGCCTATGTCCGTCGTATGATTTAAAAACTCGACAACATTTAACTTTGTTTATGTGCAAAAATTTCTACAGCAAGGTAAAAGATAAAGTTCTGGAATTAATCAAATAATTTGAAAAAAAANTTTGTTTATGTGCAAAAATTTCTACAGCAAGGTAAAAGATAAAGTTCTGGAATTAATCAAATAATTTGAAAAAAAATGGCATTTACATTTGATATCTGGTCTGATTCTTGTTCAGGAGTATCGTTGCTGAGTTGTACGTGTCACGCATGGCATAACAAAAGAATTTGAAAGAAAAATGATTGTGTTAAAAGCAGAGGTATTTAACAATGGCCGACATACTGGTGAAAATATAGCTATANTTTGTTTATGTGTGAAAATTTCTACAGCAAGGTAAAAGATAAAGTTCTGGAATTAATCAAATAATTTGAAAAAAAAATGGCATTTACATTTGATATCTGGTCTGATTCTTGTTCAGGAGTATCGTTGCTGAGTTGTACGTGTCACGCACGGCATAACAAAAGAATTTGAAAGAAAAATTATTGTGTTAAAAGCAGAGGTATTTAACAATGGCCGACATACTGGTGAAAATATAGCTATAAAACTTGAAACCATGTTGTCGCATTGGGAAATACCTAAAGAAAAAGTGCAATGCATTGTTAGAGATGGTGGCACAAACATGAAAGAAGGTATTTCCTAGTTATTAATGAGAGACATTGATTGTTCGAGTGTGGTTTAAGTCGACCAACAGTTCCTCCCCGAATTCCGTGTTCTATCTGTTATAACAGTGATTGCAAAATCTAAAAAGAAGGCAACACATTTTTATCACTCAAATGTAGCTCAAGATGAACTGGCTGCTCTACAAGAAAGACTCGATCAGCCAAAGNGTTTGCAAAATCTAAAAAGAAGGCAACACATTTTCATCACTCAAATGCAGCTCAAGATGAACTGGCTGCTCTACAAGAAAGACTCGATCAGCCAAAGCTGAAAATCATACAAGAGTGTGCTACAAGATGGAATAGCAGCTTGTATATGTTAGAGCGTATTTTGAAAAACAAAGCTTAGTTATGTCTTTACGCTTCCACAAATAACAAAATGTCACAACTAACTCCCCAAGAGTGGATAATTGTGGAAAAACTAATTACTTTGCTTAGATCTTTTGAAGAAATTACAAAAGAACTAAGTGCAGCCAATATATATATATCTTCAGTAATTCCATTGGCCACCTTGGAAAAGGTAATTGAATTTGATGTGACTGACAAATGCATTGGGAACACGATTCTTGTTTAAAAACAAGAACTAAGTCGCAGATTTTCTCATTTGGAAAATGATGTATTGTTTGCTACGGCTACTTTCATTGACCCGAGATACAAAGTGAAATTTTTCAAAATTTCTTCAACCAAAGATCAAGTTGTGAAAACTATTTTAGAATCCATTGGAAACGATGAATCAAGCCTATCTTCTTGTTCAAATCCTAAGCATGCCAGAATGACTAACCATGGGATTGAAACCTCTGGATCCAGTGCATGTCTATCAGGGAAATCTAAATCTTTAAGAGACACCATGTAATTGCTGTTGGATTCCAGTGAAAGTGAAGGAGAAAATTAAAGTCCAAATCCTATAGAAGTTTTGATTAAAAAAANCATGGGATTGAAACCTCTGGATCCAGTGCCTGTCTATCAGGGAAATCTACATCTTTAAGAGACACCATGAAATTGCGGTTGGATTCCAGTGAAAGTGAAGGAGAAAATTAAAGTCCAAATCCTATAGAAGTTTTGATTAAAGAAACCATCAATGAATATTTAATAGATNTAATTGCTGTTGGATTCCAGTGAAAGTGAAGGAGAAAATTAAAGTCCAAATCCTATAGAAGTTTTGATTAAAAAAACCATCAATGAATATTTAATAGATAAACGTGTGGAAAATGATGTAGACCCACTTATATGGTGGAAGGTGAATAATAAGAAGTATGGTATTCTTTCTCCTATAGCCTGGCAATATTTAGTAACACCACCCACCAGTGTGCCTAGCGAAAGAGTTTTTAGTGGGGCTGGTCTTCTTTACACACTCCACCGAAATAGGCTGCAAGGAGAAAAGGCATCAAGACTTGTATTTTTGAAGTTTAATATTCCTCTACTACAATTTAATTTCTAAGTGTTTTATGAAAGGTACATAACTTATTTAAGTATACTTAGTAATTAAATCGTAACTTAATTACTATTGTATTTTTATAGTTTATCTATTATTATTTTGAATTCAAAATGAAATGTTAAATGGTTGTGTTAAAAATAATGTAACTAGAACCAAAGTTAAAATTAACATTATAATTCAAAGAAGTTTTTTTTTTGTTTTAATTAAAAAGAAGAAATGTTTTCGTTTGCTTTCTCAAAAAAGATATTGTAAACTTTATTTATAAGTAGTAGTTTTAGTGTATAATATAAATACATATTATTACTAGTAGATTAGATACTGAGAGATCTCGTAGATTTAATATTATTTAGATACCCATCAAGTTGCATTTGTGTTCTCACAAAAGATCTCATTTAAAGTTGATTAGTTTAATTCAAAATGTGGTAACATATTTAGCTCCATTGTTTTGTGTTTAAGAAGTTTGAAATTTATTTTTGTTATCATACAATTGTTATTTTAGTTTGTAAGTTTAAGTAAATACCTACCTACCTAAATTTGATTTTTGCTTAGATAAATAAGAATAAAAGATTGTTAAAAGCATCTGTTTGTACCTAATGAGTAACATGAAGACTGTTTCCCCAATTAAAATTTTTTTATTAAAATATAAAAATACCTAAATAAAAATATTATAAATCTTAGCAGTTGCATTGTTATTTCATAAATATTTTAATTTTTCATTGCCAAATACACTCGCAACATATTTGCATAATTTCTTGCAAATGCAAATATTAAAAACATGTGAATATTTGCAAATGTGAATGTGAATATTCGCAAATACGAATGTGAATATTCGTTACATTACTAGTAGGTATGTATGTCAGGATCATGGTAAATTGAGGTCCATAATCTCTGCCTACCCCTCTGAGAGACAGGCGTGATGTGTATGTATGTATGTTATATATGATAGTAGTTTACTTATTTACTATCATATAGTATTGTAATTGTCTTTTCCTAATTTATTAATTAATTTATCGCTCTAAAAACTAAATTGTACCCAGGCGAAGCCGGGCCGGATCACTAGTAAATAAATAAACAAACAATTATTTGTAAGCTGCACCACAATCATGCCTTCATTTATCCAATACACTGACAGCCCATAGCGACACACGTAAAGTCGGCCGACAGGCATGCACACAGCTGGTGCGATGGAGATGACCTACTTTTCAAGGGCAACTGCGACATGTGCGACAGACAAGCTAGGCGGGTTGCAGCAGAAACGGGCGCTATTATGGACGTAATGTGTTTTATCCGAAACCAAAAATAGAATCCTACTCCATTTTAAATTGTGTAAGCAGGTCAACAGGCAATGCAGTAAACTCNTTTATCCGAAACCAAAAATAGAATCCTACTCCATTTTAAATTGTGTAAGCAGGTCAACAGGCAATGCAGTAAACTCCAATCGCAATCTGTAATCAAAATCCAAGAAGAAAAGTCAAAAATCAAAGTTATAACAGCACTAGTGAAAAAAAACACTGCACACAAAGTCATGGCATGCGGCACATATAAAGATAAAATATAGGGATTTTTCACCTAATTATTTAGCAAAATTAGCCTCTTGCTAAAAGTGACTGAATTTTAATGAACTATTTCACAATATTTTGAACGCATCNATTATTTAGCAAAATTAGCCTCTTGCTAAAAGTGACTGAATTTTAATGAACTATTTCACAATATTTTGAACGCATCTGATAAACATTTTGCTCGACTCGCTGCGGCTACTGTAACACTGCGAACTAGGCAACAGAGCGCAGCCATGATAGGCTACTGGTACTAGCTAGTGGGAGGAGTGTTGCTGATCAACTAATCTTGAGCTGCCAAGAAGTTTTGTGCCAGGCGTAGATTATTGTATTGTAATGTATTTATTGGAGTGTATCATTTATATTGGACTGTAGTTAAGCATAGCTGTAAACCTTATATTTACTTACCTTTAGTGGGTTATGAAATTGGTTGTGGCTGTATACGAACCACTGACAATGGCACATTTGCCTGGTTGACACAACTCACATGGAGTTTTAACTTTGCCCACAGTTTCTTCAATGACTGTGAAGTATTTACCATCTAAAAAATAGCACGCCTTGGAGGCGCAAAACTTTAATCATCACTATCCGCTATTGCAGTTTCCTTTAATACAAACTAATTAATAACAATATACACTAGCTCTACACTCAACATATTCAAAATTCTTGTTAACAGACGATGCACCTTAGAACTTTGTATATTATGTGAAGCACTTCAAAGAGATATATATATAATCAATAGGGTTCAGCTGTTTTAATTTTCTGTGGTGCTGGATGGCATAGATATTAGGTAGACCCCATCATTGGTGCAGTAAATAAGATAAAGATTGGTTATTACAAACCCATCTTTATGTGAATAAAAAAATGTGTTGCACATAGTGTAATATATGTCACTGATTTTTTGGAGACCTTTCATCGTTTGAAAATGCAAGCAAATTTTCATAACATATTAACTACATCAAACAAGTCCCACAAGGGGCGTTAATAAAGGTGGTTTCCAATATTCGTGCAACCAGAAATGTATTTTGAAAGTAAAAAGTATTTTGTAAAATACAAAACACTTAAATAAAGTATTTTGATACAAACACAAAATAATTAGCAGAAAATGCATTTTCGAAACAAAATACAAATATATCTAAAATACATATTTCAAATACTTGTATTTTCGATACTACCCGTCTCTGGTCACATCACCATCCCCTAATTACATCTGCCTTACCATATTATGTTTGGAATAAAGGATGGAGATTCACTGAAAAACATGTTAATCAGAATATCTCCCCTAGTGAGCTAGTAAGTAGCGGAAGACTACTCTCTCATTGACAGGAACTTATAGTAGTGCCAAATACTTCCTACTGACAAGTGACCCTATTAATTACCAAGGATGGAGGGATCCTTGCATTGCAGGTTCAGTATCACCCCACAACTTGAACATACGTCCAAGTGAACCTACGCTACAGCTGGTGGGACCGCAAGCAACAAGAACAGTGTTGGTGGTTGATGGGGACAAGGGACACTTTCAGGTCAAGCAGTAGGTGCTACACATGTGAGGAAGAAAGAAATTGAGATAGGAAAAAGATTGATGACCTAAAACTGGACTTGCCAATTGTAATGACGCAGTATTCTTAATTTTTGGGACCGGGACACGTGTTTCAATTTTATTTAGCTTTGCTAAGCTTCGTAATATTTTTATCGGGTATTCAATATTAAAGCCGTGGTGGTTCGTTTCCCATGATAGTTTGTTTATCGGAGATACGTTTGCTGTTTTACGTTTATCAGGAGTCCGGTTGTCGTTTCGTTTCGAGCGTCTTAGTTATCAGTTTTTGTTAAGCGTCAACATTAGATTAGCATTTTTCAGACTGCGTTGTACAAATTTTGTACGAGAAGTTTGTTTATCTGTATATCGACGGCGCAGTTTTTGTTGGTACAACGCAGTTTCGATAACGTGTTGAGAGCATGTGTGGCCAGGCCCTTATCTCAGGAGAGGGGGGTGATAGGCAGCACAAGTACACGCCTGTCGCCCTTCAAGTCACTTCAGAGGAGTCGGCGGCGAGGTCAGTTGGAAGGCAGTCGCCCTTCAGGGCAGTGGTAGAATGGTCGTCTAGGCCATGTCGGGTGTGACTCTAACCCCCACATCGGCAAATTTGAACTTACTATATTATTTCTACGCCAGTGTGGGAGGTCGCCGCATTTCTTATTTCTTCGGGCCAGTCTGTAAGAAACATAATAATTCAAAAACAACTGTGGCTCTGTTCTGTCCATGTCTATTTATCTGTGCATGTTTCATACTCTGCATATTCAGAACTTCGGAAGTGAAATGTGTAACTTCAATAGTAAATAAAAGTATATAACAAATACTCTGGAACTTGACCTTATTTTATATGTAATTGGCATCCATTTTACTGAGTCTCATGTACTACCTTTGAGCAAGCCGTGGCAACTTAACGTCGGCTGTGTAACTGGCGCGGCCAACGTTACACAATTTTTACACTTTTGCTGTAATTTGTATGGAAAATTTGATGGTTACAGTTGTAAGGTTGTGATGGACATTTTTACAGTTTTTGTTTCCACTTGGACAAGAACCTCTTAAAAGTCTTATACGAGTAAGGGAGCCTTCAATTTGCATAGTTTAGAATTACACAGAAAATATCAAATTATATTTCTAGTGGTGAATATTGTTACATTGGACAGCTAATTAAAATGTTTATCGTGTTTATAGTATAGGAACACAAATAAAACATAATTTCACCAATTAAATAGTAAAGAATGGTTTTTTATGTTTGCAGTCTAGCGTTTGTTAGTTACTTGAAATGCTGAATTTGATTTATGCATAAAGTATTGCATCATTAAATCATTTGTGGATCTGCATAAATGCATTCCATCTGTTGGCAAGTTATACGTTAGTTGCTTTTTCTGCATTTCATTTTAATGTCAAACTCAAAATTACAATGCTCAAAAATATAGAGGAAATGTTAACTTGGGAAAATTTGTCATCACCTTTTTTTTTTTGTCATAGTCAAAGTGGGTTCATAGAAAGGAACTGTGGGTAGATGTGCATGAAATATGTAGTTAGTGGGACAGTAGCCAACAGATGAGTTATTTGTGTGCCTCATTTCCATCAATAGACTGCTCTATTTTTCTAGGCTCGCTCACAGGGATGATGAGGTGAGCACGCTCGAACAGAATCTTCAAGAGCTGCAGGACGAGTACCACCGACAACAGGCAGAAGTCCTCGGCCACTAGCAGTGATGTGGTTTGCCACACATTCTCGACTGCTACAACATTCCTTTCAAACTATATCAGAAAATTACATTAACTTTCCCAATACCATTATTTATTAGCTCTTTTTTTTATTATTTAGTGTATTGCTTTTTCTTGTGAAGAAATGGATACATGCATATATACTATATATTTCCATTTATTAGCAGATGAAATTAAATGTGTAAATGAGATTAATTTCTGTATTTGAATGCCTTGCATGCATAAGTTAAAATGTGATTATTTTATATTGCTTAATTTGTATACTTCAAAATTATTACAATATTTGTAATATTACATATATTTTGGTGTTTTATTTAAATGGTAATGAAGTTTGCATGTGGTTTGCTTTCCTGGCCTGTGGATAGAATTGTTTCCAAGGAGCCCTTTTTGATAAATGTTAATCAAATGTTCGTACTTTCTCTGTTCTTCAAAATTTTAATGCTCCTAAGATTTGAAGTAAGATACATTAAGAAAAGTAGTATTTGTGTAGCATAACAGTGGAGCTTTACTTACTTCAACCTGTTCTACAGGAACTGATTTGCAACCTTTTTCCGTGACTTCTCAGCAAGTCTAAGAACATAAAGTGTTTCATCTACGTTACTTATTTCATATAATGTGAAATTATTTTGTATTCTTCACAATTTTCTGAAAATAAATTATTTCCTCATACACCGCAGGTAATTGCTGAGCCATAATTTGTCTATGCATTTATAAGATGATATCTCCAAAGTAATGTTTTAAAACCACAACACAGTAGTACGAGTACAAAATGTACTGAAGTCACACTTGAGGTGGACAGTGTATGCTGAAGGTCACGCAGTCACTTAATATATCACTACAGGCTTACTGCCAGCCGGCATTATCGTACAGATGCTCGTTACAAGTACAGACATTTGCTTGTAGTAAAAAATTTTGATAAATATTGTAAATTTTTTTATCTGATTTTGGTGAAATTTTCGTCAATTTTTAATTCATTTCGTGAAAGATTTTGCTAAAATTTAACCGAGAAAAAAAAATGGTTTGGTAATATGACAAAAATAAAATTGTATATATTTGGTTAAGAAATGCAAGCACTCACACATATTTCATATTGCAACAAACTTTGGCTACTTTAGTGATGGCACCAAAATAAAATAGCATACATTTAATCAGAAAATGCAAGCACTGTCATTAATTCCATATTGCTTGGCTTGTCCTTCTGTCAGTAATTATATTTCCATACGTTGAGAAACTCCTTTCAGTGTCTACATTGCTGACTGGAATCCATACTGATTTCACTGCAGCATTAACAAAGTCAGAAAAATCACACTTCAGCGAAAGCAACAATTTAACAATATCAACATCTTGATCATTTTGAAACACGTTAACTATAGAATCCTCGAACAACAGATATGGGTGCAAACTCTCACACAAGATAAGGACTTTTTTCAAAGTATTACATATTTAATGGTTTTTTAAAGACAATTCTAGAATATTTCTTTGATCAAAGAGTTTACAAAGACATTCCATGAATTCCCTGCCACTGTCAGACACAATTAAATCAATTAAATTTTTGAGACTCCTCTCACCGACCAATGTGACAGACTTTGTTTGAAAAGCTTTGAAAGTGCATCTGATGTTTTCTGGAAGAAAAAAAAACCCATCTTTTAGCAATTCAAACATTTTTTTCAGGTCACTACATTGCGAGGAGAGAGTCGCTGTCACTGGTGCACTAGAATTTTCAAAATGCTCAAGTAATTTACAGCTTTTATAACAGTGCTCTATCAGAGCCACTGCTTGACAATGTACTTTTCCAATTTCACATGCACTCAGCTTCTTGAAGTAAAGAATATTGGCACTTTCTTCTTCCAGCGTTTGTAGAAACTCCACCATATCGTGCGNTTCCAATTTCACATGCACTCAGCTTCTTGAAGTAAAGAATATTGGCACTTTCTTCTTCCAGCGTTTGTAGAAACTCCGCCATATCATCCAGATATTCACTCAAATACTCTACACTCTGAAACCATGAGTTCCGTCCAGTAATAACTGGAGTAGGGGAAAGCTTAGCTTTCTGTGGCTGATCTTCATATTTTGTTGTTTAAAAATGCATGTTTGCATTCTTCCTCTTGCATGTGTTTAAAAAGGCATTCTTTGCTTGAGTGACGCACGTGTTCAGCTCATCCAGAACTACAGGCCATGTATTCCCTACTAGATTAAGTTTATGCGCCCAGCACTGTGTGTGCACCAACTTTTCAGAAACAAGAATTTTTATTGCCCGATACACTTGGTCATGTAATGTGCAGAATCTGATGTTATTGATACAATGTTTATGCACATCTTCAACAATGACTTGTGAACATACTGTACCATTTGCGCTCTTCAGAATTTGCACTCCCCCGACATAAAGTTTTTAAACTGGTAAAAAAAATCTTAGAGAACAGGTATTGGAAATCATGAACTGGAGGAAGGATTGAGGATTGCAATCAAGAATAAAAATAAATAAATATGGAATAGATAGCAACATCGCTGATATTTTGTCAAAAATAAAACTTTAATTTCATAAACAAACAAATTACTAATTTGACAACATACTTCTTACATGTTAATTAATTTACACATTAATTGTAAATTCTGACTGCTAGTTAATCATCCTTTTAAAGGTATTAATGTATTCAGTTTGTAGTTGAAAATAAGTAATGTTTTAAAAATGTAAAGAAAATTACCCAAAACCATGCATGGGCATCCACAGTGGCAAATATTGTATTCTTGTGGTTGGTAAGAATATATTGGTAATCAATTTAGTTAAAATTTCCGTTTAGCTCACAAAACTTAGCAAGGATTAGCAGTTATAAGATAAAACTTAATAAATTATCTTTAGCTAATTATTTAAAATTTAAATTCTTACACTGTATTGCAACCTGCAGCATGTTACATGTCAATATTAAGGTAAATAAACATCACAAAATACATAATACTTTTTTTTCCAATTGAATTCTTTGAGTACAAACTGCATAAAGCCCCTTTGTTTACAATTAATGCAAAGAAGTTAAAAATCATAATACTAAGACGTACAACATAAGACTGCCACACATCATTTGCAGTTTTTTTTTACAGTTAAAGTGTATGTACTAACAGTTGATTTAAGAAATATGAGAGAAGCTAATGTTTATCGTAATACTAGTCCAGACAGCTTAGGTAATTGATGTCTCAGCAAAAATTTAAAACCCAGTTCTGTATGTGAGAAAAAAAAAATTTCTGATACAGAAATTGTAATGTTTGCTCAGCCTGTTGAACACTCTGTATGCCTGTGGCATGTGTGATGCACATGTGTACATGTGTATATATATCTGTGTGTGTGTGTGCACACGCATGCGTGTGCGCACGCACTTGATGGTGGAAGGTTAAAGCTACAGCTTCAAGCTAAGTGTTTATGGTTTAAGTTATAGCTCTGAGCTTATCACTCTACTAACTCTTTCTTGAGCAGACTTGATAAACTACCCACAGCACATCAGTATGCAAACTTGAAAAATATTTATACATTTGAAACTATGTTTGGACCATTGCTTCTGGACAATATTTAAGTTATGAACACCATATACAGTAACATATGAACAGGGAAAACCTGCAGAGCGATACTTCACCTCGGTAAGCATTGGTGTAATGAAAAGGCATAAGCAACATACGGATACAAAGAGGTCCATTTCCTTTTGATAGCAGAGCATTGTGCAACCATAGGTTGCCACATGCTCCAAGTTACATTACTGTTCACCTGCTGCAACTCTCTTGTCTTTCCTACAACTAGGTACCAATATTTAATCCTCCCTTTGGCTACAGCTTCAAGTGATGACTTTTATTACTGCACTTCACACATTGGCCGGTCTGAGACCAGACTTTTTATTTCTGCCCACTTGTGGCTGATGGCCCAACTGTCATGGTTCCACCATTTCCTGAGCTCCTCAACTTTTTCTTCAGCATACCACTGACTAAGACCAACTTGGTCTTTGCCATTTCTACTAGGTCCTTAGCCTCCCACACACATAAGTTGATGGTTCTTGTTTGCAGGGTTGTAATTTTCTCCTCTTGGTTCTACGTTTCCTATACATTTTGTCATTCTCAATTTTTGCTGGTGGATTCTGCACGGTAAGGGAAACAATTACCTAGTCCAAGCACTGAATCATAATGGCCTTAATTTAATCATTTGAAATCAATTTAAATGAAATGTGTTTCTACAAAATTACAACACTTTTTAACTTCCAGAATGTACAGAAATAATACAATACAACCGTTTAGATTAGTATTTAGGCTTAATGATCCTTTCAAAGATCACCTAAACTATTTTCTGACTGTTCAATTCCAGTTGTGATTGTGATATCCAGATGTAAACTTGTTCGTGCTGACTGACAACCCTTCTAGACCAATGTTTTATACAGTTTTACTGATTGAAACAATTAAAGATAATTTTAATAACATAATACTGTAATCAAGATCCTTCCAGTTTATAAAAAAAAAAATTACCACCGTCTATTAAATGAAAAAACTGTGTGAGATGTAGCACAATGAAGTTGGGAAACTGAAGCTCTCTAGGAAACTCCCTACACCAAGATATGTCCATGCACAGCCAACATGCAAATCTCAATTTTAAAAATTCCTTGTTCCCCCAAGATCCTGAGAATTGTAGGTTCATATCTAACTTTTTAGCAATTTCTAGGTTTACAAAATAATTAACTTAACAGTACAGACATGCCATAATAAGGTGGTGCACACATTAGGACATTATTTATGTGTAAAAGAGCCTAATTATTTTAATGAATACACTTGCTAAGTGGGGAAAATGAAGAAATCAAATGTTTTTGACAGAAGTTGTAAGGCAATTACAAGCTGTGCGGAAGTAAAAGGCAAAAGTCACTAGTGCGTTTGTATCAGTGAATCCATTTCGCTGTTTGGGCATAAGCTTGTCGTCTGAAGAAGACCAAGGCAGACAGTTCATCAACATTTAGTACAGCAATGGATGATCTAGACGATGCTATGACGTGAGCTCCAGCCAGAAGTGAAAAGGCATCACCAAATTCTTTGACAGTGCATGCCGATCATTACCTCCACCCACGTGGAGAATAAGCATTGACTTCACTTTCCATAGTTACAAACATGGTGTGAACACGTACAGCGAAGCAATAATGCCATCTGTAAAGTACTAAAATTTCCCAATTTTTCAGTGGGAAGAGTACAAGAAAGTTAGATGTAGTGAATGGTATTGTAACTTGATCTGTAGAATAATATATTTTGAATGTGTATCTTGGGTGATTATTTATGTTTGTATCCTTTTATTTCAGGCACAAGAANCTGTAGAATAATATATTTTGAATGTGTATCTTGGGTGATTATTTATGTTTGTATCCTTTTATTTCAGGCACAAGAAGATTTTTTTGTAATATTATGATTGTTATTTGGATATAAAGAGTTTGAATTTGTATTTACCTTACTTATCAGCGGACTTAAAATTTACCTCCGAAGCTGCAATTATTTTCATTGCCATATCCACTTGCCACTTGTAGGATGTGAAAAGCGTTGTTCAGTGGCGAGATATGTGCACGTGTGAATAGCTATGTTAGGCACGGGGATGGAAGCTATTTTTAGAATTGTTCAATGGATCAGCTGCTGNCTGTAGAATAATATATTTTGAATGTGTATCTTGGGTGATTATTTATGTTTGTATCCTTTTATTTCAGGCACAAGAACATTTTTTTGTAATATTATGATTGTTATTTGGATATAAAGAGTTTGAATTTGTATTTACCTTACTTATCAGCGGACTTAAAATTTACCTCCGAAGCTGCAATTATTTTCATTGCCATATCCACTTGCCACTTGTAGGATGTGAAAAGCGTTGTTCAGTGGCGAGATGTGTGCACGTGTGAATAGCTATGTTAGGCACGGGGATGGAAGCTATTTTTAGAATTGTTCAATGGATCAGCTGCTGGCATCTACTGTAGCCGTGGTCATAATTCATGAGACACACATTTCCTTGTAGCTTGATGTTGACCATCAGGGTATGTGTTTGAAATATTTATTTATAAATACATAAACAGATTTAATCGTGACTGCCCTGCAAGCATGAATGATCGGCATTCTTCACTATGTATGTAGGATCTGCTCTCTAAGAGAGTGCATTACTCATGAATGCACCCAGCCTAATATGTCTGTTTCATGAAGCAATTTCATGTTTTTTCAAAGTACATTCGTATTGATTGCCACGTTTCCATATCATTTTTAAAACCTAGACTTTGCCATTAGTAAAGCATTTTGTTCTTTTTTATTTTGATTACTACGAACATAAGGTAATAATAGTGTGCAAGTATTTCAGTTCATGGTGTTTTATCACGTCTTTATTTAACTTTGCCACTTTACAGCAAGTGGAAAGTTCTGTCATGAATAAATTGGGTATACAAATAAAGTAAACAACCCATAATAGATATTTGCCACAAAAATATTGATGTGTTTTTGTTGTTCATTTCATGGGATGATGTTCATTTTCAACAGAATCGTAATTAACTACACCTAAATCGTAAAAAAAATTTTTGACTGTGAATTTATTGTTAAATGTATTCTTGCATTGCTCTTGGAAATCACGAAGTACAAAGGGGATTTATTCTACAAAGTAAATTGTTTTAATCATCGTGTCAACTTGCTGCTTGTAGGGTGTGAAAAGCATTGTTACTGTACACTGGCGAAATAAGCACGTGCACTTGAAAGGCAGGAGGAAGGAAGTTATTTCTAGAATTGTGTAAAGGCATGGTTAATGGTCATCGAGCATGGTGTTGCTCACGTGTAACATAGTCTAAGTTTTTTTTTAAGGAAATATCACTTACAACATATTATAGCCATTAATGCAGTTTAGCTAGATATACATGTTTGTTGTTGTCTGAAATGGCTTCCACCTCAGGGAGAAAAACTAGAAGCAGGTCTTTTCAATGGCAAGGCTACACACATCACAGAACTTGAAATGCACAGGAGCGGAAATGTTGACAAGTTAGGGGGATGAAGAAAAAAAAACAATGTCATGGTGCAAGTTTGCGTGCTTGCCGTAAATACTACTCAGCTGAAACCCGAAAAATATTTCAACTACAGAAACTCATGCTGTTCCTTCCTTTCTCTTGGACAGCCAACAGTGGTCGTACATTACCAGAAATACTCGCAGCTCATTGTTCCTCCTGGCTGCAAAAACATCTTCGCCACATTGAAAAAATTAATGTTAAAGTGAGTGACTAAAATATTTACAACTGTAAATTTTTTTGGTACTTTGCCGTTTACCATACTTTCTGGTTTACTTTACACCTCCCCCCAATTAGTCTGGTAAACATAGGCTTTACTGTATTTACTTGTTTGAGGGCACCACGTATTTGTTTTCTTTCAAGATATAATTTTTTATGATATAATTGAGATAATCAGCATGTAAACTTATAAATAATTTCGTAGTATTTCAAGAGTTACGTGTTTTTCTTTTTCAGGTGTATAAAGTAATAACTCCATATCAACTAGTACTTTTTCTTGTTCCAGAATGTTTTCATCTGAAGGCTGCAAAATTCTAGTTTAGGAATTGTGCACCCTTAGAAAGGGCATTCTAAAGCATGTGACTGCACAGAGATATGCCTATGATTATTTTGTTTGTGTGTGTGTTTTAATTGTTATTTTTTTCAGGGATTGTATTATGTTATATTTGCATATCTGTAATATATCTTGTTCTATATTTATCTTTTGTGTATTCTAAGTATTTTGGTCTACGAGTTTTTCAAATTTTTGAAAGACTTAATTTTATTTTGTATTTGTGTATTTTTATTACTTTTTTTATGTAAATGTTGTAATACAAATTTTGATTTTTTTGTTAGGAATGTCAGTTTAGTTAGATTTGTATTTTGTTAGTTAGTTTACGATTTTTGTTTTGAAATTTTCAGTTGGAACGTCCAGTTTGTGAAGTTTGTGCAGAATATTTTAGTTTGTGTTGACGATAAATTACTTGTGAGAGGAAATAGTTTTAATGTTGTTTATTTTAAATTTCATTACGATTGAGTGCTTTTCTGCGAAGATTCTTAGCTGACATAAATTTGTCACATTCCATTTGGAAGATGTTACCGCAAGAGCCTTTTGAACAAATAGACAGAATGTTCTAAAGACGGTCTACATCATGCTCCGTAAGAGTTTTGTAACTATTCATAATTAGACTAGGTTTGAGTATTTTATTTTACAGTGGAAGTGTCAAAACAAGACACATAAATGTCCCCAAGAAAACGGAATGATTTAAATAATAATAAATAAGTTTTTGTATGAGTTAAGTCGTCAGCTGCGGTAAGCAATGCCTTTTTTCAGTGACTCAGCATCCGAACTGCAACAGAACTTTCAATCACGTTGGAGTGTTTAAAATTGTATGACTGTTACAGAGTTGTTTTATGCTCACAATTTCCCCGTGAGAAAAAGTCAAACATTTAACTGGCAGAGCACAGCTGGACAAATTTAGTTTTATTTTCAGTTACGAACTTAGACCTAAATTAGGAATTTTGTGGTCGTTCGGAGCTATTAATTAAACTGTTTAAATCGAAATTAGATAGTTAAATAAATACAGTTAAAAATAAATACATTTTGTGCTCACTTTTTTTTAAATATTATTTTAATGAAAACTCAGATATTTTCAATTACAATTTATATTTGTGCAGTTTGTATGATCCTATCTATTCTTAGAATCTTTTTTCTTCTAGAGTATTTCAAGGGAGTATTGTGCAATAATAAAGTGTATGTTCTGAATGGTCCTGTAACCAAGTGTTTATTATGACACATACATAAGTAAACAATCAGTGTCAATACAAAGGTCATGAATAATGTTCTGAATTTCAGTTTAATTATATTTGTAAGGTCAGGTATTTTCTGTTGTTGAGGGACAACAATGATTTTAGCAAAAAGTTATTAGAGCATTAGGTTCTACACACCACATTAGTGGTGTTCCATCAGTTCACTGCAGTGAGCACTTACTTTTCCATGTTCTGCCATCTTGTTCAAATTCTAAGGTATTTTGTGAATGTTGCACTAACAGCAGTATACATCTATGGACGTGTTTTATTCCGGTTTTTTACTTGCTGTACTTGTAGAATTTCGAGATGCCTTACCTTTATTTATTTTTTATTATTTTTGTACCAAAAATTATGACAAAAATTTTACACAAATAATGCAGGAATAATGTGAGAAAACAATCTGCATTGTCTAAATCATATATATTTAAAAACATGTTGAAAAAGCAGCTCGGCTAACATTCCAGTGCACATGCACTCATACAAATATTATAAATAAAAAACTTCATTAAATAACAATAGCATTAAAATTCCATTAATCACATCATGTGTGCACAAACACACAAATTACTCTCATATAATCAATACTCTGTGTTATAAAACTTGTAACTCGCGTGAAAAATCACAATACACTATATTAAGTATCAAAGCTGGCAAAAGAAAAAATAATTTTTTTATTTCTTTATTTTGATAGTCTTGCTGGTAGTGGGCTGTTTACCACTTGCAGTTTCATCACTGTGAGTTCTTTTGTTGGATTCTTCATTTTCTGCAACAATGGGAAATTTAGTAACGTAAATTTGAAGATATCATCTAAAGAAATCTACTCTAAACATATAAATGATTAATTATATAATAAAGACAATGCCCAGATTGTTACAGATTTCAGCATCAATTATATATGTTTTTAATTTTGGGTCTTAAAAAATAATTTTAAAAATTATGAAAAATACATAAAATGCATTTACTGTCTCTTTATGATAAATTTTACAACTTTGTAAAATTGCAATTTTTAGAGGTTATGTTTAACATTAGTCATAGATATTTTAATTATGATAGCAGAGTACTTGCTTATGTGGTAATTTTCTTTAACATCATTTCTAAATTACGTTTTATTATACGAGTCAACAGCATAATATTTGGTTATTTAAATAGTTTATTGACATAATCGTGTGTAAGTAATTTCCATTTGTTTCTAGACAGTATTCAGTATTAATATTTGGTTTGTTATTATTCATTTTGTTTCTAGAGGGTGGACAGCATTAAACATTTATTAAACGAAAGTACTAAATAAAATTATCCTGGTTGTCTCTTGTCTCGCCATTGCTGATTGGCGGAGAGATGTGTCATGGTCAGACGACAGACAATCGGAGGACAGGAAACAATGTGGGTGAGGCAGAAGTAAAATAGAACTAATTTTTTCTGACAATAATTCTCACCACCTCCAAGGATGGACGTGTGGACATTAAAATTATATAAAAAGTAAAAATATAATAAATAATATTTTAAAGAATTATTGCAAGATGTTTTTAAATATGAATAATTAATATTTAAAAGAATAATAATACTAAGTTATTGTGTTTGAGAAGATGATTTAAGTAATTGTAGATTGTGTTTAAGAAGATGTTTTCACCCTGATAAGAATGAAGGGATAATTGTATAATTTATGTAGTGTATTGAAGAAGACATACGAGGTACATATAAAATTGAGAAGCTGGGAATTTGAACTACTGATTCAAATGAAATGTAACAACTGGCAACCCAGCATGTGGCTCTAGCACAACTTCTAGAATGTCGGGAACTTCTAGAGATTCAGAAGTTGTGAACTCGGCAAAGGGAAGGACTACACCCCAGAAAGAATCTTCTGCTACAATTGAAGATGTCGTTCGAGCTGGAATGCAGTAACCTGAGGTATGCTGAGAACTTTGAAAATATGTTGACAGAAGATAAACGTATTTTCCTCAATGTGGAAAGAAGAAGAATATTTTTTTGTGTGTTTTGCTAGTATAGAAGAGAAAAGTTTGGGTTAATATTAGAAAAACTTGAAGCCATGCAGAAAAAAATGCAGGTCGTAGAGAAAATCGAAAAATGCATAAAAAAATACAAACTTTAGAAAAAATTAAAACAATGCAGGAAAAAATACTAAGTGATAGTGAGGTAATTAAGGAAAAACTGCAAATAGATAGCGAGGGCATACTGAAAGTCATGAAAACAGGATTTAATAGTTTGGAAAAATTTTTGGAAAGGAGTGAACAAAGTCATAGGAAATNATACTGAAAGTCATGAAAACAGGATTTAATAGTTTGGAAAAATTTTTGGAAAGGAGTGAACAAAGTCATAGGAAATAGAAAGAAAATTTAGAATACACAAAAATTGAACAACAGAATGAGGTTAAAGTAAAGGAACAAGAGAAGGACGGTAATAAGCAAACAGGATTGTGTTGTACTACAGGATCAAGGTACTTTATATACAGATGAGAATCTTACTTTTGAAAGGGTAGTGGAAAAAAATATTGGAAATATTCAGGAAAAAGAAAAAAAAAACCCTATTGCAACAATTGTAGGAAATTAACAATTAGGTTGATTTTGGTTTGTAACAAATTTATAAAATTAGTTGCAAACCGAGGGGGGGGTCATGTAACATTGCAATTTTTAGGGGTTATGTTTAATATTTGTCATATATTATTAATTATATATATATGATCACAGAGTACTTGCTTATGTTGTCACTTTCTTTAATATAATTTCCAAATTACATTTTATTATATGAGTTAACAGTATTTGGTTATTTTATTAGTGTATTGACATAGAGATCATGTGTAAGTAATATTCATTTGTTTCTAGACAGTATTCAGTATTAATATTTTGTTTGTTATTTTTCATTTTGTTCCTAGAGGGTGGACAGCATTAAANGTTTCTAGACAGTATTCAGTATTAATATTTTGTTTGTTATTTTTCATTTTGTTCCTAGAGGGTGGACAGCATTAAATATTTATTAAACAAAAGTACAAAATAAAATTATCCTGGTTGTCTCTTGTCTCACCATTACTGATTGGCGGAGAGATGTGTCATGGTCAGAAGATAGCCAACCAGAGGGCAGGAGACAACATAAGTAAGNACCATTACTGATTGGCGGAGAGATGTGTCATGGTCAGAAGATAGCCAACCAGAGGGCAGGAGACAACATAAGTAAGACAGAAGTAAAATAAGACTAATTTTTTCTGGCAGAATAATTATCACTACCTCCAAGGATGGATGTGTGGACATTAAAATGATGTAAGACGTAAAAATACAAATATAAATATTTGAAAGAATTACTGCAAGATATTTAAATTATGCATAATTAATAGTTGAAGAATAATAATACTAAGTTATTATGTTTGAGAAGATGATGTAAGTAATTGTAGATTTTGTTTAAGAAGATGTTTTAATTTTCACCCCGATAACAAGAATCAAGTGAAAATTGTATAATTTATGTAATGAATTGAAGAAGACGTACGAGGCAAATATAAAATTGAAAAGCTGAGAATTTGAACTATTGATTCATCTGAAATGTAACAACCTATCAAATTCATCACACACACTAAATGCTATGGTAATGAAAACTCAAACACAAACCTAACATTCATTTCAACATCAACAAGCCTACTAACAAATAAAGTTCAAAACTCATAAATGTTACTAACATGCACTTACTGGCCTACTGTGACTGGAAAAACACATTCTCCACATTTGTTTTTTTCAAATCGGGTATTTTATATTTAAATCTATCCCCTTATGATCACACATTAGTCCATCAGACATTTGTAATCTAACTGTTCTTTTCTTCAGTGTTCCAATTTATGCCTACAAAGTTTGCTTAAAATCAAGCCTAATTTTCAAAATAAACTTTCTAGTCCGTGCGTTTGCATTTATGCCCCTAGAAAATTTAAAACCTGTGCAATTACTTTTACCAACATTGGTGCATTATAGTAGTACTTCAGAAGGACATCTGATTTTTTTTATTCTTCGCGACTATTTTGGATGCTTATTTTCAAAATACTGTTGTTTTCAAATTTTGGGTGCTATGTCATATATTAGGAACCATTCAAGTGATTTGAACCAAAATTAGTTTGTTGACATTAGATACACCCAGCATAAAAGTGGAGTGGAGGGATTTGGACTACTCTCAACATCGTCTTGAGAGCCAATGAGGGTGAAACCAGGGTGAGTATGGAGCAGTGCTGGTATGCACGGGCAGGGAAAACAAAAGATCCCCGAAAAATCCTGCTGTCCAGCAGCATCGTCCAGCATGATTCCTATGTGCGAAAATCTGGGAGACAGCTCGCCAGGAATGGGACCCGGTTCACTTAGGTAGGAGGCAAGCAGTCTGACCACTACACCACCATAGCCTTGCCAGCACTAAATTCATAAACTTGTGTTCTAAGTGGCCTCACATTTTGGAAGAGAGAGCCACCTGAAATTATAAAGCTATTACATTATATCTCCACCACTTAACTGATTTTCACAAAATTTGACATACAAGAATTGCTACGGTAAGCCACCATAAACATATAGAATTTCTGTATATTAAAGACTTATTTTTAAAATGGCAACCATATAAATACTTTGCATTAGAATGCTATCTATTGGGCCATTTTACCAATTTCAACCACACATGGTATGCTGCCTGCACCTATTCAGAGCATTAAATACTGAAGGCTTCAAAATTTGGTGCAAAAGAAATAGAGTATGGTACACCACCATAAATTTTCCCATTTTTGTATATCAGACTCTTATTTTCAAAATTGCAGCCACATACAATATGTACTTTAAATAAATGCCTCTCNACCATTACTGATTGGCGGAGAGATGTGTCATGGTCAGAAGATAGCCAACCAGAGGGCAGGAGACAACATAAGTAAGGCAGAAGTAAAATAGGACTAATTTTTTCTGGCAGAATAATTATCACCACCTCCAAGGATGGATGTGTGGCCATTAAAATGATGTAAGATGTAAAAATACAAATATAAATATTTGAAAGAATTACTGCAAGATATTTTAATTATGCATAATTAATAGTTGAAGAATAATAATACTAAGTTATTATGTTTGAGAAGATGATGTAAGTAATTGTAGATTTTGTTTAAGAAGATGTTTTAATTTTCACCCCGATAACAAGAATCAAGTGATAATTGTATAATTTATGTAATGAATTGAAGAAGATGTACGAGGCAAATATAAAATTGAGAAGCTGAGAATTTGAACTATTGATTCATCTGAAATGTAACAACCTATCAAATTCACCACACACACCAAATGCTATGGTAATGAAAACTCAAACACAAACCTAACATTCATTTCAACATCAGCAAGCCTACTAACAAATAAAGTTCAAAACTCATAAATGTTACTAACACGCACTTACTGGCCTACTGTGACTGGAAAAACACATTCTCCACATTTGTTTTTTTCAAATCAGGTATTTTCTATTTAAATCTATCTTCTTATGATCACACATTAGTTCATCAGACATTTGTAATCTACCTGTTCTTTTCTTCAGTGTTCCAATTAATGCCTACAAAGTTTACTTAAAATCAAGCCTAATTTTCAAAATAAACCTTCTAGTCCGTGCATTTGCATTTATGCCCCTAGAAAATTTAAAACCTGTGCAATTACTTTTACCAACATTGGTGCATTATAGTAGTACTTCAGAAGGACATCTGATTTTTTTTTATTCTTCTCAACTATTTTGGATGCTTATTTTCAAAATACTGTTGTTTTGACATTTTGGGTGCTATGTCATATATTAGGAACCATTCAAGTGATTTGAACCAAAATTAGTTTGTTGACATTAGATACACCCAGCATAAAAGTGGAGTGGAGGGATTTGGACTACTCTCAACATCATCTTGAGAGCTAATGAGGGTGAAACCGGGTGAGTATGGAGCAGTGCTGGGATGCACGGGCAGGGAAACAAAAGATCCCAGAAAAATCCTGCTGTCCAGCAGCATCGTCCAGCATGATTTCTATGTGCGAAAATCTGGGAGACAGCTCGCCAGGAATGGGACCCGGTTCACTTAGGTAGGAGGCGAGCAGTCTGACCACTACACCACCATGGCCTTGCCAGCACTAAATTCATAAACTTGTGTTGTAAGTGGCCTCACATTTTGGAAGAGAGAGCCACCTGAAATTATAAAGCTATTACATCATATCTCCACCACTCAACTGATTTTCACAAAATTTGACATAAGAGAAGTGCTACGGTAAGCCACCATAAACATATGGAATTTCTGTATATTAAAGACTTATTTTTAAAATGGCAACCATATAAATACTTTGTATTAGAATGCTATCTATTGNGGAATTTCTGTATATTAAAGACTTATTTTTAAAATGGCAACCATATAAATACTTTGTATTAGAATGCTATCTATTGAACCATTTTACCAATTTCAACCACACATGGTATGCTGCCTGCACCTATTCAAAGCATTAAATACTGAAGGCTTCAAAATTTGGTGCAAAAGAAATAGAGTATGGTACACCACCATAAACTTTCCCATTTTTGTATATCAGACTCGTATTTTCAAAATTGCAGCCACATACAATATGTACTTTAAATAAATATGTGTGTGTGTGCGTGTGCATGCACGTGTGCGTCACTCACTCTCTCTCTCTCTCTCTTTTTTTTTTTATAAATTGGCACCTTATAATTAGAGGTACCGGTCAAGGTCAGTAGGTACAGTATGACACCAGTGAATTACAACCAGACAAGATATTTAAAGATAAAAGGCCACTTACAGCCTGACATTTACCTTCTGCATTAATAATACAAATGTGACATTTTACTTAAATGAAATTACTCTTTAAAAACTTACTTGCCAATGAAAAACATGAACTATACAGAAATTTCAGATGTGGACTGCTTGCCTGCCCGGCCACATGCTAGTGGAGCAGTCTAAAAGATACTTAGCTGACACCACCTTCATGCCAAGGTACGCTCATCAGGAGGGAAGAGTATGCACTGTGTGAACAATCAGGCAAGGGACTAGTGTTACCAGTGGAAACTGGTCTCAGANCATCAGGAGGGAAGAGTATGCACTGTGTGAACAATCAGGCAAGGGACTAGTGTTACCAGTGGAAACTGGTCTCAGATGCTTTCCGGTAACTATACAAAAAAAGGAGAAAGGAGTAATACAGGAGTGGACATTATACTTGAATAAATACAGTAAATATTATAGGCTATAGTGCCATATCTGCATGACCATTTTACCAATTTCAGCCATACTTGGTATGCTGTATACTGACTGTACCTGCAAGTAGTATTTAATAAATTAATAGAATAACTTAAAGTTTTCTTTGATTGACATTTTGTAAGGTAGCATAACCTGAAATAACGAAATTTTACGTCACCTCTCTGGAACTACTCAGCTGAATTCAACAAAATTTGGGACGTGAATAGATTATGCTACCCTAGACAAATATAAAAAGAGTAGACCAGGCACATATTTTCAAAATAGCAGCCATATAAATATTTTTGGTTAGTATATGATTATTGAACAGTTAGACTCATTTTAACCAAATTTTGTATGCTGCAGTACCTAGGTAATTATAAAATTTATCCACAGATTTTTTTTTGTACCAATTTGTAAGACAGCATCATCTGGAATATAAAGTTTTTAAATTTATTTTAGAAACTATCATTGCAAAATAACATACCAATAGCACTGTATACACACATCATGACTTAAGTACTTTAAAATGCATACACTATGGCATTCCTAAATGGCTGCCATGACACAGTTTGTGTTACATACAACACACACTCAATTTTCGAGGGTAGTGATGTTATAAGGCCGTAATTCAGGACCAAAATTGATTTAAAAAATATATTTACTGATGATAGAAGAAAGGGGTTTTATTGTTGTTGCCAATTGGTACACCACAATATGAAAGGGAGCAGGAAGCAACTTAATGAAAATTGGTTAAAACCTCAGGTAGAGGTATTTCAGTGTGAGCATTACTCTAATGCATTGTGCACTGATGATGGAGGGGAGGGGAAATGCTGAAGCAGCCCGCCGTGTTCACCTTTCCACAGGCTCCCTTCACCCCCACTCAGTCGGCCACAAAAGAAAAAGTGCAAGGGTGCCACGCCGGCTGCTAGGCAACCATTTCCCACCTAACCAGCTATCTAAGGAAAGAGAAAAGAGTTTGTGACACGACTGTACCGATTATCGCCCAAGGACAGCCAAAGCTTATCCCTCCAAGTAGAATGTCTACGTGTACATTAGTACCATATTCCACAGAAAAAAGATGCCACTGCAAATCATACATAAAAGACATGCATTCTGTTAATAGATGTCTGCTTTTTGAAGTGATTAATATTTAATTTAAGAAATGTGTGATTTTTAAAGCATGGTCATTAAAATTTGTTTTCTTTGACCAATAATTATAAATTCCAAAATACCTTGTAATGACGCAGTATTCTTAATTTTCGGGACACGTGTTTCATTTTTCTTTCGCTTTGGTAAGCTTCGTAATATTTTTATCAGGTTTGAAATTAAAAGCCGTGGTGGTTCGTTTTACCGTGATAGTACGTTTATCGGGCATACATTTGCAGTTTTATTTTGAACGTCGTAGCTTTCAGTTTCAGTAGCGTCAACATTAGACTACCTTTTTTCAGACTGCGTCGACAGTTTTAGTTCCTACGGCGCAGTTTCAATAACGTGTGGAGAGCGTGCGTGGCAGCCCACGTCAGGCCCTTATCTGGGGAGAGGGGGTGATAGGCAGCACAAGTACACGTGTGCCTGTCGCCCTTCAAGTCAGTTGGAGTCAGTCGGCGGCGAGGTCAGTTGGAAGTCAGTCGCCACTCAGTTCAGTTGATACCGAGCAGTTGTCTGCTCGCCTAGGCCGCGTCGGGTGTGACGCGATAACCCCCATATCGGCAAACTTGAACTTACGAGATTATTTCTCTGCCGGTGTGGGAGGTCGCTGCATTTCTTATTTCTTCGGGCCAGTTTTTAAGAAACCTAATAATTCATAAATGATTGTGGCTCTGTTCTGCAATAGTTTAATTATCTGTGAACGTTTCGTACTCTGCATAACTGAACTTCGTATGTGAACCGTCACCTAACTAGTAAATAAAAGAATAGAACAAATACACCGGAACTGGATTTTATTTCATATATAATTGGCGTCCATTTTACAGAGTCTCGTGTTACTCCGTCTTGAGCTAGTCGAGTGATAAGTTATAGCCAAGTGTCAACGTAAAACCGGCTGTAACTGTAACGGCCAACGTTGCAACATCCTCTTGCACGTGCCACGAGTCAGTGCTTGGGCTCAGTATTTATTATTTGCTGACAATAGGGTGTTATGTATGCCCTTCCAGGATATCAATTTAATCAGTATATGTATATAAAGTACCACCTCTCGATACAGACCACATTTAAAGCGACCATCCTATAAAAATTGTTTTTCTTTAACAATAGTAAAAAATTTAGTTGGAAGAAGTTGAAAATTTGAGGGAAATCGGCCAATAAATAAATTTGTTGCACTTATTTTGGTCATTGCTCATTGCTTCTCTCTTGGCGAGTACTCTACAGGAGCCCAGTAAATGTATCTAAAAATAAATAAGACCCCACCTAGGCCACCAGCACTAGCCAATACCTATTAACTCCACCCACTCAACCTCCACCCCTCAGGCGGCCAAATATTTCCACGCACAATTTGCCTACCCTCAATGTTTAGCTTCTCATTGTGCTTTCACTTCCTTGCCTTCTCAATTTGCTTATGTTATTACAACTTGGATTTCTCTTTATTTTTATTACTGTTTGTTGACTACTTCTTACACCTAGTTTTTGGACATGCCATCAACAGTGTGGCAGCCTACAAAATGACTCAAAAATACAACTCTGGACTGTGAAATGACAGCAAGTCTTTCTCCCATTGTGACCTCCGCCTCTCTGCAGTCCATCACATTTGATGAGAGCCGGATACATTCTGACTTCCTCACTTATAGTCTTCTCTCCTCCCCTCCATCATCCACCCCTTTACTGGGTTCATCCCTTGGGGCTCATCAGACATAACAAAAACATGATCTTCAGTGCATTCATACCACCAGATGAAACCAGAGATTTGGTAAGCTGGGTTTCCGAAAGTAATGTCTGTATGCTGTATAAACAATAAAGCTTCGGTTTTGTTGTAAATATGGCGATAAAAGAGGTTACAGATACGCTTCTGTGGCATCATTTTATTAGGAAGACATTTGTTTATTAATATAAACTAACACTTAGTTGAAATATCCTCAGATTTTTCAGCAAGACACCACCAAACACTGCATTATTGCATGGAGAAAAGTAGGCAGTGTCCAATGTTAGCATTTTTGTAACTGGGTGGTGACAAATGAGGTTGCAGACCTTCTATGGTATAGTTTTACAGTGGACTCTCGTTTTACAGAAAACGCATGTACTGAAAAACCATATCCACAGTTAATTTTCAGTGGTCCCGGCAAAACTCCTATATAAATGATGATAGAGTTATCCGCTTGTATCGTTTACCGGATGTTGTGTCAATCAAAGTATATTTCAGTCCAGTCACCTGAGATTTACCACAACAATAGTTTTTAAGCTGATTGTTTAAACAAACGTCTAGTAACTGGATGTGAAATATGTCACGCGCATCCCATGTGCGCGTTATCACTGTTCTGCAGTGCATGGTCTTCCCAACATGTCTGCGGCACGGTGCCGGTGCGAGTCAGGTTTGCTACCTCGCCTTACATGCCCGACGAGAAGGAAAGTGGTTACCTAGCAACCAGCGTGGCGACCTAGCATCTTCTTTCTCTCACCCCTCTTTCTGTCTCTCTCAGCTGTGCACTTTCCTTACTTCCCTTAGATGCCTTCGAGGGGGGAAGATGTCTAGCAAAATAAAAAGCACGTCCTCTCTCTCGGCCGCTACCCCTTACACACCTGGTCGCAGAGCAAATAAAGGGCATAGAAATTTAACAAGATTTTCCTTTGCTCAAAATAGTTGCACCTATCATCACTAGTACTTCAAAGCAAATAATTTTGCCTGAAAACGTTATGCAATACACTTCAACAAGGAATTGTTATTTGCAAAGATGTTGTCTTTTGTGATTAAAGGTCGCTTTTTCCCGTAAAGTATGGTGTTTAATTGTATATAGCGTAAAATCAACATGATTTTAAAACAAAATATTAATTTAACTCAATGGACATCATCTTCCCAAATAAAATGATATGCCTAGAAGTGTATACTTGACCTCCCCTGTCACCCAAAATTTTTGAACATCGAGCAATTTGAATTACCAAGCGTAAATTCATATTCAGTAACTTATGCGGGGAAATTGGAGGATTTATATTAATTTATTTCAATAGACACACATCTCTTGAATAAAATGATATCGTGTAAGGGCCTATTCGACGCCTTTTGTCTAATAATTGGTAATCACCGTGCCCGAGTGCAGCGTAAATCACGACAGCGAAAATCAGTGGACGTGGTTTTGAATAATTACTGAAAGACAGTAAAGAAATAAATTTTAATTGCCTTATTTAATTATTTCTGTCTCAAAATTACAGTTTTTTTGCAGTGAAGTAAAATTAATTACTTTAAAAGACCGACATTTGCAATGCACGCAAGGTTTTGCCAACATGTAGCGGCAAGGAAGGGTAAATGGTTTTATTCATCCCGCCACCTACCCTTCTGTACCTGCCGCCGTGAACACAATACCCGCCGTGTTTTTGGAAATTCACCAGTCCATCCACTGATGTACACCGGACGTTCGGAAACTAATGTTTTGGTCGAGTTCAATTGAATTGATGTATCTGCTATGCCAGTTGTGTTGGCACTTGTTTCATGTCACTATGTAATTCTGTTAATTCTTTTCTTATTTATATGGTGTTTTGCCAAATATTTTTTTTACTATTGGAATGTGCTCTAGTTCTGCTTAATATTTTTGTTTATTCACTTCGAAGTTGTAAAACAAACTTTATCATCTAAAAACTTGGATAAAAATTAATAATTTTTTTTTTGTTTATTTTATTTTATGTTTCTTGTTTAAAAAAATATTTTTTTTATGTCTATCAATTATTTACGTACGTATTATTGTGTGAACTCTTAATTTCCAATTTTCCAAATTAAAAACTTTATTTGTGAATTATTATACATGTTTCTTGACTTTCGATTTATGTATCGATTAGTCACGTGAGACCACGAAGTCCAAAGCATACCTTTGTGTGGTTTATTTCATATAAAAAGGCCACAATCTGACAGTCAATGAGTGGCAACTTTAAGTATTCAAAACAAACAGCGTGCCATTAACAAAATCCTGTATCAGTTGATGCACGAACGAACAAAAGTTAATATTACGTTGGCTATTCTGAGAGCAGTGTCGACGCACATCAGACAAGCAGAAAATACGAGGATAAGAAAGAGTTCGTAGATTAATTAATACATTTTATTTTATGTGGTCATAAAACAGCCGTTTTTAGTTTTCGAAACAAAACTTAGTGATAAAATAGTAATGTATAGGTGTTCAAAATGAGTTGCACAATAAAACTATCTGTATCCAAACGTAAAGAAAAAATCTAAAGTTTCCAGACACTCCAACCATGTGCTGCCATCTTGTGAGTTACACGCACACCATCTGTTACAACATGCACTTCCACGCTATCTGTTATCCATATCCCGTACTATACCTAGAAACATATTATAGTTTTGTTGTTTAAAATAACGTATTTGCGCACATATAAAAATAGTTTTATTTTCCCACGAGTTCTGTATTATTTTTAAAGTAACATATATTTCGTGTTCAGCGATTTTGAGTACAAGTAATATCTATTCGGCCGGTAACTGTTCGTCTATGTAAATTATACGCCATATTGTTCTTCCGAAAACCATTTCCTTGTTTCCGAAGAAAGAGGGACACGCGTGAATAGTTTTTAAGCAATTCTAACGTTATTCCACATCATATATTTCCAACTCGAATATATTAGCTATAACGTCCAAAGTGTGATAATAGATACAACAGACAGTCTCGCAAATGTTAACCCAAATCCACTATCTCGGACAAATTAAAAAAGAGTTAGCAAATATTTAATTATTTGCAACATTTTATATTTTTACTTTTATAACCTACTTATTTTTTTAGACAGATGTCAGTCTTAAAATATCTTAAAATTTGTTCAGCATTACAGTACAATGACAAGTGGATTAGCTGACAGCGTGTTGATAAAAAATACAGCCCCGACTTGACGGACCAGCTGATGGCGGAAGGATACGTAGTCAGATGTAAACAGTGGCGCTACTTTCGCCGAGCTGTCAAAATGTGGCCTTCTTATATGGTACAGAATATATGTATAGGTTTCCACTCAGGTAACTTTCTTCTTCGTTTTCTCGCCATACTGCATGCAGCCGACTTACTTTTGCTTACCTTTTGGAATCCTTCATCATCTTGTGATGAATTCCTTTTATATCCGTTGTTCGGGAGTAACTTCTGAATTTCTGAATCTAAAATCAAGTAACCTCTAAAAATTTTTTTGTCTACTGCATGTACTCGGGAGTGCTCTGAATTTTCTGTCTTCTGACGCGACATCAGTTGTTTGATCATTATTTTGGACTGTTTAACTACGTAATTATTTTTGTCTTCAACTTAATTAAAAGTAAATATAAAGTGATGTAAATTTCCAAATGAAGTGATCATGGGTACCCGACGTTATAGTGATGGCCATATATAAAAAAGGGAGATTATAGTTAGTGAAAAAAAATTGTATAATACTCAAAATGTTACAAAAAAAAATCATATACTCATGGCATAGAGTAATAAAATTTTATTTATATATATCTGTTGTGGCGAAAAATGCCATAACGCTAGCGCTCACGCTACTCATCTTAGTAGGCCCCAACTCTACGTGGTGATATGTTGTATGCTCGGCTGGGATCCCCTCACTTTTTCCTCCTCTGTTCACCCTCCCTTGATATCCCCTCCTCTCGTGCATCATAATTTTTTTGATCAGGCCAGTTTATTTAAGTAGTTGCACGGCTTGCGCTCCTCCTATTCTACGCCCTGTCGCCTGAACGTGCTCCTGAAGATCTGCTACAATGAATTAGACTGCAAATTTGTCGTACTTATTGCAGTCATGAGGCATTTTGTATTTTGTTTCGTCGCCCGAGTCGTTGAGCGAATGAGCTATTTAAACGGTGAGTCGTGGACCATGAGTTTGTGTGTTAGCTGGGGTTTTTAATTGTCCTAATGCCTTGTGTGGCATAGATGCGTTGTCTTGGGTGTGCAGTAGGGTTAGCATTTTGTCAAAAGTGTGGTCTCGGTCACCAGTCTAAATTTGGGTTTGGCTTTAACTAAAACCTAGTGTTGCTGTGTTTATCCTGTTTGGACGTGTTGTGTTTACTCTTGTTTGCTGCCCAAGAATAAATTCATTTTTAAAGTGCTTCATGTTCAAGACTCCCGCATTTGGCGTAGTCACTCTTTTTTAATTGTGTTTGTTCATTGACATTTTATTCGGTAGGAGCTCTGATAGTTCATTTGACTGCCTCCTCAATTTTATTTAGTATTTCTTAAATAAATATCTTGACATGTTGGTTTGAAGAAAAAGAGGCTTTACTGGGCCTCACAACTAAATTTTTTTATGTATATTATTTGTGTTTCGGCACAATGTTTTAATAGAACAGTTGTTCAAAAGGAAGAATTTTTATATCATTGCTAATTACTTCTTCCATAATCATCCATGGATAATACAGGATTTTATAACTATAATGTTGATTAAAGATTATTTTAAAACTATTATTATTTGCAGAATACAATTAAAGCAATATGTATGATTAGACTGACAATAAGAGCAAAAAAGGGAGGGCAGCTTTATGTCAATTAGGGATCAGTTGCTGTAATAGCTACTGAATTGTTGTTCTTGCTATCCCAACAGGCCCCTTCACATGTCATGCTAGTCTTACTTCCGCAGGTTACCCAGTTAACTGGTAAGAAGCAGGAGATAGAACGGGTCACCCATGTTCTATTCTGGACGTAATAAAGAACACATTCAGTTTAACCACCGAGCATCCTTTCTAGAGTAGTACCCATCCTGGTGTCACCCCACAAGAGAGCGGCAGGGAACCGCAGCATTGAAAACAGATTTCCTACTAAGAGTAGGACTGTGAGCTGTCCCCTAAAAAGGTCAGCACATATGTCGCCAAACACCACACAATAACAGGCCACCCTTATTATGGACAGGGTACTCAAAGGTCAAGTTTTAATCTTTGTGTGGATCTGAAAAGAAAGATATTATAATTGTCAACACTACTCATTAATTGCCAAGTTACTATGTTCTAAAATCAAGGGTGCTACTTTGTTTTTCATGTATATTTTATTGGTAAAATTTGAGCTACACTATGAGTGTACTTATTATTTATTTATTACTTTATGTAATAATTAAAACAGGAGCATGCCAATATTTTTTGCTTTCAATAGTAAACCCTAGTTTACACAGGAATCTAGATCCCACCTTCCATTTATGTGCCATCCTTGTGTTAAAACGAGAGTACCTATGGGTGCTCAAGTTTGCGTCACGAAGGTGCTCCATAACACCACCGGGTCAACTGGCCTGAAACGTCAATAGATCTGGTGGATGTTCACCAAAACATCAACCAGTGAATTTTGGAACACAACCTCCCAAACACATATGTAAATAAATAAAGCACTTGTGAACAGTAAAATCAAAGACAGGGAAATGACCACGTTTAATTGCAAAGGAAAAATTTGGCACCATGAAATGTGCACAAACAATGCAAAAAAAAATATGAGACTTAATTTGCAGTTTTTAAAGGAAGAGCATGTTTTAGAACTTTCATACATTTTGTAAAAGGCTAAGCTAGACAAAAAACAACAGTGAAAAATAATCAGATACATTACTTGTCTTGTTTTTCTTGTATGCTTCGGACATTCTTGAAATGTTCTTCTTGTATACATCTTCGTGGATGACAATCCTTCGAGGATAGTCTTTGCCTACTATACAGCCTGCCTGCTTCTGGACGGATAATGGAGCTCTCCATGGCTCGTAGATGTACTCTACTGGTAGCTTGCGCAATTTTGGAATATAATTCCTGCCACAAAACAGAGTGATGAAATGGTAGATGTATAAAAATGCAACTTTACAAAGAAAATATTTCTGTTTACCAGATAAAACAACTCTCAAATATTGTGCTATGAATATGATATATAACCAATTTTTTCTTCTTTTTCTATAATCTGGAAAGAAAACTTCAAATAATGAACTTCTATCACTGCTGGTGTTCAGTGTAATAAATACAGTAAAACTTAAAAACTGCAACCCCTTTTATGACAAACACCTCTCGTTTAGGACATGTTTTTGAGGAACCATGAAAAATATGGAATAAAAATGTTGAACATTTGTGGGAAATCAGCAGCACCTTTAGGCTGTTAGTGCTAGCCAATAATCACTTTACACTGCCTGCTCCCTCCCTCAACTACCAGTGTGTCTCCACACGTGACGCACAGCTGTCATACGCCATTATGCCATTGTGTTTAACGGAACTAGTAGTTGCGCCAGGTTTCCTTTATTCAGTCTATCTGCAGCTCCAACTGTGTGAACACAAGCTAGTTATTCCCTCCTCCCCCATCACTCACTCAACACTGCACAAGTGCCCAATTGCCTCATGTGACTCCAGCAATCTGTTTATTTTACTCTCATGCTGTAATAACTGAATTCCAAGTATTATATTCTGTTACTGTTTTATTTTTTTTTAAAGAGTCACATTATAATTAACACAACTCATGATCATTAATAAACCTCCCTACTACTAGGGCACAATTCTCAGACCTTCACAATATTAAACACATTGGCTTACTGCTTTACAATCNCTAAACCTCCCTACTACTAGGGCACAATTCTCAGACCTTCACAATATTAAACACATTGGCTTACTGCTTTACAATCACATTTGAATACAGTATTGCAATAGCCTGGCCGAGGACCCAAACTCCTTGTCCAGGCTATAACCAACCCTGCATATTTTAAAAATACAGTCAATAGGAAGAAACCAGACAGCTGCCTCACTGCTGTCTCCATCCCCAACCTTTTGTGCAGGCAGGGGGTGGAGAGAAATCATCTTGGGGTACCTGGCTTGCTGGAAACACTCTGTAGGCTGTTCCTTTTACAGCAGCGAAGGCCTTGGCCTTTGACTGCATTACAATTTTACGGGATGGTGAGCAGAGGGGGAGCTGGTCCCTTCCATCCCATCAACTTTCAAATGAAATACCAATGGGAGAAAAGGAGTCTCCCCCCCCCTCATGGGGCTTGTACCTCCCCGGCACTGAGGAGCTGAGATCTGGAGATGAATAAATGGCTGCTGTCTTGCCATTGTGATCTCGCTTGCTCATTGATGTGCTACCCTTTTATAATCGATTTGTGCGCAATTTTTCAATTTCTCTTGGTTTTGATTACAGTATGCTGACTTTCACTTACTTATTTGGACTCCAATATGGTTACATATTTTGTTTTATTTTGCAAATAATTGTTGATGACCCGTGCCATTTTTTAACTTTATACCGACTTGCAATTTCAATAAAATAAGTGTAAAGTAATTCACCTTGTCTCTCTTAACCCTTTGAGCAGTAAAAACGTACATGTATGGGCATTCGCAGTGTACCATAAAGAGCATGGCCATNTGTCACTCTTAACCCTTTGAGCAGTAAAAACGTACATGTATGGGCATTCGCAGTGTACCATAAAGAGCATGGCCATGCATGTACGTTTTTAATTCTTAAACACTTTGCGAAAGAGTAGCGATGCCCCAGTGCAATGCATGTGCTGCTATCTGTTCTCTAACTTTCGTACTATTTATAAATTGCATTTCACATTTTTATTTTTTTTTGTTGCGGCAAATATTCAACAACAAAATCGTAATACGTATATAATAGCACATGTTTTTACTGCAAGAAATATTTATTTTCAGTATTTTCTTGTCATCGAGTTTTGGCCTCCAGAACAATGTTTGCATTTCTTTGTGACTGCTTGGAAAGTGCAGCTATCTTTTGTCTGCCATTTCAACTGACTGAAAGCACATTTATTTATATGTAGTCTATCCTTTATGGCTCCAAAGAAAAAATGATGTGCACTTTCCGAGTGGTCATAAGTGAAATAATAAGAAACTAACAATTGGATTGTGATGTGAGTAGCTTTTCTAGCAGTGAAAGTGAAATTGATCACTAGGAAAATTTGCAAAACAATCAATCACCCCCTCTCTCCAACCATTCATCCCTCCCCCTCCCCCTCTACCGGCACNATTGGATTGTGATGTGAGTAGCTTTTCTAGCAGTGAAAGTGAAATTGATCACTAGGAAAATTTGCAAAACAATCAATTACCCCCTCTACCGGCATGTGGTTTGGAGCACAAATGCTTTGTGTGCTAATGTCACGTTAGCATAAATTGTTGGTAGGAAAATGCTTGCTGTAAATTAGGTTAAATAGCTAAGAAACACTTAAATAGTGTCATTAATTAATATGTGTGTGTCAACAAGATGTGTATGTGGTTCCCAGTATATCTACGCTATATTACATGTACCTACAACGTACATTAAAACATTTAAAAACAAAAAGTAAGGTTAAGGTGTTCAACGTTTGTTGATCGCTTTGCCAAGTTATTTTTTCTGTGCTCAGTGTTCGGCTTTCCGAAACAAATCTCTGATAGTACCGTTACTAAGATCGATTTTAGCTTCTCTGGTTTTACAATCTGGATTGTGTTTTGTATTGATTGCTGACAGCGTACTTACACCGTGATTATTGGCATACAATTTCAATAACGCTTCCGAATTTCTATCTTGTGCTTGTAACTTTTTGACGACGCATTCACGCACGATACATGCATAGTTCCACTCGTGTGAGTTTACAATTTACGAAACAGAAAATACAGTTTACAATGCTTGCAAAATCCCTTCCCTCTGCCTCAGTGGGTTTGTACGTGAACGTCCTAAACATGTAGGTGTCAAACTGGGTCAAATTTAAACCAGATGTACCAGAATGCCAAGCAAAATTTTCCAGTACGTTTGAAGTTGTTTCCTGCTAAAAAGTTACACAGTGCTGTGCTTAAACTTCTTTTCTAGCATCAATGGCAGGTTGTAAGTAGTGATGAGCTTAACTAAAGTTTATTCTACTCAGGTTGGGGAGTGCAATGCTTTTAGATTGGCAACTGAAATTTTTTGCAACTAAGTAAGTGCTAGTGTTGCATGTGTACCGGATTTTCTCTATTTTCTACATTGAGAAACAAAATAATTGCAATAACCATAATTGAAATATAAAAAAACTAGGTAACTAATTCAAATCAACTCTTTTAATTATTCACGTAGCTTAAAATTTTAATTGAAAGTTACCTTTTTGAACATTGCGCACCTAGAGGTGGAAATTTTCCCAATGCCAAACTCTCCCATTAGAAAACTAATTTTGTTCCTAACCTGAGTAGAATTAACCTTAGCTTAAGGAGGGATCAAGCTCCGCCATCTTGAATTTTCACTATTTTTGCCATAATTTCCATTTAAGAATGTTTAATTAAATATTTTACGTGACACTGCATAGATGATAGTTTCTAAAGCTTAATAAATTTATTACATCTCTACTGCCTTCATTAATTTCTGACTAGTGACTGCCTGCAATAAATAAGTAATTTTTTTCTTGCGGGCGGTTACAGAAATGATCCTGGAAACAATAGTCTAACAACGCATGTTTTAAAACATGTGCAAAGCTAAGTAAGTAAGTAAGTAAGTAAGTAAGTAAGTAAGTAACTAAGGCAAGGCCCTATGCCTTGCCGAAGCCTAAAATAAAATTAAAAATCTGTGATGCAAGTTATGGTGAAAATGACGTAAATCCAAGATGGCTGGGACTGATCCTCCTCAACCAATATTTTATAGTAACTGTGACAACTGTGACTGTAACAAATAAATATCTGCTATTTTTATCTGCTATTTTGTCACTGCGATAAAAAAAATGCATATACATCACATATAACTCAAGAGCTTATTCCCAATTTTGATTTGAAAAATATTATACGTAAGTATGGTCATGATCACATTAATGGAACTGATTTGAAAACATCAGTATATTCCGAATGTACATATTTATAATAAATAGGCCTAATCCTTTTCTTGAAACTTTTTTTTTTTTTGCAATATTTTAATTATTTTATAAAGCGGATAAGAACAGGCGCCTGCCTCTTGATCCTGTCTTTTTAAAAGTTGACTTTTCTTCTATTACTGAAACAACACGAATATGAAATATATTTCGTCAAATTATTAGAAAAAATAATTAAACAATACTATGTGATATTTCTGTATGCTTTTGGAATTAATATTGAGCACGTATGGAAAGCATGGATGGAGAGTGGGGATATAACGTGAAAAGAACTCTCAAGGTTTTGAAGTTGCGTTTCATTTGGATAAGGGTTGTGTTATTGTGTATTTCATTTTGAACACCTATACATTACTACTTTATCACAAAGTTTAGTTTGTAACTCTAACAATTGCTGTTTTGTGAAAACGTAAAATAAAATGTATTAATTAATCTAGGTACTCTTTTTTATCACGTATTTTCTGCTTGTCTGATATGTGCGTCGGCAGTGCACTCAGAATAGCCAACGTAATATTAACTTTTGTTCATTCGTGCATCAGCTGATACAGGATTTTGTAAATGGCACTTTGTTTGTTTCGTATACGTCAAATTGCCACTCACTGACTGTCCTAATCTTGCTAAGTTAATTCACAGAATCTCATCCATGTATAAAGATAGGGTTTTCTAAGCTTGCTTCATTAAGGCCCAAGTGTTGTGAGCTAGCTGGTGCCAGTGGCACACATTCTGTATGTGTGCACCTACAGCACCAAAATGTGAAATTAATGTTGGCAGCTACAGTGAGTAAAATGTCGTACAAAGATTTAATGAAAATGATTGCGATGATTCAAAAGAAAGTTGTATTCTTTCACAATGTCATAAATGTCCTGGAGTTGATGTACTGGATGGCATCACCTGTGAGGAAGATGAGCTTTCGAGTGAAATAAAGTACAAACAATGGTTGTAAACTGACCGCTGTGAGCTTGCCATCTTAGTGAAAAAAATATGGATGAGTTTTTGTTTGATCTAAAGGAAAAGTTGATAAAATTAAAAACCTATCACTTTATTACAAAACGTCTGTCTGAATTTCTAAAATAAAAAAAAAGAGAAATTAATTCAGCTGAGTGCATAATTTTAGAAGATTTCTCAGAAAACTATACTTTCGCGATGCAAGATGAAGTACAGGCATTTCATTGGGTTAACGCACAAGCCACATTACACCCATTTGTTGTATATTACAAAGAAAGTGATCCCACAAAGTGTGGAACCTTGTTCGTTGTCAGCGACTATTTGACACACAACACTGTAGCTGCTCACACCTTTCAGAAAGTTCTGCATCAACAGTTGAAAGATAAATTTCCCAAATGGACAAAAGTGTGTTATTTTAGTGACAGTTCAGCTGTTCAATACATAAACAAAAAAAAAAAACTTTGTTAACCTGGCTAAGTACAAAGATGATTTGGGTCTGTCTGCTGAATGGCATTTTTTTTGCCACATAACACGGCAAAAGTCTGTGTGATGGTGCCGGAGGTACAGTTAAATGTCTTGTTACAAAGGCTAGTTTACAAGGAACCACTGAAAACTGCATTGTATCGCCATAAGAAATGTTAAAATTTTGTTCAAACAAAATTTCTGTAGTAATATTTTTCTTTGTGCCGTCAGAAGATACTGTTTGTGAAGAGCAGTTACTTGAAAGACGATTTCAAGAAGCTGAAACCATTCCCAATTCAAGAGAGTATCATGATTTTGTGCCAGTAGATGGAGATAATCTTGCTGTCTACCAATACTCATCATCACAGAACTGTTTAGTGGTACCCATCACCAAACCACAAGCTGTTTTGCCAGACCTGAACGATTATGTGTGTTTCATTTATGATGGTGACTAGTGGATTGGAATTGTTACAGCCAAAGAAACAGTGGAGTGAGAAGAAGAGGACAAGGTCATATTTTTTCATCCTAAATGCCCAAGCACTCACTTCAAACTTACAAAGGAATTGGTGTGGGTGAAACAAGTGAATATTTTCAGAATGTTGTCACCACTTGAGGTAGTAACTTACAATGGAAGAACACCCAACATGAGCAACCAACTGAGTGGAACCTTATCAATGATTTTCATTGAGAGAATGGCACATACTACACAGTAACATTGCTGCATAAACATGGAGTTTGTAAATTTGTAAATATTACAATAAGTGTACAAACAGTGAATATATAAAAGGACAGGAATTCAAGTACTCACAGTGTAGTACTTGTCGACAGGCGCACACAAACGGAGGAGGCCGACACATTTTCCAAGCGGTTGTGCGATCGCAACATTTTGCTGTCTAAGCCAGCTTCATCAGGCGGCGAGTTGTAGGACACTGCAGTATGATGGAAGGACACCGTTAGTAGTAAACCTAGCGGCCAGGTGGCGAACTAAGGTGAGGCGGGAATAATCATAAATGGTGCAGATTCCATTTTTTTTTTAATTTGATGATTTTATATGGAATGACCCTAATGTGGGTTGAACCAATATTTTTTGACGGCATCGAAAAAGGTAACTTATTTGAGTTACATATTTTGTCACAGTTTGTTTCATTGTGTGTTCGCCATTGTCTGCGTTGCGTCACTCATTGCACCATTCCAGTGACCTATGTATCCTTCCACGCGGCCATATTGGGCAAAGCGTGACGTGTTTTGTTTACAGGGTTATCACGCATGTCTCATTCTGTTCACCCCAAATGTTTGTTAAAGTAATTCATTAATACATAACTATGGCATTTATCTACAATATGTTTTTAGTTAATATTATTAATAGTTTTATTAATATATACCTACTTATTTTTGTGTTGTTGGCCTTTATAATAAAACACTCCACATGTTTTTGCCTGGGTCATAGTCCCATTTCACACAATTTTTTTTTCATTATTAATAGTCTAAATGGCTAACGCTATGGTTCCGGAATATTTATTGTGCGACAAACTCCAATATGCGTTAGTAGTATGGAACATAGATGCATCAGGTGACGTGCCCATTTTGCGTAAAAAGATTTGACTGACTTAATGATGATCACGTCCAGCCTTCCGCTAATTTAAACAGCAGAGTTCAATGGATGAGTTCAGAATTTACTTTGACAAGACTGAACACTTAAGTTAAAAAAGCTGTTTCATTACCGGATGCTCCAAGCAACACAAACCTAAACAGGTGTTTAACTTGGCTCAACCATTTAATTCATCGTTTCACCAATTTATATATATTAGGTCAAGATGGCAAGCACAATCTTCAAATACAAGAGGTAGCCAAATGGCTTGATAATCTCAAGCAAAAGCAAACAATTACTGAATGATCTGGCCAATCAACCAATTAACACATCACTGCCACACAGCCTTCAGCTGACCCCATTGCCACATCTAACACAGTACATGATTTGGAAATCTTGGACATTTCCAAAGTGCCTGTGCCAGTCATTAGCCTCCAGTGTTTAGATCCTGTATCTCTAGAGTCAAAAGACTCAACTATATCCTCCTTACCCCCCATTCCACCCATCACTGCAATTTCATGCTCTAGCATTCCTGAAAACCCCATCCCAGCTTCATCGGTGTGCTGTATTTCAGATAATTTAAGTAATAGTGAACCAATTGAGGAGATAATACCCTGACTTCTCTTACAGGTGTGCCCACCCTCATTTTACACACCCACTCCTCAACCAACACCTCTAATTGCAGAACCATCCCCTGGACCAGTACCTGTATTGCAAATTCCCCAAAATTTTTCTGCTCTTCTCCAAGCATTCCAACTCCCTTCCACAACTACACCCCAGGCCTCATAACCCCTTTTGACTACTCAACCACCCCTTCCTTCCCCTCATCACCTTATTCCACATCCACAGCAACTTCCAGGTCAATCCTTGCATTCTCAACGCATAGTTGGTTCCCAAGTCCTTGTATAAAATTCTCACATAAACTACCACCATACCACCCCCCACCATACCACCATGGTGAGGGGTAACCCCTCACCAAAGAGTTACCACCCCTACCACCCCTTCACAAGATCACTCACAACATTTTGGCATAAAGCCCATTTACCACTCTCACCACTCCTCACCACTCTACACCCTTACCTCCTTCCCCACTCCCAACCTGATTACTTCTCTAACCCCTATGCATCATTTTCTGTTTTTGGCAAGCTTTTGCACCCTCTCATAAAGAGTTCTTGCAANCACTCTACACCCTTACCTCCTTCCCCACTCCCAACCTCATTACTTCTCTAACCCCTATGCATCATTTTCTGTTTTTGGCAAGCTTTTGCACCCTCTCATAAAGAGTTCTTGCAACATTCCCCGAGGCAGATAGTCTCAGTATTTCACAGCTGCTCAAATTATTAAGAGAGTTGATTAAAATTAAGCAAAAAGGAAACATCCCAGACAACCAGCTGTTGGAAATAATTTTTCCTTTCACCCGCTCCCTTGAGTGACAGAACCACTATGGCAATAAATAATAACAACATTATCGACCAACATCACCAGGATATACTGGATTATTTCACCCCAGCCAGACTTTGGGTCAATATTTCATTGGATTTGTTCAATCGACTACAAGAACATTCAGAACCTCTGGCCCATTACATTGCGGAAATTAAAGAAGCTCCAATGGTTTTGCGATCTTGTGTTTCTGAGGTTGAGATAGTCCCTACCATCTTAGATGAGTCAAATCTCACTGAGTGTTCACAAGCTATTTTTATATTCAGACCACAAACTTTTACTGATTTTAACAGTTTGTGTATTAATTCCACCAATGTTGCTTTTGCGGACCAATGCCGCGGTAAATTTCACCACCATTTCATAACACAATCCACTTAATTTTACAAATCTGCGGAGCACAGTTCTAATAAAGTGTCTGATCCATCTCAAGGCAAAAAGAAAACTAAATTCATTCCCAAGGACCAAGCTAACAGTGGAAAATCAGGTCAGTTTTGTAAAATGCCTGGTCATGTAATTTCAGAGTGTAGAATTTTGTAAGAAAAGAATAAAAACAAAGCTGATAAAAAAATGTGTAATGCAGTGGTTTAAACGTGAGAATTCTAGGCTACCTAAACAAAAGAGTTTTGCCAAAAGTACATGTTTTTCAAAGAAAACAAATTTAGTCACTGCTGTAAAACCAGTTGATACATCATGTTTTGTGAATAGTGCTTTTGTTGTTGATAACTTAGGAAACACATGGAGTTGTTTCAGTGAAAGAAAATTTAGAAAATGTAAGAAAAGTGGTTACCTAAAATAAAATAAAATGTCATAATATTGTGCCTCTAACAAAGCCATTTTTGCCATGTCTCAGCACACAATGGGTCCTATGCGTATCAATGGACTTGTTGATACAGATTCAGTTCGCAGTCTCATATCAGGATCTTTTTTCGAAAAAGGAATTGTAAAGAATACTGAGCCAGTAAGTTTAAATTGTGTTACCGCTTTAGATTAACCATTGCAAATACAAGCAGTAACTTTAGTAAAAATCAGAATTGATTTGTTTACATAGGTTTTTCCATTCCTTGTGTACGATGATCTTGCGACAGATCAAATTTTAGGAGCAGACTTAATTTCTAAGACACACATGCTTATACACTGAAGAGCCAAAAAAACTGGTACACCTGCCTAATATCGTGTAGGGCCCCCGCGAGCACACAGAAGTGCTGCAAGACGACGTGGCATGGACACGACTAATGTCTGAAGGTATGCAGGAGGCATTTCACACCATGAATCCTGCAGGGCAGTCCACAAATCCATAGGAGTGTGAGGCGGTGGAGATCTCTTCTGAATAGCAGGTTGCAAGGCATCCCAGATATGCTCAACAATGTTCATGTCTGGTGATTTAGGTGGCCAATGGAAGTGTCTAAAGTCAGAAGAGTGTTCCTGGAGCCACTCGGTAGCAACTCTCAAGTGTGGGGTGTCACATTGTCCTGCTGGGATTTTCCATGTCCGTCGGAATGCACAATGGACATAAATAGGTGCAGGTGATCGGACCGGATGCTTACTTATCTGTCACCTGTCAGAGTCATATCTAGACGTATCAGGGGTCCCATTTCACGCCAACTGCACACGCCCCATACCACGACAGAGCCTCCACCAGCTTGAACAGTCCCCTGTTGACATGTAGGGTCCATGGATTCATGAGGATGTCTCCGTACACGTCCATCCGCCCGATACAATTGGAAACGAGACTCGTCAGACCAGGCAACGTGTTTCCAGTCATCAACAGTCCAATGGCGGTGTTGGCGGGCCCAGGCGAGGCGTAAAGCTTTGTGTCATGCAGTTAACAACGGTACACGAGTGGGCCTTTGGCTCCGAAAGCCCATATCAATGATGGTCCGTTGAATAGTTTGCACACTGGCACTTGTTGATGCCCCAGCATTGAAATCTGCGCCAATTTCAGAAAGGGTTGCACGTCTGTCCCGTTTAATGATTCTCGTCAGTCGTTGTTTGTCCCGTTCGTTCACAATCTTTTTCCGGCTGCAGCGATGTCGAACATTTGATATTTTACTGGATTCCCGATATTCACAGTACACTTGTGAAATGGTCGTACGCGAAAATCCAAATTGTATCGCTACCTCAGAGATGATATGTCCCATCTCTCGTGCGCCGACTATAACGCCGACTATAACACACTCACTTAAATCTTGATAAGCTGCCATTGTAGCAGCAGTAACCGATCTAGCAACTTTGCCAGACGCTTGTTGTCTTATATAGGCGCTGTCAACCGCATCGCGTTACTCTGATTGGTTCCATACCTCTGTTATTTGCATACACACGCCTATACCAGTTTTGGCTCTCCAGTGTATATCTGAAAGCTAGATGTATTATGTTTAAATTCAATCACATCATAATTCCATTTTCTGGTTCACAATAACAGCACAGTGAGGCAGTAAATGTATCAAAAGTAACAAGTATTTAAAATTATCCTGATTTGAATCATTTAGATAGTGAAAAAAAATAAGTAATTAAGAATTAATGTGCAGATATTCCAGATGTTTTCACTTCAGTGCTAGGGTGCACCAATTTAATGTAATACAAGGTTTAACTCCTAGACAATAAACCAGTGAAATGTCATCCTTATGATTTGGTACCCCCAAAAATGAAAATCATGTGACAGAAAAGACTTAAAGTAAAATAGAGCTATCATCATTGAGTGATTGTCATGTTCATGCTCCTCTTCCTTAGTACTGCTCAGAGTAAACTCTGAACACCCTTGCATTGTAGAAGGGCTATTATACCATGTACTGAAATGCTGCAAACTAAACAAATATTTTACACATGCAGGTGATGGCGTTGGTAGCGGATCAGTTGGACCCCAACATGTAGCCAAAATGGATGAGTAGCTCATGGCATCAGCATGTTTTTAAGTCAGTCAGTTCCACGCTGTGTGAGCAAGTGTCACTCAGTCACTCATAATGTTTAAAATCAGGCAGCCCCATGTACTTTGCATGGTGTTTTGCATGTTTCATTTTAACTGCAGTTTCTTGTCCGCTTGTCAATTTTAATATCTTAACAGGAAACCTGTTGCATGTCTCCCACCACAATTTAATGTTCATTTCACAAAGTCTCGTCTATTATAGTACTAAGTACCAGGCAAACTGAACTGATAGTGCACACAGAGTCTTGCTGTTGAGGGGGTGATGGATGTGGGGGAGGGGGGCAATCTGGTGGCCCTCTCCTCAGTCAATCAGAGCGTGTACACACTATGGGATATACGGTTTGCGAGATTGCGAGACTTGTGTAAAAGACTAGTACAGTAATACAGTTGACGCGTGACGTCGGGTGGATGACGGCGACATCACGGTCAGGCAAGGTTTGACATGTCAGTCAGACACACGGGTGATTCCACTGACTGACCTTATTAACGGCTGACTGGGCCCTGGCCGGTATACAATACAGGGAGCGTGGCTTGGCGGCACGGTACAAAGTCAACTGTGGGCTTAGCGGTCCTGCGTACTGGGTGACACACAGCCACGGTTTTACCTGTGCTGGAGGTGGCCCGAGGTGGCTGCTGACCCAGCTGCTGCTGCTGGAGTTGACTGGAACAAGTGCCCCGACCTGGGGCGACAGTGATGCTGCAGCTGGCAATGCTGCGGTAAGCACAGGGAGGGTTGCTGGTCCAGCAACACTGGAACCAGGAATTCGCAATTCCTAGTGGAACGGGCCGTTCCTGGCGGAAGTCAGTGACGATCAGGTGTGGTCGGCTGGCTGTTTTGATTGGGGGCTCAAATAAGGAGTGGGAGGGAGCTAGGAGATGTGGCCTCTCCAGCTGGCGGGCGGCTTGAGCTCATTCCCGGTGGGTTATGCTGCAAAGTGCAGTTGGGGCTGGGTTACAGCTCCTATTGGCTTTGGAGGCCACAGCTGCCTTCCTTTCCTGCCAGTTTGTACCATTCCTTTGGGTGACAGCATACAGGTAGGTGAAAATATCAGCATCACGAGAGGAGAGTAAGCGATAATGTTCCCTAGCTAGGTGTAGAAACAAGCCAAGGCCGAGTCTACCAGAGTCGTACCCGATTACTCCATCCGGCGACAATTCAGCAAGGTGGTTTAATCTGGAAGTCCAACGACGACGTTGGGTGTATGTTCAAAGGTGGGCAGTCCTTCAGAACCAGTCTATCACTCTTTCTGGTGTCAGTTCAGTGCTGTGGATGGAGTGAATCGGCTGGACTAGCTGACTTAACCGCCCTTGGATTGTGTTGCTAGTGGTTATGGCTCTGCCTTACTGCGCACCAGGTGCACAGTACGGGTGGCCGTAGACTGGGTACGTCTTACGACGTACGTGCAGCCAGTTAAGGGAGCCCGCAGTCCTACTCTAGGTTCGGTAATTGGTTTGTCAAAGACGCAGTCTCCTGCTTTACCCTGTTGGGCTGACGTCAACAGAGGACAAAATCACAGTCACCCTAGAATTAGCACTCAAGAGGTTTGAGAGGAAACGTGTTTATTCTATGAGGAATAGACGCGGTGGCCCAAACTAACTAATCAGGAACTGAACGGAAGTAAACTACGTAAACCAGGTGAAGGGGACCTGGATCTAACCTGAACAAGAGCACATGCGGCTAGGTAGTTATAATAACAACTGTGCCTAACTATCTCAATGCCGTTGTACAGAAGGGACTTTGAGGGCCACTACCAGAAGGGTAGTGCGGTTGCCGTTACTAGAAGGGTAGGCTGTTCAAAGGGTTCGAAGACTTCTTCTGGGGTTGCTGGTGCAGGTCTTGAAGAGCTTCTGGTAGGTCGTGAAGACATTGGGGTCAGCAGAGAGCCCCAGCACACAAGGTGATGTAGCAATCTGCTGGAGATGAACTCAGAAGTACAACTGGAGAACAACTGACATTCCTCTGCAGTGCACAGCCATATATTCTACCAGCCTGTGGGCTTGTCTGAGGTGCAGGGGTGTGGGCGGCGAACTCCTCCTCCTGGTCGGAGCTTTGCTCTCTAGCATGATCCCTCAGCCAGTGGCCCAATTATGTGATTCTGTAATGCTGGGTTGCCTCTATTGCGTGAGCTTAGGCTCTGAACTAGGCTGCTTGGTTAGCCTCAATCCCACGTGAGGGAGTGGTGTGATGTCTGACATAAAGGCGAACGATCTTGGCTGACGTGTCGGTGGGTGCGCTCCCGCTTCTAGGGGCATACTTGTAGGCTCTGGTAGCAAGTTGTTTCTGGGTTCAAATTCCGCCTGGGGTAATGTAATGATACATACAGACAAGGTGAAGTCGTGTTTATATCTATGTCAAATAAGCATCACGCATTACGGTTAACATTTTCATTGCGATTTTTTTGCATTGAGTCTACGAAAATGGACTTCATGCTCACTAAAAAGTTACACATTGTGCTGTGTTTAGGCTTTCTTTGCAGACAAAGAGAGGTCCAATATGGCCTTCTAAGGTGTCCCCCCCCCACCCCAGAATATGTCAGCCTATTAAAATGAATTTATATTTAATTTAAAAATTTTAATTTTTGCACCAACGATAACTAAGCATGGACTTCATGCAAAACATAACAAATTTTGACATATAGGAGTTGGGGATGGATCAAAATCAGTCCAAAATTTCCAAAACATCTATTATGACCATGCCTCACAAAGAACCGTATTCCCGGAAACCATGAGGGGTCATATCAGTGAGGTTCAACTGTACAGTTACAAGTAACAAGAGTCAAAAAGATTTGCTTTTAATTTAATAAAACCGTAATAAATTTTTTTGGTTAAAAAGAAAGGAGGAATGTTGGAGCAATAAACATAAGAAAGAGTTAAATTTCAAATGCCACCTACCACAAAACATAAACTAAGTAACATTATCCAATAGACTGTGCAAACACTTATATATATTCATTGCAGTATAGCACACTCCTTACTTTATGTAGTCTCCAAATTTGTCTGTCTTCTTGCCAAAAGCGACAGGGCTGTAGACTCGAAAAAACTGATGGAAAAATGCTGAGGCTGAGAGCCACATCCAGTTGCCAGCATTTAGAGCCCAGTCTGCATCCAGTAGGAGCTCTTCAAACACCTGTTCAAAATCAGACATCATATGAAACACAATTTACTTTCATAGCAAGGTATGTTATCAACATTGGAAATACTAGGCCTAACATTGACATCTTCCATGAACACAAACGTGTGCTTTGCACTAGATAGTACAATATAGGAAAGGCTCTACTTTTCATGCAATACCTATCCTGTACATGGTTAAAATGACAATTTTAGCTGTTTTTCACAAAAAAATAACCATTGTTTGAATTTTAATAATTTGTTAAGTGTCTTCACGTCTTTACTTTAATTGCTGTCACATGATCAGAGCATGCAATCTTTGGAGATGGGACTGAACATTTTGTGTANTAACCATTGTTTGAATTTTCAATAATTTGTTAAGTGTTTTCACGTCTTTACTTTAATTGCTGTCACATGATCAGAGCATGCAATCTTTGGAGATGGGACTGAACATTTTGTGTAATTAATATGGTAACGAAGTATTATTAATAAACCAATAAAATCTGACATTTTTAGCATTATTTATTAAGGGTGTATTAAAATTCCTATTACACATGTTGAGGGCTTGTAGGGGGAATGAGAGGAGAACATTTTGCATAGGAACCCATGGCCGGAAAAGTACTGTTTCCTCGCTACAAGCCAAATATCACCACGCTTGGACATGTCTCGAATCTACTGTGTCAATGAGCAGAGCGGAGTACGTACGTTGTTGTTGCAGTGCTTCTGCGTCAACTTACAAGATCAGCTCGACGTGGCGACCACCCACTTCGATTCAAACATTGTACCTGTGTACCATGTTCTGGTACACTTGTTCACTAACACCTGGTAGTTGCACATCCACTACTGCCATAACCCATGTAAGCAGATCCTCCTGGAACTCCACAGGCATCTCGTAAACCAGACTCTTAATGTGGCCCCACAGGAAATAATCAAGTGGCAACAAATCCAGCAAACTTGCAGGCCAATCTATTGGGCAACCTTGGCCAATCCACCGTTGCCCAAATAATTTGTCAAGATGACTGCGGACAGCATGAACAAAGTGTGGTGGCACGCCATCGTGTTGAAACCACATGGCTTGCTGGATGTTCAATGCCACATCTTCCAAAAAATGGGCAATATGTCCCACAGAAAAATCAGGTACGAGCCACCTGTGAGGTGAAGTGGTGGAAGTTATGGCCCATCACATGGCCATCCAGAAACCCTGCCCTCACATTGATGGCATATTGTTCCTGAAAGCCACGGGGGTGCATAGCATGCGGGTTTTCCTCCACCCAGACATGGCTATTGCGCAAATTGAACACCCCTTCCCTGGTGAATTTGGCATAATCCACAAAGAGAATGCACCATGGGAAATGGGGCTCCTCGACACAACAGTGCAGGAACCACGTACAGAACCGGAGTCATAGTGCAAATTCTGCTGGACCCATGGCATGTACCTTCTGAACGTGGTATGGGTGTAGCAGCTGCTCAGTAATGAATCACACGCCAGACAGTGTTGTGATCCACAGCGAGGCATACACAATCCTCCTGGTACTTGACACACCCTTTTAAACTGTTTGGAGCACTACCTCTTCAAGACCGAAGGTGCAGCACCATCTTGGTGCACCACAGTTGGCCCTGCTGGCCGTGAACGTACCCATTTCTCAGAGCCGGCAATCAACCATAACAAAGATGGTGCGTGATGATGTCCGGTGGTGTAGAAAATGTGTCTCATACGGCTGACGCGCAGCCCTCCCATTAAACTTTACTTTGCCGTACACTAACATCATATCGGCATACTCTTCAAACACGTAGTCAACCATGTTCAACAGCAAGGCACTGCCACCAGACTGACAGCTCAATGCAAGCAGTGTATGGCATGCAGGATGGGTTGCAGACTCGTGACATCAGGTGATCATCATCAAATAACTTACTCCACTCCACTCACTGATGCCCCAGACACAGGACATGTCCATGTGTGGTGGTGTTTGGCTTGTAACAGGGAAACGGTACGTTTTTGGACATGGGTTCCTAAGCAAAATGTTCTCTACTGTCTCCCCCTACAAGCCCTCAATGTGTGTAATAGGAATTTAGATACACCCAGTATATGAATTTTAGTGGGACCAATGAAAATTGTTTAGAGGTTTCCAATCCATTCATGTCTAATGTATGTAGTTCTCACTGTGCATTTTGTGTCGTATATGTATAGACACATGCGTATGCACACACACATTCCTTTGGGAGTTAATATAACTTTCCTTTCCTTTTCCTGCACATATTTCCTGTTATACTCATTTAACATAGGAGAGGGAGGGATGACGCTTTCCACTGTCCATGCCTGTGTGATAAGCACATTAGAATCCCACCTCAGCGATGCAGGTTCAATTCCTCACTGATCTGAGTCTGGATTTTGCACAAGTGGAAAATTTGGCAGAGGTTGCTGTTAGCCAATGAGTTTTCTCAAGTCTCTCTCTCCCATTTTTCCCTACTAGCACATTCGATCACTTCTCCAGTTTTACTTCTTTCATCACATTTCACTTAATACAATACTTAGGCTAGTTGAATACAACATGTCTAACATAAAGTAGGACAACTGCCTCCCCTGTGCACATCCACTTAAATCTCATTTACACACATCCTGTCTCTAGAGGTAAGAACAACATGCATTATGTTATTTTTTACAGTTGCAAAAGTATCTCTGGAGTGAGATATTTGTCAAAATTTCACTTCAAACACAAACACACATGCAATGTAAGTTTAAACAAAAACAGATTTTCTTAAATGTACACAAAACGTGTAATCATGCATATGAATCAATTTCTTACATGATTGTTAGAATGTGAATTAATGTGCACTTTCTGGTTCATGTTTCATGTTCCCTTCTTTTTTATCAAGAAAGATGTCATTGTATACCAACTTAAATACATTCATAATGTATAAACAATGTCAAAATCACTTAACACCCATTCCATGCCAAAGTCAGCCTAGCTGTTAAATAACAAAATAAATAGTAAAAATTAAATTGCAAAAGTAGACGCACACTTTACGTTTTATCCTGACAAGTTAATTTTTACTATATTTCACATTTTTGGTACATTTTGTAACTATTACAAATGATACTGCACTCAACTTCTCCACTCTTAATAAATTTTAGACATATTTTTTTGGTCTGGTATTGATAAGCATATCTTCTATGCTGCACATGTTCACTTCTTATGAGTAGTCTTCTGGGTTCAAAAACTATCACCAGAAGTAATAGGATTTTTTTTAATTATTCAATAGTTTATGAGCTTTCAAACCCTGTCTCACACTTATGGTAACACAAAAGTTAATTATGAAGTAAAACTATAGTTCATACTTTTGTAATATTGTTGCTGCTCAGATTACACCATTGTTTTTTAACATACAGTTTTAAAAATTTGTTCCACATGCCTAGTGGGACAGGGAAGTGCGTTTGTTTTCACAAACAAGGAAAGGGCATGCGGGACAAACTGCCGACAGTTGACCGCCCAAGTGTCCCAACTACACACGGAAATCGGGCTTGGGGTTGTGATTACTGGCCAGTTTTCACGCTATTACTTGCCTCCAGTTTGCAGAAATGTTTTGATTCCCAGCGATGGCAGCGCTGGGAGTTGATGAATATACATTCCACTGAAGTCATTGGCATGTGCCCATGGCATTGAAATACCAGTGTTTCTGGGTAAGTCTGGGAGTTCTGTGTTCACTGCCAGAGAGGAAACATCCAGGGCCCCTCGGGGCAAGAGCTAGCCACATCCTGGCTAGGGCATCCACCCCACCAGGGGGAGTGATATCTACTAAGGAAGCAATTTGAGGTTGGTTCATTCCTGTTTGTTTAAAGCCCTTGTACAGTTTCGGCAGATTCATGCTATAAGAGCAGGGGAAATACCTGGAGGATGTAGAACATTAATTTGGGTAAATGATAAAGTTTAAAATGTAATTTTAAGTTTTGTATAAATGTGATCTGTTGCTGATGAGTAAGGAATTAATCTGAACTTTCCCTGCACACTGCTATCAAATTAATTCCATTTAAATCTGTTTTGTTTTTTATTTACTAATACTAGGCAACTGTAATAGTTATTTGTTCATTAGCAAGTCATTTGTTCATTGCTGTCATCAAGCTTATTTTGTAATATTTAATTGTGAAGGTTCGTACTCTGCATACTGGAACTTAGTTTGTGAACTGTGTCGCTAAATGTTAAATAAACAGATATAACAACTAACCTGGAACTTGAACTCATTTTTTAGTTAATAGGCGTCACATTGTACTGAGTCTCGTGTTTCTACCTTTGAGCAAGCCGTGGCAACGTAACATTCGGCAGAGTGTAACTGCTGAACATTACAAGTTATTCANGAGTGTAACTGCTGAACGTTACAAGTTATTCAAACAAAGGATAAAGACAATGTAAACTAGAAAATTATATAGGACTACAAACCACTTGCTTAAAACTCGGTGTTCAGAAATTAATATGAATAATGTGTTATTGGGTTGGCTTCAAAGCATCACTGGTGCGACTTGCTCACCAGATGAGTGTGATGCCTCAGCGAGCAAGGCCAAATAAGGACCATCATGTCACAGAACTTGCACCCAGTGTAAAAAAAGTGCATGTACATCAATTTACATTGCCATGGACACAATGAATATATATGCATAATCAAGTGTCACTAAATGTTTATTAATATGTTACTGTCTTATCAGTACAATGAAGGGAAATTGATTCCAGAATAACCACCAATTTATGCATTACACTTTTATTAAGATATTAAGATGCAGAACTTATTCTCCTGATGTTCTGCCAACTTAACTGTGAGTATGCAAGTTAATATTTACAGTATATACACTGCAAGTGTAGGGGCAGATTATTTTTGAAAGGTTGGTTTCCAAATGTTTTAACAACCAACCGAAACTACAAAGGGCCCGGTGAACACCCTGACCCTGAAATAATCCAATCAGTCGTGGCCAAACACCATCGCTACCATGGGGAAAAGTGCCACAAGTGACACTGTTCAACCCTGAAACGTAAACAACAACAACAACAAGTGTCTGACGAGTGTACCCCATTGCCACATCTGCAAAGACGAACAGTACCACTGGCACCGGGTGTGCCCGAACCATGTAGACAAACCGCAGGGAAACGACAAAGAGGAGTAGTGTAAACTGGGGCAGCCCTCTCCGCCACTGTCTCGACCACAACTCCCAAGACTACAAGCGTAAACCAGATATACCATTATCTAGCCCAGGTTAGCACCACCAGTGATCAGCTGATCAGAATACCTGTACGCATAGAAAAGTGGAACACCATTGCCCTGATCGACACAGCAGCATCACACGACTTTGTGCGAGTCGAACGAGTAGGTCAACAGCTGATCACCAGAAGAAACACACCGTACAATTAGCCACTTTGAACAGGACCAGCGAATTTTTGGGCAAAGTCAAAGAAGAAATTCAGATTCGCGACTGTTCCATGGACATCACCGCCCTTGTCTCCAACGAGATACGCGAAGACCTGATTTTAGGGGTACCCTGACTTCGACAGCATAATACCACCATTAAGATTGCTATGGATCACATCCACTTCGATCTTACCGAACGCTGAACAGTGTACAACATAGGACATCATCGCGAGAACAATTAACACTCCGTCTAACTCAACATGTTCAATCACGCAGTGCCCGCTGAACATACACACGCAATCCAGCAAGTGCTAAATAAACGATGGGACGTATTCGCCTTGGCAGACCCCCTTAAGAGAACAAGCGTTGCAGAGCACTCAATACCGTTCACTAAAGTGGAACCAATCTGGTCCGCCCCTCGCGATTATGACCCATACAATTTGAGAATAATAAATCAACCAATCGAGGAAATGATTCGAGATGGTGTAATAGAACCCTCCAAAAGTAACTGCAATTCAGCTATCACTCTACCCCCAAGAAAGATGGGAGTTGGAGGTTGTGACTGTAAGTGCACCACCACCCTTCCCAATAAGAAACAATAAATGGTGAATGTTACGTTCCTCGTTCATGCAGACACACCCACATTTTGTGTTGTATCTCAAAAATGGTGCATTTTAAGAAAAATATGTACAAGAGAAATGTTAAGTTTGCTTTACAATACAGTTGTTGTTCTAAAATGTATGTATGTAGTACTAAATTATGTAAAGCACCTCCTATTCCAATTTTTAACAGAATTTTTGTTTAACCAAATTACCTTTGGTTCCATCAAATCGAGTTAAACAAGACTAAAGTGTATTAAATTGCACTTTTAAGTAGAAAGAAAATAAGTACAACTGTTGCACCCATGAGCATGGAATGGCTGTAAAATAGTTACGATTTAATAGCATTAGAAACACTCTGTACATCTGTATGCAACACTGTGTATCAACTTGAACACTGTTGTTTGTAACAGTGAGGAGTTGCTAGGGCGTATGGGCACAGCGATGTCTTACCTTCTGGCCTTCCTCCCAGGAGATCCACAGGTCGCCACGTGTGAGAAAGCAAGCCACTGCATGGCGTGCTAGATGGTGGATCCAGCCTTCCTGTCTCAGCTGTGTCATTATGGCATCAATGAAAGGATACCCTGTCTGACCCTGCAAGACATATCAAACTACTTCGTTGAAACTTGCATTCAAAGTATAATAACACAGAGATCACTGCCTTTTTAATTAAACTTGGTGCAAAATACATAATTTAAAGGAAACTGGGAGGCACACTTTAGTCACTCTACATAAGGATATACATATGTTCACAAAGTTAACTGCATGGTTTCCATTTGGGACCCTGATTTTACATTCCCCTCAATTATGTTTTCCCCTTTAGTACACTAACTTATTCAGAACTCACCATTTTCCCTATGTTTACAATGTATTAAATTCCTGCTACTTATACTGCAATTAATTATGACTTCCACTATTTTACAATTTTTTTAATCCATCTGGCCAACACAATTTTGGAATTGATATGTTGCAGACTTGTTTCTAAAACTCTACCATGCAAAACTAAGAGTGCAATAATTTGTGTAGAACACAAGTTTCATGTGAAAGTAAACATGTCGCTCTGGAAAATGTTTAATACTGAGAAAAAAAAAGTACCAGACCCCAGATCTACAGCAGGATTACAGACAAAAAGGTAACTTAAATGGAGAAGATTACTTTGTGATTTAGTTCTAAAAAAAAAATTTTTATTTCACCAGAGAAATCAAAGTTAAAACAGTTTCACTGTTTACAGACAGAAAATGAAAAACTTGGTCTTACNACATTGCGATGGACACAATGAATATATATGCATAATCAAGTGTCACTAAATGTTTATTAATATGTTACTGTCTTATAAGTACAACCAAGCGAAATTGATTCCAGAATAACCACCAATTTATGCAATACACTTTTATTAAGATATTAGGATGCAGAACTAATTCTCTTGATGTTCTGCCAACTTAACTGCGAGTATCCACGTTAATATTTACAGTATATACACTGCAAGTGTAGGGGCAGATTATTTTTGAAAGGTTGGTTTCCAAATGTTTTAACAACCAACCGAAACTACAAAGGGCCCGGTGAACACCCTGACCCTGAAATAATCCAATCAGTCGTGGCCAAACACCATCGCTACCATGGGGAAAAGTGCCACAAGTGACACTGTTCAACCCTGAAATGTAAACAACAACAACAAGTGTCTGACGAGTGTACCCCATTGCCACATCTGCAAAGACGAACAGCCCGAACCGTGTAGACAAACCGCAGGGAAACGACAAAGCGGAGTAGTGTAAACTGGGGCAGCCCTCTCCGCCACTGTCTCGACCACAACTCCCAAGACTACAAGCGTAAACCAGATATACCATTATCTAGCCCAGGTTAGCACCACCAGTGATCAGCTGATCAGAATACCTGTACGCATAGAAGAGTGGAACACCATTGCCCTGATCGACACAGCCGCATCACACGACTTTGTGCGAGTCGAACGAGTAGGTCAACAGCTGATCACCAGAAGAAACACACCGTACAATTAGCCACTTTGAACAGGACCAGCGAATGTTTGAGCAAAGTCCAAGAAGAAATTCAGATTCGCAACTGTTCCATGGACACCACTGCTCTTGTCTCCAACGAGATACGCAAAGACCTGATTTTAGGGGTACCCTGACTTCAACAGCATAATACCACCATTAAGATTGCTATGGATCGCATCCACTTCGATCTTACCGAACGCTGAACAGTGTACAACATAGGACATCATCGCGAGAACAATTAACACTCCGTCTAACTCAACATGTTCAATCACGCAGTGCCCGCTAAACATACACACGCAATCCAGCAAGTGCTAAATAAACGATGGGACGTATTCGCCTTGGCAGACCCCCTTAAGAGAACAAGCGTTGCAGAGCACTCAATACCGTTCACTAAAGTGGAACCAATCTGGTCCGCCCCTCGCGATTATGACCCATACAATTTGAGAATAATAAATCAACCAATCGAGGAAATGATTCGAGATGGTGTAATAGAACCCTCCAAAAGTAACTGCAATTCAGCTATCACTCTACCCCCAAGAAAGATGGGAGTTGGAGGTTGTGACTGTAAGTGCACCACCAACCTTCCCCATAAGAAACAATAAATGGTGAATGTTAGATTCCTCGTTCATGCAGACACACCCACATTTTGTGTTGTATCTCAAAAATGGTGCATTTTAAGAAAAATATGTACAAGAGAAATGTTAAGTTTGCTTTACAATACAGTTGTTCTAAAATGTATGTATGTAGTACTAAATTATGTAAAGCACCTCCTATTCCAATTTAACAGAATTTTTGTTTAACCAAATTACCTTCGGTTCCATTAAATCGAGTTAAACAAGACTAAAGTGTATTAAATTGCACTTTTAAGTAGAAAGAAAATAAGTACAACTGTTGCACCCATGAGCATGGAATGGCTGTAAAATAGTTACGATTTAATAGCATTAGAAACACTCTGTACATCTGTATGCAACACTGTGTATCAACTTGAACACTGTTGTTTGTAACAGTGAGGAGTTGCTAGGATGTATGGGCACAGCGATGTCTTACCTTCTGGCCTTCCTCCCAGGAGATCCACAGGTCGCCACGTGTGAGAAAGCAAGCCACTGCATGGCGTGCTAGATGGTGGATCCAGCCTTCCTGTCTCAGCTGTGTCATTATGGCATCAATGAAAGGATACCCTGTCTGACCCTGCAAGACATATCAAACTACTTCGTTGAAACTTGCATTCAAAGTATAACAACACAGAGATCACTGCCTTTTTAATTAAACTTGGTGCAAAATATACCATTTAAAGGAAACTGGGAGGCACACTTTAGTCACTCTACATAAGGATATACATATGTTCACAAAGTTAACTGCATGGTTTCCATTTGGGACCCTGATTTTACATTCCCCTCAATTATGTTTTCCCCTTTAGTACACTAATTTATTCAGAACTCACCATTTTCCCTATGCTTACAATGTATTAAATTCCTGCTACTTATACTGCAATTAATTANATTTATTCAGAACTCACCATTTTCCCTATGCTTACAATGTATTAAATTCCTGCTACTTATACTGCAATTAATTATGACTTCCACTATTTTACAATTTTTTTAATCCATCTGGCCAACACAATTTTGGAATTGATATGTTGTAGACTTGTTTCTAAAACTCTACCATGCAGAACTAAGAGTGCAATAATTTGTGTAGAACACAAGTTTCATGTGAAAGTAAACATGTCACTCTGGAAAATGGTTAATACTGAGAAAAAAAAGTACCAGACCCCAGATCTACAGCAGGATTACAGACAAAAAGGTAACTTAAATGGAGAAGATTACTTTGTGATTTAGTTCTAAAAAAAAAAAATTTTATTTCACCAGAGAAATCAAAGTTAAAACAGTTTCACTGTTTACAGACAGAAAATGAAAAACTTGGTCTTACANTTTTATTTCACCAGAGAAATCAAAGTTAAAACAGTTTCACTGTTTACAGACAGAAAATGAAAAACTTGGTCTTACAATTGTTAAAATATCTTTACATTACCACAAAAAATTACATAAACAGTACATAAAGCTTTAAATCCACTATATAGGCTGTTCACGGTAAAGTGAGCACTTATGAAATCCCTTCTCGGATCCTAATTTCAGCCAATTTGTGCCATTGTAAAATTTTTCCAAAATTTTGTGGCACACTATTTTTTATATTTTACCTACTTTCATATATTTTTTATATTTTTGCGTAATTAATTGTGTCAGTAATTTGGGAAAGTTTAGGTCAATGGTGATTTATTACAATTTTAGGGTGAGTGTGTTATTTCAGAAATTTTATTCCAGTCGAGTATTCATGCATTAAAGTTAGTACAGAGTTAACTTCGCTTCCAATCCTGGCTGGAAGCAGGTTGCTTGCTTCAGACAGCTCAGTTTGCCACCTGGTGCGTGCTGCTGCACTTGCATTCCTGAATCGTGGGACGCCTTTCGCTGTATCTTGTCCGTGTTTCCTTTCCAGAGGTTCAACGCGAGTATTTCTGCAGAACAGTTGTGTGTAGTTGTGGACCGTTTTCGGAACCTCCAGCGCTCTCTAGGAATGGCTTACCAACTAAATTGTGTCTCCCTTGGACCCACCCACTCCAACATTCCGAGATCCACAGTGTCAAGGGTGTGCCAAGAATACCTAATTTCAGGCATAACCTCCCACCATGGACAACGCAGTGGCCGACCGCCTGCACTTAATGACCGAGACCAACGACATGTGTGCAGAATGGTCAGTGTTAACAGACAAGCAACACTGCGTGAAATAACCGCAGGAATCAATGCGGGATGTATGACGGATGTGTCCGTTAGGACAGTGCAGCGAACTTTGGCTGTACTGGGCTATGCCAGCAAAAGACTGACTCAAGTGCCTTTACTAACAGCACGACATCGCCTGCAGCGCCTCTCCTGGGCTTGTGACCATTATCGGTTGGACCCTAGACGACTGGAAAACCGTGGCTTGGTCAGATGAGTCCCGATTTCAGTTGGTAAGAGCTGATGGTAGGGTTTGAGTGTGGCGCAGACCCCACGAATCCATGGACCCAAGTTGTCAACAAGGAACTGTGCAAGCTGGTGGTGGCTCCATAATGGTGTGGGCTGTTTTTACATGGAATGGACTGGGTCCTCTGGTCCAACTGAACTGATCATTGACTGGAAAGGGTTATATTCAGCTACTTGGAGACCACTTGCAGCCATTCATGGACTTTATGTACCCAAAAAACAATGGAAATTTTATGGATGACAATGCACCATGTCACCGGGCCACAACTGTTTGCGATTAGTTTGAAGGACATTCTGCACAATTCCAGCGAATGATTTGGCCACCAAGATCGCCCGACATGAATCCCATCGAACATTTATGGGACATAATCGAGAAGTCAGTTTGTGCACAAACTCCTGCACCGGCAACACTTTCGCAATTATGGACGTCTATAGAGGCAGCATGGCTCAATATTTCTGCCAGGGACTTCCAACGACTTGTTGAGTCCATGCCACGTCGAGTTGCTGCACTTCACCGACCAAAAGGAGGTCTGACACGATATTAGGAGGTATCCCATGACTTTTGTCGCCTCAGTGTATACTGCCAGCACACAAAGTTAAGTTGGAATTGACTACATGGTCTTAACGATATAACCTTCTAAGCTAAAATTGCAATATGTCCACCATTTTGAAAATAAGTGGTTGACGTACTAAAAACATTACTTTTTATATCATCTGCCGCAATACCACTTGTTTGTCAAATTTGATAGGAATTGATTGATTGTTTCCCCAAGATATGACATAAAAACTTTATTTATTCGTGTGGTGCTTACAAAATGGCCAACAAAAGATGCTTTATGTAGATACAGTTCACAGTTTTAATATCTAGTGCCAGAATTCAAAGTGCCCAAACCCACGCTCATGTAACAGTTTACTTGGAAACAGACAGGTATTTACAGTTACCATTACTCTCCCCGTACGCGGCCTTGCTGTTAGTGTGCCTGGCGAGGGAGAGAGCAGAGAGCAAAAGACAAAGTCAGTGTGCACACGACATAGCCTGTCGTTCCCTTTACACAGTTGAAGTTAGCCCCAAGTTGAGTGCCACATTGTCATTGGCATTAATTGGTAAGGCAGTAGATGGAAGTAGAGGTGCAGATATAATGCCAGAGCGCCAGGTCGTGATTTCGCACATGGCCTCATGGTGAACAGTTACTCTTACCAGGGTCGTTACATCGCCACGTGACAAACACTTAACGCGATATCTATTCTTCTGCTCCATTGTAGGCCACCTCGAAGCACGCTTAACACAAGTACAGGGAGGCTGGTCACTTAAATGTAGGAAATATGTGCGACCACGTGCATGTTATAACCAGAGCCATCCGGCATTCATTACACATTAAATGAACAATGAAATGCAGGGAGCGCTACACAAACTCAAAAGCAATACAGTGGATTCTCCATCCATAGTTTCTCAAGAGAATGATAAAAAATTTCAATGAACGTAGGCTTGAAATGCAGATAAATAAAAAATGGGACCAGAGAACATGTTCTATGGATACAGACTTTCAATCCACCTGGTTTCAATACATAGAGGTTCCACTGCATTACGGAACAATACAAAAGCACTGCGGCACAAAAACACTTATTCAAAAGGTGCTCANCACATAGAGGTTCCACTGCATTACGGAACAATACAAAAGCACTGCGGCACAAAAACACTTATTCAAAAGGTGCTCAATTTCTGCTACCTTTCCTACCCATGAGCTATGGTTCTCGTGGCAGAAAACTCTAAACAGCCTCCCCAATCCGAGGTAGGTACACTCATGCGCATGGCTCATGACAGGCTCACGCCAGCCAAGGAACAATGTCAGATGATAGTACATATGTAATTATTCTCAGCGCAACTAATTACATGTATTTGCATTCGCCAGACGTAAAACCTGGCATGGTTCACCAGGTCTCCAAAAATATTTTTTTGAAATCTTTTCAGGAGAGGAGGGAGGGGTGGTAAGGGATGATGCTCAGCATGTTCCTGGTGTTTGTAGGAGTCTGACGTCCAATTAAGTTTCTCAGTAAAAGTTTGTACATAGCTAAGTCTATTATGTACTTACAAATTCGTACTGTAACAACGTGAGACACCAATTATGCAATAATTACCCCCATGATTTGAACCAAGGACCGAGCATTATCCAGGGCTACAGCATATAACATTTTCTCACACCCTTCACACGTAACATTCACCATCCTCTTTGGAAAATTTCAAAGACCCCAAAACGTTGCTACAGCAACTAAAAGGGTACCCACTAAGTAAATGATCAATCATAGCTTGCCTCCTGAGGGGTGGAGGGACCCAATCAGCAAATCACAACACACCTTCCAGATGAATGAATGAATGAGGGGAAGGGAGAACCAGATTCTCAGGTTAAAGGATGCCTCCACTTAGATGTCCATCCTTCCCACCCCCCTTTACATGTTAATTAAAATGTATTTTGCATCAATTTTGCCCCCCCCCCCCCC
>NQII01000285.1:443116-488681 GCA_002778355.1 Clitarchus hookeri | reverse complement strand
GAGCCTATTTGAGCCATTAGCAAATTATATAACTGACATTACAGAAGCCGCTATGTTTATTAGATTGTGTGTTGCGGGCTGAAACAGTCTCAACCATTTTTGATAGACTGAACACCACAGTGTCGATGTGTTATCTTTACTAGTAGACCATAAACTTTTGCCGACATTGACAGATCATGTATTAATTCAAGAAATCTAGCTTTTTCAACCAGATTGTGCAATAAGCCATATTTTAATTACCAAAGTCTTTCAACCTTGTGTAACAAAAAGTAACCACAAAAATATGACCCCACAATTTCAAGCATAATTGGAAGGTAACAACATTTGAAAATATCTCCTGCTACACAATCAATCAGCAATCCACCATGTTGTTCATTGGATTACATATCTGGCAGTGACTACTTGTTTCTAACTAGTATGCAGCATCCCACTGCAGGTATACACATACTGCTAGACCGATTGCCTTGGTTTAAACCCTTGACTAAAACTACACATCTAATCCACCCACCAAATGATGAGCTAGGTTTGATCTCAGTCACTGTACAAAGACTACAGGTTGAGTACAGTTCATATAGTCCACACCTTTGATTAGCCTCCATTACATCTAGAACCATTAAGAGTTGATCTGGGACATACCTGTTGGCTATTTGCAGATAGAAATTCTTGATTCAACAATCCAAAATGTAATAATCCAACTATTAGGTCAGAAAGTTGAATCTAAAATATTGGATTGTTGAATCTGCTATTTATTAGTTTCAATTTTACAAGGATAGCAATTTTTACAGTGTCATTCTCATGATCTGTGGAATACTATAAAACTGTGATTCTTCTGTATACAGAGGTAATGCAGTGTTTAATTTTTTATTTATCATAGAATCAAGAGAGGGGACTGTGGGGAAAATGTTTATTATTACTTATTTTAATGTAAAGAAAATAAAATATACTTTCACTGCAAAATTACTATTGTTTTTTAAATATACAGAAGCTACACACAANTCGTTTTTTAAATATACAGAAGCTACCCACAAACTTCACGAATATCAACATCAGAAAGAACACCAATAAACAGTGTAGCAAAATTATGGAAAAAAATTGTAAAAATTTATAACATACCCATGTCCATGCCTTGAGATAGGCTTCATTTTTATCCCAAGGAACTTGACAACAAATAGGATTGCCAATCATCTTGTCATAATTTGGTGTAGCCACTCCTACAACATAGTAGAACTCCCTCCACATCAACTGACCAATCAGAGAAACTGGAGGCTTTGAGTGGGGAGAACCCTTAATAACCTGGAAAGAATATTTACAACCAATATAAAATAATGTTACACTGCTTGATGCTTTTTTTATGTATTCCTAAACAAATAAGTGATACAGTAATAGAATGTTTTTTTAAATCATTTTTGCACTTTACCAGCATCAGAGTACACTTAATTTCCTAAACACAGGACAATTAGTAAATTAAAACACTAACTCCGATACATTTTATCATTACACACAGTAACAGGCTGGAAACTGTATAAAATAGTTTGCATGTGAAATCACAAAGTGATTTAATAGCCAACACTTGAAACCGGTGAATTTTCACTGATATAGTCTATTCACAGCATCTTCACACTTTTTGAACCAAACCTAAAAAAAATCACCCCATGTTTGGTTGTTTTCTAAGTATGTCATCTATCACAAGCATTTTATACTTCTGTTAACATAAACGTATTTTATTTTTGGTTAAATTTAACATTTACCTATATATTCTAACATTTCATTTGAAATAAACACAAATAAAAACAAAGAGAAAATATGTGCGGTAGTAATGCCAGGTACGAAATAGTTTTAGTGGAAAATAATAGAAAACTACGGTGCGTTGCCCCTTTGGTGTAATTTAAGCTTTGTTTGCATGAGGCAGAGGAACCGTCTGAAAGCAGAACTTAGCAGGGCTTCAGAAAAGTAGAAAGTAAACATGAATTGGCCAGAGGTTCACAATGAAAGTAAAACACTCCAACCTGCTAATGAAACTTGCGAGTGTCCTGAACTACCAGCAAGAAGCTGCATGTTGATACAGGGTGCTGTAATGACGCAGTATTCATAATTTTCGGGACACGTGTTTCAATTTCGTTCGTTTTTCTTNTGTTGATACAGGGTGCTGTAATGACGCAGTATTCATAATTTTCGGGACACGTGTTTCAATTTCGTTCGTTTTTCTTAAGCTTTGCTAAGCTTCGTAATACTTTTATCGGATTTGAAATTAAAGCAGCGGTGGCTCGTTTCCCGTGATAGTTTGTTTATCGGGCATACATGTGCCGTTTTACGGTTATCAGGAGTCTGTTTACCGTTTCGTTTCGAACGTCGTCATTTTCAGTTTTTGTTAAGCGTCAGCATTATTTAGATACTTTCAGGCTGCGTCGTACAAATTTTATACGAGAAGTTNAGGCTTTGAGTGGGGAGAACCCTTAATAACCTGGAAAGAATATTTACAACCAATATAAAATAATGTTACACTGCTTCATGCTTTTTTTATGTATTCCTAAACAAATAAGTGATACAGTAATAGAATGTTTTTTTAAATCATTTTTGCACTTTACCAGCATCAGAGTACACTTAATTTCCTAAACACAGGACAATTAGTAAATTAAAACACTAACTCCGATACATTTTATCATGACACACAGTAACAGGCTGGAAACTGTATAAAATAGTTTGCATGTGAAATCACAAAGTGATTTAATAGCCAACACTTGAAACCGGTGAATTTTCACTGATATAGTCTATTCACAGCATCTTCACACTTTTTGAACCAAACCTAAAAAAAATCACCCCATGTAGGGTTGTTTTCTAAGTATGTCATCTATCACAAGCATTTTATACTTCTGTTAACATAAACGTATTTTATTTTTGGTTAAATTTAACATTTACCTATATATTCTAATATTTCATTTGAAATAAACACAAATAAAAACAAAGAGAAAATATGTGCGGTAGTAATGCCAGGTACGAAATAGTTTTAGTGGAAAATAATAGAAAACTCAATGAGCACAAATACGGTGCGTTGCCCCTTTGGTGTAATTTAAGCTTTGTTTGCACGAGGCAGAGGAACCGTCTGAAAGCAGAACTTAGCAGGGCTTCAGAAAAGTAGAAAGTAAACATGAATTGGCCAGAGGTTCACAATGAAAGTAAAACACTTCAACCTGCTAATGAAACTTGTGAGTGTCCTGAACTACCAGCAAGCAGCTGCGTGTTGATACAGGGTGCTGTAATGACGCAGTATTCATAATTTTCGGGACACGTGTTTCAATTTCGTTCGTTTTTCTTAAGCTTTGCTAAGCTTCGTAATACTTTTATCGGATTTGAAATTAAAGCAGCGGTGGCTCGTTTCCCGTGATAGTTTGTTTATCGGGCATACATGTGCCGTTTTACGGTTATCAGGAGTCTGTTTACCGTTTCGTTTCGAACGTCGTCATTTTCAGTTTTTGTTAAGCGTCAGCATTATTTAGATACTTTCAGGCTGCGTCGTACAAATTTTATACGAGAAGTTTGTTTGTCTGAATGTTGACATCAAAAGTCTTAGTTCCTACAACGCAGTTTGGATGACGCTGCTGGCAGATGCCGGATGCCGTGCCCTTATCTTAGGAAAAGGGGGCGATAGGCCTGCATAATAAATACTAGTGGTGTCTATTGCAGAAAAAAGAAAAAGTAACCAACCGTCGGAGAAGACGCATCGGGCGTGAAGAACTCCACCCACACCGGCAAGCACCCGCGACCGTTAAATCTTTTATCACTACATTTCTTTTTGGCTTAACCTAAATAATTCTATCAAATTATTTTTGCCGGTGTGGGGGGTCGTTAGGGTGCCAGGAGGGATGCACTTGTATATTTATCGGTGAACGGTTCGTACTCTGCATACTGGAACTTCGTATGTGAACTGTGTCGCTCAAATGATAAATAAAGTATAGAACAAAATACTCTGGAACTTGAACTTATTTCTTAATTAATCGGCGTCCATTTTACTGAGTCTCGTGTTCCACCTTTGAGCTAGCAGTGGCAACGTAACATCGGCTGTAACTGCACGCCGAATGTTACAATGCAAGAAGATGGATATGTTTACAACTAGCTGTGTTACATAGGAAGGGAAAAGACAGTTTTATAAGCACTGAACTGAAAAAACTTCATTATTTTATGTGTATACAAAACAATTGGCAGACATTACATGTGACTTCACATCAAGTGAACAAAAAAATTTTATTCAATAGTTTTGAATAATTGCACATTAAAATGATTTCAGTATCTTTGGAACACACAAATCACAGACACATAAAAATCAATTACACAGGAATAAAACCCACATGCTACCTCAAGATATCAATATAATTACAAAAAAGTTTTAAAATTTTTTATAAATTAACTTTTGCTAAGCACATGTTAAAATGACAGTACAGATTACGTTTCTAATTTTTTTTGTCGGTTTAAATATTTTCATCCTGTATACATTATAATTAAAGAGTCCACATCAAATTTATCATAAATTAACAGCACTACATTCTGTTGTCCGAATAATTGGCCTAAGAGTGACTTAGAAGGACAAATTTAAAAGTGTGCCTCAATATTTTTTTTTTTTTNGTTTCTCATTTTTTTTGTCGGTTTAAATATTTTCATCCTGTATACATTATAATTAAAGAGTCCACATCATATTTATCATAAATTAACAGCACTACATTCTGTTGTCCGAATAATTGGCCTAAGAGTGACTTAGAAGGACAAATTTAAAAGTGTGCCTCAATTTTTTTTTTTTTAGTTTTTTTTTTTTTTGCCATAACACGTTACGTTACAGCTGCTTATATGTCTCATTATTAAAAGTGTATACATTATATTTACAATAATTTTGTAGCGTCATATTGTCACCTCTGAATTATAGATTTGTGAATGACTACGAAGCACAAATTTCAAGGTGCGACTCAATATTTTGATTTATATATATATATAAATCAAAATATTGAGTTGCACCTCGAAATATATATATATATATGTATGTATGTATGTATGTATATATATATTTACACACACACACACACATACATACACACTTCATAATTTAAGTGTATACATCACATTTATTACATTTGTACAGCTTTGTATACCATCACATCTGATTTATAGGACTAAGAATGACTTAAAAAGCACAAACTTTGAGGTGTACATCAACATTTTGAATTTTCTTTTTATTTGAAAAATCATGACACCTTACGGTACAGCCGCTATAAATACATTATAAATAAAGTGTCTACATTTATAATATTTTTACAGTGCTATTTACCGTCATGTCTGAATTATAGGTCCTTAAAATAAGTAGGAAGCACAAATTTTGAGACGAGCCTCAACATTTTGAATTTGTTCTTCTAAATCCTTCTTAGACCTATAATTCAGACGTGACAACAAATAGCACTATAAAAATGTTATAAGTATAATGTAGAAACTTTATTTATAATATATATAGCGGCTATACCAAAATATGTCATAATTAAAAAAAAAATCAAAATTGAAATTTGTGCTTATAAGTCACTATCAGGCCTATAATTCAGACATGACTGCATATAGCGCTACAAAAACACTTCATATATGATGTAGACACTTTAATTACAATGTATATAAACTGGTTATACCATAAGGGGTCACAATTTTCCCAACAAAAAAAAATTTAAATGTAGAGACACATTTTGAAATTTGTGCTTTTAANTCTAATGTAGACACATTTTGAAATTTGTGCTTTTAAGTAATCCTTAGTCCTACAATTCATACATGACAGTATAAAGCGCTTTAANTTAAATGTAGAGACACATTTTGAAATTTGTGCTTTTAAGTAATCCTTAGTCCTACAATTCATACATGACAGTATAAAGCGCTTTAAAAATATTATAACTACGATGTAGACACTATAATTTTTTATACACGCACGCACGCATTGGTTGCCAGTGCACCCTAGCCATCGGGCAGTTGTAAGTGTCTCTTTGGAGAGATCATTGCAGTAAGTAAAAGCCTACTCGTAAAACGGTGGTTTTACGAGTGGCCATGAAACTGACAGCTTCATGGCCAATTAACTTTTTGGGACCTCTACCCACTCTACTACTGCACCCCATAAGTGACGTGATTATTGGGCACGTATGTTTTATCGGCGGGTGAGATGGCAGTAACAATCTCACTTGAAAATTAGTGACGTATGAGGAGGCCTGCATCCTCATTAGGCATCATATAATGTGGCACGCGGCTCGTTATAGCCGGCTTTATAATATTGCAGCTCCACAGTTAGGCCACCATATTTGTTATGTCGCACGTCAAGGTATTGACGGCTGGAAGTTAACACTCAGCTAGCTCAGTGGTGGCAACACGAACTCTTTAAAAAGGTGCCAATTGAATAATAAATTATATATTCAAGTTCCAGTTTATTAGTGTCTTTACTTTAATTCATTATCCAAGATGCAACAGTTCATATATAGAGCTCAGGTATGCCGAGTACAAACAGGTTTCACTGGTTCACAGACAAGTAGAGAGCAGTGCCACAGTCGTTGGTGATTAAAACTACGTTATAAAAACTTGCCCGAAGAAAAAACAAATGCAGCAACCTCCCACACCAGCTAGGAAATAATCTAGCAAGTTCAAGTTTGCCGGTGTGGGGGTTATAAGCCAAGCCCGACGCGGCCTAGGAGAGCACTGAGAGTCTACTGCTGATTATCGACTGCTTGTTATCCACTGACTATTATTGACTGCTAGATCTGTGTTTACTTGCGGTGGAAATTTCACCAACTTAATTAGCTATGATTCTGGCTGCTGTGCTTTAATTAACTCTATGAGTGTATACCCTGTGCTGTCGTGGTGCACATTATTCAAAAGGTGCTCAATTTCTGCTACCTTTCCTACCCATAAGCAATGGTTATCGTGGCAGAAAACTCTAAACAGCCGGTGGGGTTTGCTGAAGGATGGTACACCGAGGTATATCCTACCTGTATTCCTAACAGATTCTCTAGTGCTACTCTTCATTTTCTACTCCTAAACTGTGTTCCAGTATCCGATATTACCTTTTTGGGCATTCCTACCTCTATAACATACTTATCAGTAATTCTTTTGGTAACAGCATTAGCAGAAGCCTGCCTCAATGGGTATAGTCTGACAAATTTTGAAAAAACATCCAAAACTACCAATAAATATTTCATACCTTGGTGCCCAGCTGGCATTGGACCAAACAAGTCCACTGTCACTACCTCAAAAGGTTCTTTAGCTAAGACATGTTGCATAGTCCCATAACTCTTATTAAAGTTCGGCACCTTTGTTTTGGCACACAAGAGGCATTCTTTGATACTCTGAACTACTCGACGATAAATATTTCTTACCCAACAAAACTCTTGAATAAATTTAACTGTTTTTGCAATTCCAAAATGGCCACATTCTACACGTGTCTTTACACATATCTCATCCGACAAATTATCAGGGATACAGAACACCCATTGCTCGTCCCCTATTTCTCTTCTCCTAAATAGGATTCCATTTTGGATAACTAATAAGTCAGATATTACTTCTCTACAATTTCCTGACTATTTCCTCCAACACTTTTGCATATTTTGCATCTCTACCTATTTCCTGGTTCAATTGACCTACCAATCCCTGGTATAATGCTACTTGTTTTTTAGNGATTTTGCAATTCCAAAATGGCCACATTCTACACGTGCCTTTACACATATCTCATCCAACAAATTATCAGGAATACGCAACACCCATTGCTCTTCTTCTATTTCCTTTCTCCTAAATAGGATTCCATTTTGGATAACTAATAAGTCAGATATTACTTCTCTACAATTTCCTGACTATTTCCTCCAACACTTTTGCGTATTTTGCATCTCTACCTATTTCCTGGTTCAATTGACCTACCAATCCCTGGTATAATGCTACTTGTTTTTTAGATGCCCTAAGAAAAAACTCTTTTTCCAAAGTTCTATCCTCCCCCTGGCACATGGATAATGCATCTGCTACAACTTGTGTTTTTCCTGGTACATACTGTATATTCAGATCATATTCCTGTAAGGCCAAAATCCACCTAGTTATCCTTCCATGCAACAATTTCCATGACCAGATATGGCACAATGCCTTATGGTCAGTTTGGACTTCCGTCGGTTTACTAAAAATGTATGTTCTAAATTTTGATGTCGCAAAAACCAAACTAAGCAATTCCTTTTCCGTTACAGTATAGTTTAACTCGGCTGTGTTAAGAGCTCTACTAGCAAAAACAATTGGTTTCTGTTCATTACTCTCATACTGGAAAAGTACTGCTCTTACGGCCTTATCTGAAGCATCACAAGCAATTTATAATTTCTGGTTTAACTTAGGGTGATGTAAGATAACAGCTGATGCTAACTTTTCTTTCAATTTCTCTAAAGACTGGTCTTTCTTTATTCCCCAAACCCATGATTTTCCTTTCTGCATTAATTCTCGTAACTGTGAACAAAATTCACTAAAGTTTGCTATGTACCTTCTGAAAAAGTTAAAAAATCCTATCAATTGCTTAAGTTGTTTCCTATTTGAAGATATTGGGTAATTTAAAATAGCCTTCATTTTTTCTGGATCAACTTTTATTCCCTGTGGAGTTACATTTCCTAAAAAATTAATTTCTTCCTTAACAATTTCTAGGTCAGTAGTCTGATATATTTTCTAACATCAAGCATCTCATACATTATTTCCTGTTGCCTGAGAAGGATTTACCCCATGTATCCTGTACACATTGTGACTTACTTGTTGTAGGGTCCTTCATTAACAATAATTTTTCTTCAAAATAAAAACATTTACTTATCTCTCTTACTTTATTACTATATACTCAAAGTATAAAAAAAGATACAAAAAAAATATTAAAAAATTAAATATTTAACTTATTATCTAAATTTCAGTATGTCTGCCCTTACATTTTTCTTCTTCTACCTTTTCCTTTTTGTTTTCTCCTTGTGTTTCAATTTCCTTCCCTTTTTCCTTACTACCTTCTTCGTACTATACTTCACTCTTTCTTTTACCTACTGTCTTAAATATATCCCTCTTTTTCCTTTTCTTTTTCTTCACTACTNGTACTATACTTCACTCTTTCTTTTACCTACTGTCTTAAATATATCCCTCTTTTTCCTTTTCTTTTTCTTCACTACTTTTCTAACCCTTTGTTTCAATCTTTTCTTTCTCTTTACAAAACTTTTCCTGAACACATTATAGTGTTTCATTTTAGGATAACCCTAATTTTCAATATAACCTTTTACAGTGCTTTTCGCAAATCTTGCTGTCGCACATGAATAGCTGATCCCTCTCGCAGCTTTAATTCACTATTACCATTTGGTCGAACGCCCCTAACCTGAAGTCTCCCTTCTTGTACTACATTTCTCATAGACTTACCGACTTCACAACTGTTAGGTACACTCTTTTCCAGATTATTAATCTGCCTTGGCAATTGATTTTCTCTTATAGTAACTGAGTGACCATTAAAAACTTCTGCATTTCTATCCTCTGTACTTAATTCCTTTCTCATATCGTCACCATGACTAATAACTGCATTGTTAACTTTATTGCCGTTTTAATTCTCATTACTTGGGGCAGTTAATGTTGAAACCTTTTCTAACCTATTTATAGATTCAACCCCCCAGTTTTCGATCTTTGTTATTAATTCTGCAATATTTTTCTCACTCTGCTGTTGTCCCTTCTGCATTGCCAACAGGATGTTAAACATTTCTGTCTGACTACTCGTTTCCTGTGGTAACTGCCATTTCAATTCCCTATTGGTTGTTTACCGATCCTATATATAATTCCGTATCAGACTGGCTACGATTTCTAATAAAATTCTGTGAGANCCCTATTGGTTGTTTACCGATCCTATATATAATTCCGTATCAGACTGGCTACGATTTCTAATAAAATTCTGTGAGATTACCTTCAACCTTATTTATAAAAATTATACAATCCCTAACCATGACAAACTAAACAGATGACGTTACTTGTTCTGATGGCTTCACTGGTGATTGATGATTTCTTACCGTGTTACTGCTGTTGATGAATGAGGTCGTCTCGTACCTGGAACTTTGGCGTCAGTCACTGGAACACTGGAACTGCCGCTATCGTGTTGCATAGTCATAGACACGTTTCAAACTGCCGGTAACTTGGTTATGTGATGCTTCAATGTTGCGATGTTTTGTAGATCCCCGAGTCTTTTCAGATGCTGTTATTTGTGCCTCTCTGCTGGGTCGCTATTTTGTAATGTGGCACGCGGCTCGTTTTAGCCGGCTTTATAATATTGCAGCCCCACATTGGGCGCCATTTTGTAATGTTCCAGCGCACAGTTATTTTTGTATTTTTAATATTGGAGCCCCACAGTTAGGCCGCCTTTTTGTAATGCCGCACGTCAAGGCATTGACGACTGGAAGTTGCCACTCGGCTAGCTCAGTAGTAGCAACGAACTCTTTAAAAAGGAGGCGCCAATTTAATACCAAATAATGTAGTCAAGTTCTGGTTTATTATTCTTTACTTATTTCTTAAAAAGATACCACAGTTCACTTACAGTGTTCAGGTATGCTGAGTATGAACAGGGTTCACCGATACACTACACAGACGAAGTAGAGAGCAGCGCCACAGTTATTGTTGATTATTAATTTACGTCTCTAAAAACTTGACCAACCTCCAACACCGGCTAAAAAATAATCTAGCAAGTGCAAGTTTGCCGGTGTGGGGGTTACGCGCCAAACCCGACGCGGCCTAGGCGAGCACTGAGAGTCTACTGCTTGTTATTGACTGCTTGTTATCCACTGTCAGATGGTGACAGGCACACGTGTATTTGTCGCGTGGCTATCACCCCCCTCTCCACAGATAAGGGCCTGGTGTGGGCCGCCACGTACACTATTCCTACGCTATCAAAACTGTATAGCCCGTTTAACTGCGCCGTCAAGTTAAAAGATAAGCAATCTTCTTGACAAGACTTGTCGACGCAGTCTGGAAAAACTTCTAATATAATGCTGACGCTTAACAAAAACTAAGATTTTTGAAAACAGCAACCGGATGCCTGATAAACGTTAAACAGCAAACGTATGTCCGATAATGATAAACGAACCACCACGGCTTTAATTTTGAATCCCAATAAAAAAAATACGAAGCTTGGCGAAGCGAAAGAAAATGAACCAGGTGTCCCGAAAATTAATAATACTGCGTCATTACAGGCAGGTATACAGACTACTACTTTAACAATACGTCATTGTAGGTGCGAGGTGAGTCCAGAAGCAGCCACGCGGGCGAATGGCCCACCCCTCGAGAAGAGTATCACTGCTCAACCGAGCTGACGCCCTTACAACTCAAATTCCAACTGAACCAACCTTTTTTTAAATCTGGCACCGTAAATTCCAACAACCTGTTACCCGTCCCTAAGCCCACAACAACCCGTAATATATATAAATATTATATAATTTTATATATACACATTTTTTTTTTAACAGCAAGAAAAAGTAAAATTGCTAGAATCATTTACTAGACTGTGAGTGTTTCATAAAAACTCNTTTGAAAAATATTAAACACGTTAGAACGCACTATGAGTAATCTCTTATACAGATTTCAAAAGCAAAAGGAATCTGTACGAGAAGGTTAGCACAAATTAAAGTCATGCATTATGAAAAATCAAATAATAAAGAGCTGATATTAGTATAAAAAAACCGATAAATGAAATATTAGGTTAAACAAGAATCGCACAAATTCTCTACAGCACGGCCATCCGGGGGGTTATGAGAGATTGGCGTTGCCATGTTAATGTTGTTGGATGGACTCCTTGAATGTTGACACATTTCATTGCAAAGTATTGTGTTTATAATATGTAATCAAAGTGAAAGTTTTTCTCCCCCACCCAATCCCCTAGTCATTCTCTCTCAGAGAGAGAGAGAGAGAGAGAAAAAGAGAGAAAGAGAGAGAAAGAGAGAGAGAAAGAGAGAGAAAGAGAGAAAGAGAGAGAAAGAGAGAGAAAGAGATAGAGAGGCGCACTGAGGCACGCACAAGAAACATCTAATTTTTAATACTCACATTTTGGGTTTATATAATGAAATGTTTTTCGCTTGCGTCACATATTCTTTTGTGTGAAATTCTCAAGATTAAAAACTTTACGCTCGTGGAATATCCATTAATAATATATACATTACTTTTATGATGGGTACGTGCATGTACGAACACATGTACACACACGCAGTGGAATGTAAACATTGCATGTAAACATTGCCATGTGACTGCCACATGGCAATGTTTGTTTACCCTTTGGCAGAAGGATACAAAATGGGCTTGAAAGTAGATCTTTAGCAGGGCTTCAAGAAAGTCTCTTCCAGTCATGAACCGACTATAGTGAGTTTACAAATACTTCATACGAAACAACTGTATCTTCATGTTGTTCAACCCAAAACAGTAGCCAATAACAACAGACTGCTCAAGGTGAACAACTTTGATTATTGACAGTGATAAACACTTTACAGTAAAACCTCGTTAATCCGGCCCTTGTTGATCCGGATCTCCGGATAATCCGGATGATTTTAATTTAATGTTCACATACATAATATGTAATATGAAGTGGATTGACTCACCAGCAATAAATAGCTTTGACTTGACCTTGAATACCTACCCATCGCTTCCCCTCCCTCAATTTCCTCAGTTTTCCTACTGTTTTCAAACGTCACTTGCCATTTTGTTTATTGTGTGTGGTTCTACCGGATATTGTTTTTGTTTTTTAATCAAAGTGTTTAAGAGTGTATTGTAGTGTACGTACAAGTTTAAAATGGCATCAAAGCGAAAGAAGGTCGTGGTTTCAATGGATAAAAAGTTAGACGCTATTAATCAAATTGATAAAGGAGAGGCTGAATTGGGAGTTGGAATTTCAACTNGAAATTGAAGATTTTTGTTGTAAAATGATATGTAAAAACAGTTTGGAAGGCAGAGGAATGGCAAAAAAAGCAAAAAATTAAGCATTAGGCGNTTTTTGTTGTAAAATGATATGTAAAAACAGTTTGGAAGGCAGAGGAACGGCAAAAAAAGCAAAAAATGAAGCATTAGGCAAGACACTATTCATGTGGTACAGTGCTCAGCGAGAACGAGGTTTGCCTATATCTGGACCGATCTTGGCTCAAAGAGCTTTGAGCTTAAACAAAAAGTTACCAAATCTTGAACAAGAATTCAGTGCTAGCTAGGGGTGGCTAGAGCGTTTTAAAAACCGACACTGTATTCGCCAACTCACTCTGACTGGAGAGAGCTTGTCTAGTCATGTTGCAGCTGCTGAAAAATTTGAAAAGGACTTCGAACAATTTGTTTTATCTGAAGAATTAATACCCGATCAAGTTTATAATGCTGACGAAACTGGGCTTTTTTACCGGATGCTTCCGAGCAAAACGTTACCATCAAAGCCTGAAGATTCGGCTAAGGGCTACAAGAAAAGCAAAGATAGGCTAACTGCTATGGCTTTTAGCAATACATCAGGGAAACATAAATTTCCTCTTGTCATTGTAGGGAAATCCAAGAATCCCAGAGCAGTAAAAAATGTTAACCACAATACGTTGCCAGTGGTTTACCGATCACAAAAAAGTGCGTGGATGAACAGCTTTTTGCTTAAGAATTGGTTTTTTGATAACTTTGTTCCTGAAGTTCGAAAATTCCTGAAAGAAAATAGTTTACCAGAAAAAGCTATTTTACTGATCGACAATGCTCCGTCTCATCCGGGAGAACAAGAACTCGTGAGTGGAGGAATTAAAGTGAAATTTCTTCCACCAAACGTAACCCCACTGCTGCAGCCTATGGACCAGGGAGTCCTTGAAAACATCAAAAGAGTTTACCGAAAAGAACTGCTTGGTAAAATAATTGAAGAGGAAGGGAAAAAAAGTGTGATTGATTTGTTGAAATCAATCAATATCAAAGACGTTATTTACATGGCTGCTTGCTGACGCTTGGGATTGCATCACAAAAAGCTCTTTGAAAAAGTCATGGAAAAAACTGTGGCCAACTATTTGTGCTACAAACGAAATGGCAAGCAATGATTTTGTGCAAGTGGCTGCAGACNATCTACATTGAATATTGACATAGTAGCCTTCATACTGAGTATGTTAGTAGATAGTAGAGTTATGCTTGAAGTGGGTGCTCAGATGTTGATATGGAAGACGCCAGTGAGTGGCTGAAAGACAACAATGACGGTGGCTACGGCACTATGACGGAAGAAGAAATTGTAGCGGCATGCACATCTACAGCAGACAGTGAGGAAGAAGATGACATGGATGAGGAGGGAGCGATCACACCGCAACAGCGGACGACACATGCAGATGCTGCGGACCAGCTGACAAACATCGTTGCGTACTTGGAGCATCAGCCCGACACCACTCCAGCTGAACTATTAATGATAAAGCGTTTGCGTGACCGTGCTTCATTCAAGCGCCACACGTGTTTGAAACAGAAGACAGTGGACCAATTCTTTGTTAAGAAATGACGTGAAAAGTTATTTTTATGTTTTTTTAATGTCTTTTAACAATTCTATGTCATTTTGTTACAAAACATAGTTTTTTATCGTAATAAACAGTACGTCTGCTTATTTAAGGATTTGTTTTGCTTATTACCCGGATTATCCAGATTTTCGATTTTCTAGATTGCCTTTGGTCCCAGTTAGTCCGGATAAACGAGGTTTTACTGTATACCTTAAGCTTTCCTCAAAATGCTTTGAGTGGATTTTGATTAAAACAGTATACATAGTACAAATGTGTAACTAAATGCAAGTTTTCTTACTCCATCCAAGTATTCAACAGATTAAACTGTACTGTAATATGAAATTAGCATTTATTTTATCATGTCAACCATGCTGAAACCTCAATGTTCAGAAAACAGTGACTCAAGTTATTTAAACATCTGACCACGTAGTTATTGTAGTTAAACATGATTATTATCAGATTGCCATATTTACTAGAAATAAATATTTACTCCCATTTTTTTTATAAAATTAGCACCTCATAAATTGGGTGGGTGTTATATTTGTGTCTTAGACTGCTGTGCCTTCCAGCAAAGTTCACCGTTGTTTGCCAGGGCGACTGATATACTGTGTACCATATGAGAAGGCCACTTTCTTGACAGTTGACAATCGCCGCGCCTTTTCGTTTATGTATCCATTCGCCATCAACAGGCGTGTCAAGAATAGGCTTTGATGTGGCGAGTCAGCGCGTCCAGGAGGTGCTGCTCCGTGTGGCAATTGGTGAACTGCTTGGGTGGCGCTGCATTCGTAAACGGAGCTTGGTGGACGTGTGTAGGGTCGTTCGTAAACGCGGTACACGAAATATATGTTACTTTAAAAATTATACAGAGCTCGTGGGAAAATAAAATTATTTGTATATGCGCGTGAATACGTTATTTTAAACAACAAAACTATAATATGTTTCTGGGTGTAGTTCGGGATATGGATGACAGATGGTGTGGAAGGGCATCTTGCAATAGATGGTGCGCTTTTAACTCACAAGATAGCAGCACCTGGTTTGAGAGTCTGGAAACTGGATTTTTTCGTCACATTTGGATACGTATCGTTTTATTGTGCATCTCATTTTGAACACCTATACATTACTATTTTATCACGAAGTTTCGTTTCTATAACTAAAAACTGTTGTTTTATGACCACGTAAAATAAAATGTATTATTTAATCTACGAACTCTTTCTTAACCGCGTATTTTCTGCTTGTGTGATGTGCTTCGGCACTGCTCTCAGAATAGCCAACGTAATATTAACTTTTGTTCGTTCGTGCGTCAGCTGATACAGGATTTTGTAAATGGCACGTTGGTTGTTTTGAATATATTAAGTTGCTACTCACCGACTGTCAGAATGTGGCCTTCTTATATGAAATGAACTATACCATGAGCAAAAGCCGTTGAAGTAAACGGGTACAGNCGACTGTCAGAATGTGGCCTTCTTATATGAAATGAACTATACCATGAGCAAAAGCCGTTGAAGTAAACGGGTACAGTCTGAGGGTGACACATTTCCGATGCTCCTTTTCAATTTCAAAATTTGTATCTTGAATTTGGCCATATATCTTTTCTCACCTGCCAATAATTCAGCACTCATTCTGCAATAACTTTTCAAGATAATTGCAGTCACGTGCATCTCACCTCTACTGTGCACGATTAATTGCAGACCCACCCGGTCACATTCTCGCAGACCGGTCTCAAAGTTACCACACTTCACTCCAGCAACAGTTATTTGCTTTATTTCCATCACACTCAGGGCACAGGGTACAGTCCCTGCTGCAACCATGCACACATTGGCAGGAGGGAAAAGGAAGCAGGAAGCACTATGTAAACATTTAACCAGGCTAGGGACTATTGTTGGGGGAAGGAAGTTATACAGAGGCAGGCTTTATACCCATGTAATGATAGTATTTCACAAAATGCTCCTAAACCAAAACTATTCAACTACTCATGGTCACAATACTAGATATGTGTCGTATCTTTACAAGAATTTACTAGTANCCTAAACCAAAACTATTCAACTACTCATGGTCACAATACTAGATATGTGTCGTATCTTTACAAGAATTTACTAGTACACACCGTAGTACTGTAATTTACATCATATTTTTACCTTATGAGAAATTACTTTCTGTTAACACATTTTTAAAGATTTTTGTTTGCTGATTTTGATTTAATATTAATTCATATATACAACACCCATCTTCCTTTTGAAGAAATATTTTTATGTTGAGATTTCTCTGTAATCAAAACAACAGGAAGGTATGTTGCTTGTTTATGACAGCATACAATTATAGCAAGATTATTGTAAATAATATTTCCAAATAGTATGACCAATATTTCTTAAAAATTCTATAGCTGAAATATTTTTGTACACTTTACCACCCAAATGTTACTTCAGTGACATTTCTGCCTTTCATGTATTTTCATGTACAGCTAATGATAAACACATAACAAAAAGGTAATATTTTGATGCACATACTTATTTTTTTAAGCATAGAACTTTACAATGTAATACAAGCAATTAAGCAATAGGCTGCAGTTAACCACAGCTTTCTTTACCCTTGGACTTTGAAAACCTAACACTACTACAGACTATAAATGATTACCTCTTTCAGTCTGTGGTAGAATGTTCTCACTGAAAGGCATCCAAACTTCAGGTATGGGCTGAGAACAGTTGTACTTGGCTCCAAGCTGTTTGGTGAAGTGTTAGGTTTCTCAAACTTGCACACCCATGCCTATTATGAAAGAACATAAGTAATTTTGTTGTTATTGAATTTTCATCTAGTGAATGTAGTATTTTATTTAATGTGTAAAACAATGTTATAAACAGTTCTTGAACTCTTAGCATTGAGAAATGCATGACTCCTAACTGAGAAATTACAGTACATGTTTGAAATATACACATATGAATGAATTATTTTAATTTACTACCTTTAGCTACAATAGGTGTTCAGTTTTCATAGTTATACGCTGCATGAAAGGCTATAAAGACTAAAAACACACAGTAAAACCTCTATATAATAAAATTGAAGGGATTAAAATATTGTGTTGTTGAAAGGAGGTATGGTGTATGGAGGTTTCCTAAAATGCTCAATTAATCCACAGTAATTTAAATTTTGTCACAGATCATACTTAACAGATTACCTATGTAACTAAATAAAATGCATTTCTTTAGACCTTACAATATGAAAAAAAAANACAGATCATACTTAACAGATTACCTATGTAACTAAATAAAATGCATTTCTTTAGACCTTACAATATGAAAAAAAAAAACAAAAAAATTAAGCTCAACATAGTATGTATTAATAAAATTCTAAAAATGAAGTAACTCATTTGTTTNGAAAAAAAAACAAAAAAATTAAGCTCAACATAGTATGTATTAATAAAATTCTAAAAATGAAGTAACTCATTTGTTTATATAAAATGACCCACCACGTGAATACCAGAAACAACACTTAAAAAACTGCAATATGCTTTTTTAAGTCAATCGCACCGTGCTTTTATATAAAACACATTGCAAACAATATTACAATAACCAACTTCACACTGTCAATAAGTGAATATACTAGCTAAAAATGATGAAATAAAATCAAAATACTGGTGGATAGAGTTTAACATGCTGCTGCAAGAGGTTGGGAATGATGGGGTAAGCAGGGAGCATATTCACAGGCAGCTATTGTCATTCACTGATTACTCTGCTTCCTCCCTCACAATGGCTCCAACAGAGGGAGACCACGACCATACAGAGAAGATACTAAAATAAATAAACAGCGTGAGAGGACAGANGAGAAGATACTAAAATAAATAAACAGCGTGAGAGGACAGACTGGTGCTTTTGTGTCTGTCTCTCTCTTATACACTCTGTTTCATTTATGAAGGCCATTTCTTGACAGTTCTGAGAAGTTAGTGCCAGTGTTGTTTTGCTAATGTATCCCTCTGCCTCAGCTGTTCCGACAAGAGAAAGTCATGCTGCTAGTTTGTTATGTCACCTCTTGACACTACCAGGGGCAGTTCAGTGCTCAAAGCAAGTGACTGCTATGTTTTATGATCAGCTAGCATTGCTTTAGAGTGTATCACATTTTCTGACAGCAGAAACTGCAAAATCCAAAATGTGCATTAGCAGAAACTATTTTCAAATTTCTACAGTAAATTAAAATGTTTGAAAATAAAATGTATTTAGTGCAGTGTTTTATGCAGGTGCTCAATAATTTCAGTTATTATTTTTGAAAAACTACAATTTGCCACATATATATTGGTTACAACCGCGTAGATCTAATTTTTTCTGCCACAGACTGGTTACCATTAGAGTGAGTTTGTATGACTTGGTATTTCTGTATTTAATTTAATATGGTATCTTACAAGATTCATGCACATAAAAAAGGAATATATTATTTTCCCCTTTCAGTAAACATAGACGTGGAAACAGGCTGGAAACAGGGTCGAAGGTGTGGGTTTATTCATGACCATTATTTAATCTGTTTTTTTTTTNAGACGTGGAAACAGGCTGGAAACAGGGTCGAAGGTGTGGGTTTATTCATGACCATTATTTAATCTGTTTTTTTTTTCCATCCATAGCATATTTTCATACTGACTGCTGCATATTTTGGCTTCCACGATTGCCAGTTCTCTTTNTTTTTTTTTTCCATCCATAGCATATTTTCATACTGACTGCTGCATATTTTGGCTTCCACGATTGCCAGTTCTCTTTAAACTTTGTTTTACCTTTTCTGTAGAGCTGTTTTCATTATTTTGTTAAATTTTAATATGATACAATTTTGTTCCTGTATGAATCTCCATCATAATGTGTATGTTCGTGACAGAAGCAAATCGTAGCTTACCTGCGCTATTCTCCAATAGACACAAAAATAAGTTAAAGGTTGACTGTTGCTGCAACACATTTAAAAAGGCGGCAACGCTTATTAAAGCTCGGCCTAAGACAGTCATTGTGCCAAAAATTCATGGCCAGTTTATTTTACATTTGCCTTCATAATCATTACGAATGCGTACACTTGGCCTACATGAAATAATAACTGGAGACTGGCATCTGAATGTGCCTTAAATTTTTTTAGAATTGTTTTATAGCTGGGAAAGTACAATACAACTCTACTAGTACAAAGTGATATTTATGCTTTAGTCTCAAGACATAACAATTCACACGAACTTGACAAACTATACCAGCGATTTTTCCTGGAAAACAAATTACACCTTTATTGGCACCAATAAAATAATTACCAGTTAAAGTATTTTTTCCTGTGCGCACTTTATTATTGAAATTATCACACACTCAAAATGTAAAACTTTTTAACTACTTCGTAAAAAATAAACTGTTTCCTATTGGCTAACGTGTATGTCACGTAATTGCATATGTTTTAGTTTCTTCAGCATCTTAGAATCAGCATGGGAAAGTATTGTCGGCCGGTTGCCATGGATTACAGGAAAACTTTGAAATAGGAATGAAATAGTCTTTTGAAAAAGTTGTTACGCACTCACTGCTTTGCATCGCTTCCCTTGACCCATCCTGTGTGAGTGGGCGAAGGAGTGTGTGAAGGACAGAGTAGTAACACAAGAATTACGCTGATATTTTCCAAGGCAAGCTGCCGCATGCCACCACAAAAAGCCTATCGCAACTCGTGTGCCCCTGACCTTAAGCTAATTGAATTTATGAGGTTATCTTTGAAAGAATGTTTGGTCATTGCTCTAGCCTCCTTCAGCGAGACTCGGGGTGCAGGGAACCTTCCAGACCGGGCCAATGAGGTTACTTAAGCCGTGATGGGCCTCTGAGCAGACAGTTTTTAGAGTTTGGAGGATTGTGTGACCTGAAGCGCAAGGTGTGCGAAGACAACGAAGTGATGAGACAGCAGAGCGTCGAATGGTGGTGAGAATGACCAGCAGGAGTGAAGTCTGTGGAATGTGAGCATCGCTACAGTGGAGAGTGAGGCTGACGGGCGGGACTATTGAACTAGATGCATGAATGAACAGACAGTTGGAATGATGCCAATAGACAAATTGAAAGTTTGTAAACAATGAGTGTGAATTGACTGTAACCAATATAAAGACCTTAATAAGNGATGCCAATAGACAAATTGAAAGTTTGTAAACAATGAGTGTGAATTGACTGTAACCAATATAAAGACCTTAATAAGGGCTTTAATTAGAATTGAGATAAAACTTAAATATTGTGCTCAATGAGAATAACAACAGTAATTGTGGAGACAGATAGGTTAATGTTATAAATATAGCTATGTAAAAAAATTAAAAATAAAATTTAGTCCTTTTATTTTTATTAAGACCACCATCCCTCATGAATTAGGATATGCCCCTCCGNGATGCCAATAGACAAATTGAAAGTTTGTAAACAATGAGTGTGAATTGACTGTAACCAATATAAAGACCTTAATAAGAGCTTTAATTAGAATTGAGATAAAACATAAATATTGTGCTCAATGAGAATAACAACAGTAATTGTGGAGACAGATAGGTTAATGTTATAAATATAGCTATGTAAATNAGATAGGTTAATGTTATAAATATAGCTATGTAAATAAATTAAAAATAAAATTTAGTCCTTTTATTTTTATTAAGACCACCATCCCTCATGAATTAGGATATGCCCCTCCGGCATCTTGTAAAAGTATTAGTCATGAAAAATTTACTGCTAGTTTTAACATGATTTAGCCTAAATTGAAGCCGCCTTTGTTGATATTTGAAATGATGTTGGCGTTTTAAAACACTATCTAAGTACAGCACTAGGCAATGAATTTAAACTTGTGGGTAAATATTTTATTCAAGAATTTTACTCTCACAAACAATTACTTTTCTTATAGACTCATGTCATCATAATTAATTTAAATATTTTCCTGCAAACACATAAGGCCTTTTTTTAGGCACATTTGACAAACTTTCTATTTCTGTAATGATTAAGTCTCTATGGGTTTAATTAGCATGATATAGGTTTTATTATTCAAGAAGTGTTTTAAACATAGGCCTATATAACAGGCATAAACAGAAGCATATAGCCTCAAAATTATGTAGCAATTTTCAAAGATAACATTACTAGTATTGATATCTGACAAAGAACATTTTATTATTTAAATAACAAAGTACAAAAATACATACCTGTGTTTTAGTCTAAACCACATTATCAGTTTTTATGAAAAGTAACATAAATTTCTTGTTTGCAGTACAGGCACCGCCTTTAAAAGAAACATTACAGTCGTACAAATTAGCCCAGTGGAATTACGATAGGACAACAACACATTTACTTAATGTTGAAATGATCTTGGCACACTAAACACGTACTTTTGTTGAAAATTGCCCAGTTTACTTAGAATATTTGCAGGTATCTTACAAGGTGTGCATTTAGTTGTATTTTCACATAGAGAAACTATGCAACACTTGCTGGTGAACGATGATGCAGTAATAACATTAAAATCCTCTCAAACCGCAAAATATAATAAAGATTCTTAATGCAAACGTAACCCGCAGAGGCATCTGTATGTAAACAACAAAGAACAACATGTACACTGGCATAAAAGGAATATCAACATGGCAGAGTCCGCTTTCCCCTCGCAAAATCGTAGTCTATTTTAAAATGTGTTATTGTACAGTTGCACACACACAAACTAACAATGAACTTCAATACGAGTCTTAAAATTTATCATACTATCATGCGGCAGGCAGAAAAAAAAGTAGTAAGAATCCCTATTGAATAACATTTTTAAAAAATATGTGGCTTAATTTTAAAGCACTTCAGTTAACATATTTTATTATTTATTTTATTTACTTGTTTTATTTGTTTCTTTGCCTCAGATCCCATGAGCCAAGGCTCATATTCGGGACAATACACGAGTTATGCAAAACATATAATCGTCGACATGTCTAGATTTCAAACATATAATAATACAGAGATAGCAACACAAGTAACCTTACTGTTATATCTTAGAATGTGATATACACACATATATCGCAGACATGGATGTTTTAATTAAAAGACCTGACAATTTGTTATTGTTAACTAGGTTAGTATCTATATTCTTAATCTAAGTACATAAGTTTCATAATATATTCTTGAACACTACCTTGTTTAAAAGCACAAGGCGAATTGTAAATACATTTAATTGTAGATAAATATTTTGTTATAATTATTGCACATTACCATATAGATAAACCCTGGAATTAATTGCAGAGAGCTTGGACAACTCGTGATCCTATAGCCATTAGGATATTATTTTAACATGATAGAAAAGAAAAGTAACATCCAAAAATTTTAACAGGTAGTACAAATCTCTATCATAATTATCTCTGTGACTAATAGAAGTACAATAAAAATTCTATGTAATGCTAATTCTTTACGAGATTATACCGGTTTTTTACATCATTCTATGAATAATGAATTAACATTAATGAACTTACTATATTCTCAGTCAGTATGATTTTTTTTTTTAATTTTACTTGTGACTTTCCTTAAATTACCCAAATTTGTAGGTATGGAGTTGTCTATTCTAAATTCTGCTTGAAATATACTATTTACTCCATACCTTGCAGACTCAAAAGAAGTTAAATGTATACAGTTTGCACCGCAAATAGAAAAGTTATAAACTTCCCTATTTTGTACAAATTTAACATTGCTGTGAATCAACAGGTTTATGACTTTATAGATATACAACATTACTGAAGATAGCATAATAGCACCTCTTAATGGGAGAATGTTTGCAGTATGATACATTTCTTTCACGTGAGTTCTATAGGATAATACTATGTAGCAGGGTCTGCTGAGTTGTGCATCCTAAAACATACTAAATAAATGTGAATGAATAAAAGATAATTTTTGCTTCTCAAAACAGAAGTGGATATGTTTTTGTGTCGTAGCCTATGAATTATTCATACTATGGGTAATATATTTTTTCTAACATAGTTTATGTGAGCTTGCCAAGACAATGTTTCATCAACATTTAGGCCAAAGAATTTGAAATTATTTACACGTTCAACTGTACAGTTTCCAATTGTAACAGTATTGACAAAAATAGGAACAAAAAAGGATTTGTAAAATATTGTCTACTTTGTTTTGTCAACATTAATTGTTAGTTTGTTGTTACAGAGCCATGTTGGGAGAATATCTAGATCATGCTGCAGTTGGCCCATTAGTTCAGCTTCAGTCTTTCCGGTACTGAATAAACTAGTATCATCAGCAAACAAGGTCATCTTTCCTTTTAAGTTCAGCTGACCATTATCATTTATATTATAAATAAGAAACAAAATGGGTCCAAGGACTAAGCCTTGTAGCACACCAGTAGTAATAAGCAGCAATGGGCTTTTTGCCATACTGGTACCTGTCACTTAAGTAACTTTCACACAATTTAAGACTAATCCTCTTATTTCAACAGCTTTCAGTTTCTTAAGTAGGTTTGTATGATTTACTGTGTCAAATGCCTTAGTAAGATCAATAAAAAGGCCAGCTGCAATAACTTTTTTATTATGTGATCTTTGTAGTGGTAACTTGCAATCAACTATTGCTCCTACAGTACTTCATTTATTTCTAAAGCTTTACTGTGATTTGCCCCAGTAATCTATCTTATTCAAATATTTTACCAATCTGACAATTTTTTATATTATTTTGGAGATAGCTGGGTGAGTGAAGAGATTTGGGCGACTCGTAACATCAAGGTCTTGAAAGCAGATGAGGGTGAAGCGAGGTGAGTATGGAGCAGCACCAGAATGAAAGGGCAGGGAAAACAGGAGATCCCCGAGAAAACCCACCTATTAGCGGCATTGTCCAGCACAATTCTCACNCAATTTTTTATATTATTTTGGAGATAGCTGGGTGAGTGAAGAGATTTGGGCGACTCGTAACATCAAGGTCTTGAAAGGAGATGAGGGTGAAGCGAGGTGAGTATGGAGCAGCGCCAGAATGAAAGGGCAGGGAAAACAGGAGATCCCCGAGAAAACCCACCTATTAGCGGCATTGTCCAGCACAATTCTCACATGCAAATATCCAGGAGCAACCCCGCCGGGAATCAAACCTGGTTCGCCTAGGTGGGAGGCAAGTAGTCTAACCACTACACCACCATGGCTCCTTTACAGCTGGGAGAATGCTAATTGACCTATAGTTCCCTGGAAGTGAAGTGTCCCCAGTTTTGTAAATAGGCACAAGCCTTGCAGTTTTACAGAACTCAGGCATAGTGCCAGTGGTCAACGATAAATTAATCAAAGATACAATAGCACTGCCAAGACCAAGTCTGCATTTTCTTAGGATTGTATTATCAATTAGACCAGTTCAATTTCCACTTTTTTTCAGACAGAAATATATTTCAGAACCTTATTCTCCTGTGGGAAAAAATAAAAATTACTTTGATTTATGATTTATAAACAGTGGCATGCATTAACACTGGAGAGAGTTTACTGACTAGGTTATCTGCTATTTTCGTACAAAAATTATTGAAAATATTGCATATTTCTCTATTAATTATCACTGTCTATTATTTTTTATATTAGACTAGAAACAACATTTTTGTTATTTTGTCCTGTCATTCCTAAAATTTATTTTATGTCAGAGCAAACTCTCTGATTACTTCTTGTTTCAGCAAGTCTCGATTCAAAATATGCTGACTGTGAAATACGTTTCTTGCTAGACACAAGATTACAGATTGCTTTATAATATTGTTTTACTTGATCATAGGCACCTTTTTTCTTAATGTTTGCATAAAGAACTTCCTTTCTGTTGACTATAGGTTTGACTGAAAGTTCAATCTCAGATATCCTAACACAACACACTGATATTCATTTAGACTACAAAAATCCTTCATAATTATACCCAAAATAATAAAATCTAAAAAATACCAGACATAGGAGTGCATAAATAAATATCAGATGATGTCGGGCACAAAAGTGGCTAAGCCTGCAGGGTTATTTTGGCCTCTTGTAATTACACGTAATGAATATAATCAAAAATAAGTAAACTATGTATGAAGTTAGCACATCACCTTATTCCTGAGACTGTTGAAATTCTAATTCTGACCATTTATGCTATTTAAAATGTGATGATGGTCAAAAATACACATAACACTAGGTGTGATAGCGTGGTTTGCTATTCTGCTAGTTTAGCACTACTTCTGCTATTTTCTTGCTTGTTCGTGTTTGTGTTACTGGAAGCACTTTTTTTGAATGCTGTTTGGGTAGCGGTAGAAGTTGCTATTTCTATTTTATAAAGCAGCTATTTCTGATCTTGCTCACTGAGGTACAGCAGAAAAATCAGAATGAGCAAGACCAAAAAAACAACCACCAAATTAAAATTACAAACATCGAAGAGTTATGAGAGTGGTGACTGCAAAAAGTGATTTGCATTTACACAGATAAGTGATGAGAAAATGTTCAGGTATGTTGTAGACGTGAACAAGGGATATGCACTTAGTAATGAAAATGATAATGTCAAATTTATCCTTGAAATTAAATTATTCTGAGTAGCCTNAACAAGGGATATGCACTTAGTAATGAAAATGATAATGTCAAATTTATCCTTGAAATTAAATTATTCTGAGTAGCCTGAATTTTTTATACATGTAAACTAAACACGAGCCATTATCATTATCGCCATTTTCCTAATAAAATGTATTGATTAATTTCCAACATACTAGTTTTCTGCTGTTTGTCATTTGTCTCGTACTGCCAAGGGCAACTGCTCTTTCTGCTACTTTGCTGCTTGTGAAAAAATTACTTGCTCTCAGATAGCAGAAATAGCATACCACGCAAACAAACCTACTATGTGCTACAAATAACTGACACTTCAGTAAGTGATCATACAAGAAACTATTACATTACAAATACACATCGCTGNAGTGATCATACAAGAAACTATTACATTACAAATACACATCGCTGCACACAAGGAAAAGAACACATTGCAAGAAGTTCCACTACCGTCATACAAAAAAGATAATGAAATATTAGTAATGCTTCAAAAACAGCACTGCATTAGAAATAGTATAATAATTGGTCACACTAAGTCACGGTATAAACAAGGTCTAAAGGAATAGAACAGATACATTCNATTAGAAATAGTATAATAATTGGTCACACTAAGTCACGGTATAAACAAGGTCTAAAGGAATAGAACAGATACATTCTCTCACAAAACTAAGCAACCAACATGACAGGAATCATAAATTTGCTAATTTCTTTAGGGCGCACTATTTTCAGCAANCCTCACAAAACTAAGCAACCAACATGACAGGAATCATAAATTTGCTAATTTCTTTAGGGCGCACTATTTTCAGCAAGTGTTACCAACATGAACACATCCATAAACATGCGTGCACGCACACACACATACACCTCTTGCTGAAAACTCCTCAAGCCAAAAGGATTGATAGACCATGCTTTCAAAATCCGCTCACATACAGTGTGTCGGGATCAAGCCAGCGTTTGCCCTTTTGCTCCACATGAGGTTTCTGTACTCGCTGAACTAGCCTTAGGACATCTGCGTTATTATTTGACAGATGTACCGCCCCAGTCAAACTACCCACTTGGCAGTGTCCTTGGATCGGATCACGCAGGGGTATATGCAACCAGAGCACACGCCACAACGCCACAAGNTACCCACTTGGCAGTGTCCTTGGATCGGATCACGCAGGGGTATATGCAACCAGAGCACACGCCACAACGCCACAAGAACGAAGGACAGCCTAAAGTTCCCTTGAGCGCTTGGTACCAGAAAAACTGTGACATCGGGCATGAGAGGCCCTACATCACGCGCTTAGCTCAACCAAGTATATAAAGAAACAGAAAAAAAACATGCATGCACGTGCGCGCGCGCACACACCCACACACACAGAAAGATGGCTGGCTGGACAGTCCAACAATGTTACATAGTCGACTTAACTTGTCNTGCGCACACACCCACACACACAGAAAGATGGCTGGCTGGACAGTCCAACAATGTTACATAGTCGACTTAACTTGTCATTAAAATTACAAAAGATTGCCCATACACACAACACTAAACTGATAAATTACGCACTTTAACAGATAACTTTTTCACATAAGTACAGGATGACTTCAAAGAGCTGTACTAGATACATGCAGAGGTGGCAAATGATGAAAAAACATTTCTATGTGATACTTGTATGCTGCTCTATCTATGGTTCTTGCAAAATACTTGCTTTTGGCNAATGATGAAAAAACATTTCTATGTGATACTTGTATGCTGCTCTATCTATGGTTCTTGCAAAATACTTGCTTTTGGCTGAATTGAATATCTTTTACCTGATGTATCAGCACCCAACAGTTGTTCCCACAAAACAAATAAATGTGAACTGTATCCACGTAATTCTATTGCTTTTACATTATTTCACAATGCTGCCTATGTTACTGATGAAGTTACACACAATAATTTCTTGAACAGCTTTGTTCTTCTATTTGTCAATAGCAGTGTTGTATGTGGATAGATTTTTTTTTTTTTGGCTGAGTTGCCGAGATGCTATTTTTATGGTAGCAGACACCAATTTTTCTCTTTTTCAAAATGGTTACTATAAATACACAAGATAACCATTTACACATCAATTGTGTCTATTTTGAAGCAATCACTCAGAAGAGAGACTGAATTTATTGACAGTTGCCAATTTCATATCAGAAAACTTAAACATTGTGTATAAAAACTCAATAAAAGATCACTGGATGTAACTTGTGCCCAGGAGAAGTACATTCATTAATAAGGAGACACCAGCAAAATTTAAGTGTCAATAAAACAGTGGCTCACTAAAACACATAATAAATGTTACGTTAGTTACTGCTATTTAAGATGTAGAAACATAAATAGAACTTTTAAAGAACAATGAAATGAATACATAAATACTAGTATCTAAACATTAAAATATAAGGACCCACCTTCCTCGACAGACAATTCTCCATACGTTTAAAAGCTTCTGTCTCCCCACCAGGATAAATACAGGGTCCAAGTGAGTTTTCATCCACTCCCAGCTCAGCCAATGTTGGTACATCATATTTGCTGTTTTCTGCTTTGCCATCGCCTGTCGTACAGCCCTCGGGCAGAGCAGACACTCTTGCAACTGGTCTGGGAGGGTCCCCAAGTCGCTCCACCACCGACAAGAACTTCTGGTATGTAAGTGGTGCTTTGCCCAGATTGGCTTTCAAGACTCTTCAGTCCAGTAACAATACAAACACTTCAATCACAAATTACAAATAGACATTGCATATAACATTTCTTCAAGTCTGTAATAATTACAAAAATGTTTAGTGATAGTATCAAGAATGTTTTATTTGATTATTGAAATCCCTTTTCAGATTTTCCTTTCCAAAGGCCAGTTATCTGATTCTATTCTTAATAACAGGAATTATACAGTTATAATTACAGTACAATGAAAGAAAACAAAAATTGTAATTTGAAAATTAAATTTAAAAACCTTTACATGCTTACATTGCATAAAGTTTAAAGCAATAATACCCTACATTATTTAGATTAAAATATTATACAGAGTGGAACTTAACTCTACCAACAAACTTCAGCAAGTGATTACTCATTAAAAAAGAGGTCGAAAATATGTATACGACCTATATCCTAAGTCTATTCTAGAAGGGTGTGCCCACCCTTTAAAGTGTAGCTGAAGCAGACGTATATTGCTATAACACATCCAGAATGAGAGACAAANGAAGGGTGTGCCCACCCTTTAAAGTGTAGCTGAAGCAGACGTATATTGCTATAACACATCCAGAATGAGAGACAAATCGCTGAGTTTCTGGATAGTGCATTTTTTAACAACAAAATGTAAACCGTAACAAAAAACTGGGTGCTGTTATCAACCCCCTCCATAAAAACAGATGGGTTGGAATCCCATTTGACTATCAAAAAATTTAACTTTCCGATTTTTTTTTCCTGCGGCTTAGTAATCTAATGTACATGGTGAATGAAAAAGCAGTACTGCGTTTCTGTGTTAAACACTACTGTTTTCCAGAAATTAATGCATCGTGATCTAACACTTTACATGTTGCAATTAACTATGCATTAATTTCTAGAAAACTGTGTTTTGCACAGAAACACAAGATGACTTTTTCATTCACCATGAACAGTAGATTACTAAGCCTCAGGAAGAAACAAAAAATTTTGGACAGTTAAAATTTTAAATGCACAAATGGGATTCCAACCCATCAGTATTTTATGGAAGGGGGTTGATAACCACACCCAATTTTTTATGGTTTACATTTTTTCATTCAATGATGCATTATCCCACAAACTCAGAGATTTGTCTCTAATTCTGGATGTGTTATAGCAATAAACGTCTGCTTCAACTACACTTTAAAGGGTGGTCACACCCTTCTAGAATAGACTTAGACTATAGGTCGTATACATATTTTAATTTTATTTTTAGATGTGGAATCATTTGCCGAAGTTTATCGGTACAGTTCAGTTCCACCATGCATTGAAAGACCAGACTCACAGCTGTCTCAGTTACTAGTCTCTCACTGCTAGGATTCCTGATTCAATCCAAAGCCCTACCAGGCAAGCAGTGTCTCATGAAGGGAATGTGGAGGACACTGCAGTGACCAAGAATCATCTTGTAATATAGTGTTTGCATATTTTTTACTATAGCATTTAACAAATTCATTTTTGATTACATATATATGCCTTGCCAAATCAAAATAATTGTGGAAAGTGCACGTAAGCCAAAGTGTGGCGTGATTTTTGACATTTTACAATCATTCATATTATGAAGGTATTTATTCCTCATTGAAACATAGGGACTTAGAAAATAATTACTAGAAAATTTTTCTAGATTTTAAATTCTTTAATTCATGATGGAGGGTGTGTGATAGACTTATCCCATAAGGAAGTGTGTGTCTATTTGGACAATGTCAACACTTCCTGGCATCATCAAGATTTTGCCTTACAGGAACAGTATCAGCTACCCAACTTCCACAGTGACACCACCAGCATTATGTTGCGGCCACCCGAGCTAGCAGGTGTACAGTATATCAAACCGAGAAGAAGAGCATACGTAGCACCTATACCAGTAGCAAAAATATTCTCAATCACTCTATATTGGGCCTGTTCGCATCAATATTAAATGTAGCCCTTTTGTATCACTCTGCCACACTGTCGAGAGGATATTTAAGAAAGGGTGTAAATGTGGTGAAGGATCATCTGTTGGTAGTTANCACCTATACCAGTAGCAAAAATATTCTCAATCACTCTATATTGGGCCTGTTCGCATCAATATTAAATGTAGCCCTTTCGTATCACTCTGCCACACTGTCGAGAGGATATTTAAGAAAGGGTGTAAATGTGGTGAAGGATCATCTGTTGGTAGTTGGTGATCTTGGCAATTCCTGATCCTTGTTGGTGGCATTGTCTGTCTGCGCAAATGTGCTTCAATTGGAATCCTTGCACAGGAACACCTTGGTGACAAAGTGTAAGAGATAAGCAGTGATAGTGCAAGGTGTACTGAACTAATAAAATTGGTGGGCCCCTTGTTAGTGTTTTCCAAAAACGAGAAAGGAACTGCTGTGGGTTGTCATCACAGGAGTGTCCAATGAGCCATGGCGTGACCCACTGTACATCCCAAATTTACGATTCTGAGCTTGTGACATTGCAAGCAGGTGGCACTGCCAGTAGATTAATGCTGATAATCACAGGGAAGTCCCAGTAATCATCCAGCGATCATACACCCAGCAACCAAGAGCACATGTCATCAGGTTAATCCATGAGGAATTAAACCTGAGACAGATGTACAATACACAGGCACTTGCCAAGGGAGGTCTTGAGGATGCATTAAAAGGAGTGCTGGTGAGAAGCAGTGTAATCTACATGTGTCCCAAGATGTGGCCGCCCTGACAGAAAAACCTTTGAAGGGGTTCAATACTTGTATTGCCTGTTCGCTGGACAAAAGGGGCACAAGATAAGGCATCAGAAGAAAGGAGCAGAGAGACAGAGTATCTATTAGAGTACAAGGAGTGGGTTTGTGCTTTCGTACATCCTGCCCCAGGCTCCCAAGCCACAACTTGTGTATGATGGCAGAAAAATACACATTATGCCATTATGTTTGGACCCAGAAAAGACTTGAGGTGTGGGGAGACAGTGTTGGCTGTGACATTCCCCAGCTACATGCCGGAAACAGAAGACCACACTGCAAGAACTGTCACCACAGATACTGCGACAGCAACATCAGCATTCTGGTGATCACCCAGAGTAGCCTACCAGCAGTATATGTTCTCTTATTTCTCCTTATATAACCTGTCCCACCACTAACAGACAAGTACTTAAATAAATTTTCTAACTCATACGACTTCAATTCATTATTTTTACACACTTTAATACAAAACCGCTTTATAGAGTGCAATCATTGTGGACTGAATCTGTTACCCATAAAGAAGGTTACTAAAAATAATCATTCAAAGTAATCAATTTTACCAGTAAATATAATTTTTCTTATGTTGAAAGGTATTTTATTAAAACCACCAACATAATCAATGAATTCTAATCATGGATTACTGTTATTTCTGAAATAAAAATATCACATATTACAAATCAATGACTTCAATTAAAATACATTTAGAATGGCACAATGATTGGTTGCAGACAGGTCATGTTCATAATAACAAGTAGTTATACCTGTGGGGCTCCCTATAGTGTGGGCAAGACCACAGGTTGTAATTGTAACAGCTACCACACACCACCTAGTATTCGTGTCTGCTCTAGCCTGTAGCTCCAGTACTGCGACAGGCTCTGCACGATCCTCACAGTTTTTTATTTGCTTGCATATAAGGTTTTCACTGAATTATGAGGCTAAGTAAACATTGTGTTAGTACCAGCAGTTGCAAATGGAAAGTTATTCACAAACAAGGCTGATCTATTATCTTTAATGTGCATTCTTTCTATACTAAATTATCAAACAAAGAATTTTGCAAAAGTATCAAATTGAAACAAATTAACAATTTAGCAGCAAGAGAGTGTGGTGTCAGTGAACATACAGTATGATGGATATTCAAGTAAAAGGACCCCAGCATTGCATCTACATCAAAAGCAATATTTGTGTCACCTGGGAAAACAAATGATTGTCAAGAACGAGTGGACTGGAAAGGTTTGGGCAGCTCTTTACAATAAGATCTCGAGAGCTGATGAGGGTGAAACAATATGAATATGGAGCACTGGAACAGCGACAAAATGCAAGGGTGGAGAAATTAAAGATACCCAAGTAAACCTGCCAACCAGAAGCATTGTCCAGCATGATTCCCACATGCAAAAATCAGGAAGTCAGGNAAAGATACCCAAGTAAACCTGCCAACCAGAAGCATTGTCCAGCATGATTCCCACATGCAAAAATCAGGAAGTCAGGGAACAAGTTACAGATTTTTATGAGTTTAACAAAGACTGTCTTCAGAGAATGGTGTTAGAATTTTACGATACAGAAGAAATTACAGTAACGAAAAAATTATTGCAGCTATGTGTGAGAAAACAGGTTATATGGGTTCAAAAAGTTACAAGGCAAAATGTTGAAAAGGGTCAGTTTTTGCAAAANCATGTGTGAGAAAACAGGTTATATGGGTTCAAAAAGTTACAAGGCAAAATGTTGAAAAGGGTCAGTTTTTGCAAAAAAGAAATTGAATGATGGGAAAAGTTTTTAATGTAACGGAACGACATTACAACTGCACGGGTAAAATTCTTATGGAAAATGCATGATATTCGACAGCCTGGGAAGAGTATAAGAATATCCTATATTTTACCTGGATGAGACTTGGGTAAACTAAAACAACATTAAAAAATTTATATGGCAAGACTTTGGTGAAAGTGGTGACCTTGAGGTTCTTATTAGTAAATGAGGTTATTTAATCAGGTGTCACTATGGGTCAGATAAGAATGATTCTATTTCTAAATACAAATGAGTATTCAGTTCAAAATCTAAAATATCCAGTGACTATCACAGTGAAATGGACACAGTTATTCAAGGGTTAGTTTTTGTACTTATGGGAAGGTGTGGAAGAGAGTTCTATAATTGTTATAGATAATGCTCCATATAATTATGTATTAATAAATTACTCCACATCCGCCAGCACCAAAAGTAAAATCATAGCACGGATCTCTGACAAAAAAATTCCTTTTCTCTACAATGGAAACAAAAGGCTGAACTTAAACAAAACCACTAGAAACCGAAGAAATTAGAGTTTCTCACAAACAGAAGGGGACATACNAACAAAAGGCTGAACTTAAACAAAACCACTAGAAACCGAAGAAATTAGAGTTTCTCACAAACAGAAGGGGACATACTGTGATTCATCTACTTTCTTATTACTGTCAGTGCAATCCTATCAAAACTATATTGGCCACAAGAAAAGTAACAGTTTCTGAATGCAAAATTGCAAACATTGAAGAATCGATGAATGATGACACAACAGAGTTATGAAAGAATACCTGGTATTGAAGAGTAAATAATGTAACAAAACTTCAAGGAAATTTTCATAGTGAAGTTGTGTGCAAATATGAGCATGAAAATACTGTAATTAATGTACAGGACAGCGACAAGGACAGCTTAGATTTGGATGCCACTACTACATAGGTCAGTGAAGAAGAGCTTGAGTTATCATTATAAGCTACAGCAATAAAGATGAATTGTTTAATCTACACTATAGCAACTATATGTAATTAAAAATTATTAAATATAAAAGAAATCCTATGTCCCAAAAATGAAATTTCTTGAACTGCATCTTAGAATCAAACAAAAATAGCATACAGCTTTTCATAAAAAAATTTTTAAGTTGATGTCCCTCTCCCCACCAATTTCTAATAACGTAAAAAATCCTACCTTTAGAAGCCTGCATCTATAGAAAAATGCACCCATCACATCCACTAAAATTAAACATTTATACAAACAGTCTAAATACGTTCCAACAACTTGGCCTGACAAAAAAGTTAAGCTGGCTGGTTTGGCCAGGTGACCACAGTGCAGACATGAAAAAACCAACGGAGGAGGGGAAGTTGTGGCCAAACACCTGATACTACTGTGAATATGGCTGAAAATCAAGGCAGCAGTAGAAATATTTCATTACCATTTTGTATTCTAACAATAAGCCCTGACTGTGTATTGGTTGTGCTTTTCCTGATGAGTTACTTGTACATGAGATACAATTGCAAACATGCACTGGCCTCAAGATATTTGTCATATGTTCAAAATATTACTTTTTTGATAATCATCCTTAACAGATAGTATTAAAAAAACTTTTACTGGTCTCAATGGAACAATGACAAACCTGAACACTTTTGGTACTAAACTGTGTATACACATGCATACATGAAGTACAATATTTATTCAGGAAATAAATATTAGGTTATAGGATAGCAGTGAGTAATAATGACAACTCTTGCCTGCATGTTCATTATTCATTACAAAAAAATTAAAATCAAATAAAAAATGTGGAGGTAGGAATGACAAAAGTTTACATATTGTATCATCTGCCAGTTAGGGTTCAAATGTTCGCAAAACTCATGGTGTACATTTCATTTATAATGAAAATATTATATGGTACCAGATGTAACAGCTTGTGCAAGGTCTGCCATAGCAGCTGTTATACCAGCTACTAAAGCACCTGTCCTGGCATTTGTCATTTTGTACGGCTGGATTTCATACCAGGTTTGTTTAATAGAACTTGTGTGATTTTTTGTGGCAGGTTTCGTGACAGTTTTTATACATGCCTAATCAAATTGCAGTTCTGGTCCACTGGATGTTCCCCTTGGGCCACTACTTGGAACCAACTGATGATGAAGCAAAGCAGGATGCCTCCATCTTGATTACATATATGTGAGGTTGAAACTCATTCCAATAGCTTTAAAATATGTACGATACAACATGTTCATGTGCATTGACCATGGCTGCTCTGACTACTGTAGGAAAGTATATTAAAGATTTAAAATACTACGCAGATATTGAAAAATTAATAGAATTGATTTTTCAAATATAATTTTATCACACATATTTAAAGGTTTGTGTTTGGACTGGTAGTGCAACAGTTGAGTATCGACTTGTACACATGAGTTTCAATTTTAGGTGCGAGTTAAAAANTGTGTTTGGACTGGTAGTGCAACAGTTGAGTATCGACTTGTACACATGAGTTTCAATTTTAGGTGCGAGTTAAAAACTCTGTCAGAAACACTTCTTTTTACTACTGCATACAGCTCACAACTTTACGTTAAGAAATTAACTACTACACAATATAACATTTTTTAACTTACATGAATACTTAAAATACAGTCATGACTTCACATTACCATTTTCAAANTACTACACAATATAACATTTTTTAACTTACATGAATACTTAAAATACAGTCATGACTTCACATTACCATTTTCAAACATTGGAAATGCACCAGTAAGACTTAAATTGTATAACAGTCAACAGTACTAAAACTATATTAATATGTACTTGTTTTTTAACAGACCTACAGAAGTTATTGGCTAGCAGCAGCTCTACGAGTTGGGTTCATATTTACTATGAACCGTACGCTGATCTGTGCACCTGCCAAATGNATTGGCTAGCAGCAGCTCTACGAGTTGGGTTCATATTTACTATGAACCGTACGCTGATCTGTGCACCTGCCAAATGCGTCTAATGCAGAACGCCAACTGCTGTTGCGACAGGAATCTTCCATGCATAGCGGCTGGTATAGGACTTATAGACTGCACTACGACTTAAAAGAAGATGCTTGTATGTGTAATTGGAAAATATTTTTCAACAACTGCCACATCTCTCATTATAAAATTATTTCATGGAAATAACTTAAGTTACCATCAGTAAGGACCACATTTTGCAATAAAATTCATTGCATGAAAGCATACTTGACATTTAATGATGACAGCATGAAAAATCAAAGGAAAGTGTTACCTTGTGTTATTTTCATAAATCCTAACAGTTTTGACGACTTCACAAATAACCATTAGAATCCCTCATAGATGGAGGGAACATACATTACTCTAGGTTTCTTAAGTTATGTATTACCATATATCAGTTTTATGTTACTTGGTAAAATCAAGTGAAATGTGTTGCCCACCTGCATGTATCTCAAGTTTTCAGTAGTGAATTTGACTGTGAATTCTTCAAATGGTAGTAAAGAGACAACACAACCTTTATCATTTCTCCCATTCTAATTAATCATATTTACCATATACTTATGCTTCGACTTCAATTCTGAAGGTGCATACTACCATTAGAAATCACTTCAGATCTTAAGGCATACATTTTTTTGGCTGACTTTCTTGTGACAAACCTAAAATTACAGGTTGGTTCAGGTTATTAAAATAAAACATGTTTGGAATTAGCAACTTTCTGCAAAGTTTTGGCTGAATTGTTTAGTAAGTGCAAAAACAATTACATACCTATTTTATTATTATTGAACAAACACACATACCAAAAATATTGCTGACAAAATTATTACTCTACTAAAGTAATCAAAATAAGATTAAAACACAAAAATATAGTGATAAAACAGGAAAATAGCAAGGCATGGTTCTGGTCTATAAAAACCTAAAATGACAATTATGATAAAATTACATTACCATCAAGTGAAAGCACTTGTAATCACTACCAAATAAAAAAAAAAAAATTAAATTATTTCTTACCTGAACACCATTCAAGCCGGAATTCCAAACATTCCAATTTTGTTCTGTGATCATGCATCATTCAATCTCCTCCACCATAGCCATGTCTCTCAAAGAATTTGTAATGCAAACAATGTATCATATTTGTTTCTGTTGGTCTATAACCAGACACTGTGGGTAATTTCTACAGAACACATCATTAACATGAAAATGTGGAACTAATATAATACAGAAAATTGCACTTCACTGGATCTAGGCAAATCCACGTTCAAAGATTGAAAAACTCTAAACTGACACCATCCCTGTAACTTGTATGATGTAATTTGATAAAAACATGTTTTAAATGTTAAAAAAACATATAATAATTGACTATTGCCATAAACCAGAGTAATTTCTCCAAATTCGCACCCAATGTGGCACAACTTGTCTTTCTATCAACCGTAGAATACTTCATTTTGAACATGTATTTACTGTTGTTGCACTGATTAGTTGGGGTTATAAATTGGGTTGAAGGAAATCTGGGCAAAGAAACTAATAAAACAACCTCAAAAATAAAACCCAATATCCACAACGTTATTCAGGGAAGATTTTGGTAAACCAGATCATCAGTTACAACAAAAAATACAAACAAATTAGAAAATCTTATAATTAATGTATTAATACATTCATATGCCTAAATTATTTTCATAAACATTACATAAAAAAGTCTAATACAACTTTTTTATCACTTTCATAACATGCAGGACATTGGCAGGGACAAGTAAGAAATCTATGCAATATTTCACAGTAACTGTACTTTTTATGCAATAGATTATAATTGTGTGAAACAAAGTACGTTTACTGGCAATAGTTTACATTTAATCCACAAGTAAAGCAATTGTGATATTGAACATTGAATTTTATTTAAATGGACTTCAAATTTAATTTAACTTTTTCTAGAAACAAATTTCATGCAACTACATGTTGTGAAAGTGGTATTTTACCTGTATCACACAATTCTGCACACAATTTTTTTAATAGTGGTATTTTTAAATCTTACAAATGATGGCCGAGAACATTGATTTATACAGTATGATACCAGTGAGTCATCGTCTGCTGTTTCCAGCCTTCAGCTGAGTCAGCATAGCAAAATGTCTCTCCTCCTATCTCTCCATCAATCTTCCACCAATATTCTCCCCTCCACTGTACTCCTGCCATTATCTGTTCCTACCACCTTTTTCTTGGTCTTCCCTGAGAATTTCTTCCTGTGTATTTTATTTGCAGCCATTTGTTTAGGCAGCTTGGCTCCTCTCACCCTCTGTGCATGTCCGTACCCCTTCATTCTAACCTTTTCAATGATATCATTCAAATACTGTACTCCTGTTCGTGCTTGTACAAATTCATTTCTAATCCTGTCCTACCTTGTTTCTGTCAGCATGCTCACGACCATATATTTTGTTTTACCTACATCTCTCTTACCCATTGCCCATGTTTCCGCTGCATATGTGACAACCTGTACATAATATGATTTGTAAAACACCTGTTTGCATTTCAATGGCACCTTTTCTTCCACACCAGATCTCACACGCACCTGTAGAAGGCATATTCCTGTAAATCACTCCTAACTATATATTTCCTGTTTCTTCCTAAGTGCACTTCCTGGGTATTTAAATATTTCTACCTTTTTTAATTCTGTACCATCTAGTTCTACATGTCTCCAAACTCCCTTATTTTTTCTTGACATAAACCATGGGCTCTTTCTTTTTTCTGCTGAGTCTCATTCCCCATTTCCTCACTTTGTCATTGAAAACCCCCAACTGTTCTTTCACCTCTTCTTTTTCTCGCTACACCATCAGGTCGTCCGCAAACAGCACTGCCTTCATCTTCACCACTCTTATCTTTCCTTCCACTCTCTTCATTATAATCTTCAACAATATAATGAAAAGGAAGGGGGATACTGCACTCCCTTCTTTTGTTCAAACCAATTTGTCAGCCCTCCTCCAGTTCTAACACAACTTCTGTTCCCCTTATACAATGTTGCTATTATGGTTATTTGTTCTCCCCTTATTCCAACCACTGCCATACACTTTCTCATCTCACTTTGTCATATGCTTTTGCCACATCCAGAATCCTTCCTGAATTTGCATATTTGTCCATCAACTTTTGAACCACAAAAATCAGGTGTATGATGGACCGTCCTCCTCTAAATCCATGCTGTTCTTCTAACCATTTCCCTATTATTTCCTTCCTTATCTTCTTTTCCAATGTATTCTCCTACATCCTGGCACAATGACACACCAGGGTAATCCCTTTAATAGTATTTTCAATTTCTGTCCACACTCGTAAATACTGGCACTATCGCCTCTTTCTCACAGTCCCCTGACATTTGCTTTCTTCTCCATGTACTCCTCAGTACTCTGTACAACCCGTGTCTTCCCACTTCTGCTACTCTTGCCATTTACACCGTCATTTCATTAACTCCTGGGAATTTACCATTTTTTCATTCCTTTCAGTGCTTCCTCTACCTCTTTCCATGTGATATCCTCACTATCTGCTTCTACCAACATTTCCTGCTCTTCTGTTACATCTGATCTTTCCACATCTGGGTTAACAACTTCTTGAAGTACCTCGCCATGCCATTTTATCCTTGGGAAGTAGACCTCTTTACCATTTCTACACACTTTGGTTCTCTTCCTTATTCTTAAGTCTCCATACCTTTATTCTTCTCTCTTGCCATGTTACTTGCTTTTGCAATCCCACCCCTGTATCTCTGCTATAAGTTGTTATGTAGCACCTTCATGTCACAAACTTGAGCACCCATAGGTACTCTCGTTACAACACAAGGATGGCACATAAATTGAAGCTGGGATCTAGATTACTGTGTANGGGTTTACTACAGAAGCCAAAATTATGAGTGTGATCCTATTTTACTTATTACAAAAAAGGTATAAATAAAATATTAGGTACACTCATGGTGTAGCTGAAATTGTTATCAACGCAACATTATAGTTGTAAAATTACATATTATCCATGGATGATAATTGAGGAAGTAAATAACCAAATGCTTATTTATTATTTCTCTAGAACGGTTATATTGAACTTTTTCTTTCTTATTATGTGCTGTTTCCTTGTCATGGAAAGTCACAGCTATTAGATAAAGTTTGGAAACATTTTGATTACTGCCATTAGTTGCGACAGAAAAAGGGATATCCTGTATTGTTGATACAAGATCCAGGTGCGAAGTATGCACAATTTCTCCCATTATCGCAGCAGTTTTTGTACTTGCACTACTATATTTCCTTGCAATTTCACTATCGGAAAATATTTTTCTAAATAGTGGCCCCACATGATCAGCACACATCAGTGGTAAATTGTGTTCAACAATGAACAATGCCAATGTAACACTGTGATCACTGTTCACCACAAAAATTTAGCTTCCTGTTTGAACCAACATACTTTACATTTTCTTCGTGATTTTTCATTATGATATGTTTGAGAACATCTGCTTTTCTATTGTCCAACACAGAGAAATCAGAATGGCACACGCTACAAAATGTGAAATTGCTTCCTTTACGTGACTCAATAATCAATGGAAACTCATTACTATAAATCTTACTGAAACTTGTTTTGTATTGTTTACTAATTTTTTTGTCAGACTTTTTTTCACTTTTTAACACAGCACTTATTACGACATTTCCACAGACGTGTGTGGCCTAACTAACCTGTAATGACTACCATTTAACGAACTACTAGAAATGGAACAGTAGAACAAAACAAAGCATAAACTCGAGTGACATGACTACTACGCATGCGCAACATATTAGATGAGAGATACGGAACGGACAAAGGACGTGACGGGCAACAGTGTGACGTTTCGGTTAAAATTTATTCGACTTTTGGTGCCTCGGATTTCCGGTGTACATAACAAAAACTTAACACCCTACTGCATCATTCATTAAAATTAATTACAACAAAAATCTGGCATCCAAAGAAGAATCATGCGATTTGTGTGTTGGTTAAAATCATTATGTATGTTCATACATCTGCACATGCGCTGTAGCCATGGCTTACATTTGCCACACTCGCTGATATGGTTATTGCAAAAACAATTATGAGCATGTTGTCAAGTTACAACAAAGTCTACTTTAATAGTTGAATGTATTTTAACTACCTTACTTAAGGTCACAATATCACACGTAATGTTGTCGCTATTTCTCGGCACAGAAAAATATACGAAAACAAAAGTTTGCTACTTACCTAAAAAATCGTGAATAAATATCATTTGGGCATGAGAGCGTGAGATTGTCCGTAAATTTGTGAGCCTCATGTCTAAATCGTGAAAGTTGGCAGGTATGAAAACGTTTCTGTATCTCCCAGATACATTTCATTTGGGAGGTTACGGACATCTAATTGATTCCAGTTTTTTAATAAATCATGAACACCAAACTTTTGCAATCCTTTCTTGGCTGCATCAGAGTTATTACATAGATAAAACCTACACAACTTAAATTTTAAAAGTTTTCGATCTGAACAACAACAAAATTCTTTGCTACTTTTTGATTTAGTGCATTAAGTGCTTCCATGATCCATCTTAATACAGCAGCTGAAAATATCACGTTTTACATACATATGAAAGTGTAATGTGATGTGTATTACGTGTAACACAAAGTCATTGTTATATATATACAGAGAGAGAGAGAGAGAGAGAGAGAAAGAGAAGAGAGAATGTAAAGCTGTACTCAAAAGAGAACATCAGATAAAACAACCAATGGTCACAAGATTGACAAAGCACATTTCTAGTTTATACTAGAAACAGGGGAAGAGTTGTGATCAGGTTACTTATTTGTTGATTCATAGGACCTAGGGACAGACATAAAGTAATCTCACTGAAGATTTGCATTACCACAAATTAGTTACTCTGGATGAACAAACAATTATACCAAAGATACAATGGGCTTCTGACACCAGCCAGTAGATAATACTGCAAAGAATATGACACCTAAATGCATCAAGATGTGAACATAGGATGCTTATACGTAACATTACTTGCTAAAATCCTGAAGAGAGAGTTAAACACTAAATTATTTATACCAGGACACCCGAACACAGTTCTTGTTACTAGAGGCTTGTCACAAGCAAAACTTAATGTGAAACAATAGTAAAAAATGTGTGGATCACAGGTTATAAATAAATGACATACAACTTACAGTTCAGTGTTGTAAAGCGTGTGTGAAACTTTCTGCACAACTTCTACACCAGCATCCTCCGCCAACTTACAAATCATGCTATCTCGTTCACGTGCATATGGCTCCGTGTCCAGTTCAAATGTCAACTTCTTAATGTCCCAGGTTGAAAAAATATTACGAAAAACTGCTTCTGGATTTCCTCGCAATACATATAACCTAATACAATAAAAAAAATTAGAACATGTATATAACAATATGCCCTTCTGAAGAAAGCAACCATTGTAATATACACCTTGATCCAATAACTTTCAAATTATTATCCAAGTCAGTCAGAGCTTGCTGCAAAAATCTCCAACGATTCGGTCCCACGCGCAACTTCTTAGCAATCAGTGGATCCAAAATAAATATGGGTCTCAGCTCATACTGCACACCATCAATCTGCAATAAATGCATGATAGTCAAATTTCAAAAATACTTTAGAAACAGATAACAGAACCACTAATAATATAACAAACTTCTATTTATCTCGTATACTATTGATTCCAACACTGCAAGATACTTGTCACAAAGGGACATAGGAAATTTGTGTAACTACTAAAAACTGAATTTAACAAACACTAACATGGAAATAAAGGTGAGGAGAACTGTATTTTACAGACAAATATTGTTAAACTGTTAATACCAACATTAATTAAAAATACATAAAATGCAGATAAATAAGCTATTATAAATTATTCCATAACATTTTTCACACATATTATGCATGGCTTCCCAACCCAAAAGTGTATGCTCTTCACAGACAACTTAATGTAAGAGTAATAGTATCATTAATATCACAAAAACAGTTATAAACACATGGACGTTAACAAACAATACGTTTAAAAACTAAATTCAGTGTAGCTTAAAGTACTAAGTGATCACATTATCAAGTAAACGTCGTTCCGCCTAAGAATTTTCAGCCTAAAATTAGACTGCATTAATTTTAGGCTAAATGATTTTAAGCTGACTGAGTATTGTTTAGCATTTGTATACTTTCTGGGTCAGTTGTACTTTTAGACTTAGTGACTTTACACTGAATGATTTTAGACTGAGTGCCGACCCATCTTTGCTGTTGTGCGAAGTACAGAGTTGGACCAACGTAAAAAATGTTGTGGTAAAATTTAACCTGCTAGAGGGCAGAAAACAGATAGGGCCACAAGCACTATATTTCTGTCATTCAGTCAAGGAAAAATGTGGAATGGTCATGAAATTTAATGAATTATATCTATTTCTGTCTTTTGCTGATAAATAAATTGAATGCAGTGTGTTTTAATCTAAATACAAGTGCATTCATTACTTTCTTAGGATTTTGACAATTAATTTCCAGTAAGGTGTGACTATACTTGAGGTAACTTACATACTTATAAAATTCAAATTAGTTAATGCTTGTTTCGTAAAACATCTGTCAATGATTTTTGTTGTGGTTAGCCAGTAGCAGACTCCTTAACTAAAATTGTGATACGAGAGATTTGGACGGTGCTTGGCAGCTCAGGTATTCTGTGCCAATGGGGATGAAGGTAGTGTGTGTGTGGTGACGGTATATAATAGAGAAAAAAAACTGGAGCCACCTGAGATAATTCACCAGCCAACGGCAACATCTGCCACATGCGAAAATTCCTGTTGGACCTGCTAGGAGGTGAGGAGTCTGACCACTATGCCACAGAGGTCCCCTGTATCGAAAGGTTGGTGTGCTTTCATCGATAAGAGTTATTCATGCTTAAGTTATGTTTTCCATGTTGTCAGCAGAGGCTGAGGTAACTTTTATATAGCATACAATAGCATTGCACAGACAATCTACAAAGGCATATCACATATCCTTATGAAACTGATTCTACAAATGCATAGGCAATCCAAAAGTTGTCTATAAAAAATACAGGATGTGAAATCACCTATTGTATCCGTTTGTTGGCAACATTGATAAGCAAGTATTTTATTAGTGATGTAATTGTTTCATAAAATGTTATACTACTTATCAGTATGGACAAATATGATATTGTACTTGTAAAGGAAAATTATTGTATTGATTAGTTGCATTGGTAATAAATTTGGGAAGATGATCAGGTTCTATGTAAGCAAGTTTTACAAGCTCAAGAAAGTTACGTTTTGTTGTCTTTGATGTACACATACGGTATTCAAGGTATGACTGCTAACCCTGGTAGCGGTATTGATTTATATGTAACATATGTGTTTTTCAGAAAAGCCCCTAAACTTAATAATTACCTATAAACAAACACAAAAATATTATACTGATGGATGTAAACATTGCAAAGGAATCATAAATATACCAGCATAAATGTTAAACTGAAATGTAAACAAACATGTAAAAAAATGTTTTCTTATATCCTAACACAGATGAGAAGGAAGCTTGATAGGAAGATCAAACAGACGAAGAATATGTATATTTTAGGGAACATGATGGAAGGAGGAAAAGGCAAGAAATGGGGTAAATTGTTTAGGGTATCTTACGAAGATAGAGGAGGGAAAGATGTCCCTCTGTTGAAAGTTAGGAATGGCTAGACTGCGACAAATGACAAAGAAAAAGTGGAGACGCTGCAAGTTCAGTACTTGTCAGTGTTTGAGGCTCAGGAGGATAGGATTAGGGAAGCCAATGGGGATTGGGAGTCGTTTAGTAAGTCTACGACGAGGGAGGTGAGATAGCAATGGAAATCAGAGGGAAAGTTGCCACGAGATCAGAAGGTGGTGTTGGTGGTCCCAAAATACAAGCTGGAGGAGGATAGTGGGAAGCCTGGCAGCCACAGGTCGGTGAGTCCCACATATAGTACAGGAAATGTAACGGAGACACTGGTAGTACAGTATGTGATAAATGTTATGAACAAGAGCATTTGGTTGGAGAAGTCACAACATGGTTACAGAAAAGGATACTCATGTGAGACAGAGCTGACTGAACTGTTAAGAGGATCTAGTGCAGGCAGTTGATTAGAGGAAGCAGGTGAATGCCTGCTTCATAGATTTTGAGAAGGCTTTTGATAAGGTGCCCCATGGGACTTTGATGAAGAAATTAGATGAGCTGATACAGGACAAGTGGGTAGTGGAAAGGATTGGGGACTTCCCCAGAGGGCGAAGACAAAGGGTGAAAGTGGGGCAGGCAATATCAGAGGAGGGGGAGGTTACGTCAGGGGTACCGCAGGGAGGCGTCCTGGGACCTTTGTTAACATAATGGTAAATGACGGGTTTGGGGATTAGGGGAAAATAAGATTGTTTGCGAATGATTGTGTATTGTGTGCAT
>NQII01000285.1:410730-443101 GCA_002778355.1 Clitarchus hookeri | reverse complement strand
CCTTGCAGGCAGACATTGACAGGATAGTCATGGACTGTGGAGAATAAAATGAAAATAAATGTAAAAAATACTAGGCTAGTGAGGTTTACAGGTAAGAAGGTGATAAGCAGAGACATTTACAGATGGGAGGGGCAAGCGATAGAAGAAAAAACAGGTAGAATGGGTGGTTGAAAAGGAAAGAAGGGCTTTGGGTATGCCAGGAAAGGTGTTGAAGGGAGTCAGCTGTGAGGTGAAGGAAAAGACGTATGGCAAAATGGTAAAGCCGATGTTGGAATACGCAGCAGCAGTTTGTGATCTACACGTGAAAGTGGAGATGCGAGAACTGGAGACGGTATGAAGAAGGGCAGCAAGATGTGTGAAGGGTAAGTGGAGAAGGCAGGGGCAGGGTGGTGAGTATGAAGGGAACTATAGGACATCAGTGATGATAAAATAAATTGGATGGAGCTCATTGAAGAACAGTAGGAGAGTTGAAGGATTGGTCAGGAAGTACAGGATGGTGAATGGAGGTGGAGGGTGGTCAATGTTACGCTGCCTGCTAACTAAGAGGGTGTTTAGAGGGAGAAGAAACAGCAAAAATATTCAGGGGGTATGGGCGAGAACAGAGCAGGGTAGGCAGTAAATGCTTGTGAGGTCTGTGAGGCAGTGGAATGTGTTGCAGGAGGAACTGGTATCTGTGAGGGGGATTAGAAAGTTNGAGGCAGTGGAATGTGTTGCAGGAGGAACTGGTATCTGTGAGGGGGATTAGAAAGTTCAGGGAGGGTATGGAAGGGGAATTTAGTTGGGGAGAGATGAAAGAGCTCGCTACCGGACGGTAGCCCAATCGCGGGTAACGGTTATATCACAAATAGAAGCAGAAAGTGTGAAGAACCACTGCATGGACGCAGTGATGATATACTATGCTTACTCAGCCGAAATACAGTTATAGGGTACAAAACGCCACAATAAAAGAACATAAGTTTGGACTGATTTCAGTTAAGCTGTCAATATCTAATTCGTAACTTCTTATAAAAATACATTATAAGTAATTGCACAACTTGCGAAACACAGTAAGGGAACACATATCTTACTTTTTCTAGTGCAGCAGACAGCGCAGGATTATCGTGAATTCGTAGACCTTTACGAAACCAATGCACAACCACTGCTACCCCCATATTTTAAAAATAAAATTAAAAAATTATTTGAATTTCAAAATTCAAAATTAAAGTACGCAAATGCCGTAAAAAGTAAACATTGAATGAACAGATCGTATCTCGAATTTATTGAATACGGCCATATATAAATATTAGTTAATTAAAATAATTTATTAATGGCTAAGATACTAGATGGACTTATAAATTACATTGATCACATACGACAGCCAAAAAAATTTCAAAACACCAAGTGTTCGTTACAACAACATGCTTAGGTGCTATAAAGAAGACTATTCGCACTGATGTTATCATGCGGCTTTATATACTAAGGGTTTTTTGCACGACCATATATTTTATTCAATTCAACCAATTTAATTCAACTATAGAATACAGAAAGTCGTCACATTCACTTCAACAGATTGAATTCAAATCTCCGTCGATGAACATACATCAAATTACCAAAGTTGGCAATGTTAGTAGCTTAATTCCCGGTATTGTGTCGAATGAGGGGTGGGTACAGCTCAGGGCAAATAAGAAAAGTCCATAGAACGAACTAAGCTATTGAATATTACAAGTCAGTTCAAAACAAAAGTTGATGGGGCCCGAGTAGCACAACCCCAACCACACCTGAATACCGGTGAACAACAACTGAAAATATTGGCGGTGCTCAGTCGGGCCTTACAGATCAGGTGGCGCAAGTAACTTGAAACATGATTATTGAGGCTATAAAAACATAAATATAAAACATAAATTGATGTGGATCACTCCTGCATGGACTGACAGGGCCACTGTGATCATGACATACGCCCACAGTCGCTACACCAGTGTGGCACGCGGAACACGCAGGTCGTGCGTCCCATTGCATGTCCTCATCGTTCATTTGGAAACGGATCATGACCCGTTACTGAACGATACAACCGAGTGCCTGTGGTGTCCCTAGAGAGATCTGTGAAAATAAGATAGGAATCACGTCTTAGAATGTGTAGTAAATAGCATTAGAATTTATCGCCCACTGGAAAGGTTTGTAAAATTCACCCTTAGGTGATTGCGAAGTAATTAGTGCTTAATTAAGAACTCTTAACTCGCCACAGGATTAAGAAAACTCGCTCAAAACATTTCATTGTTTTATGTGTATATGTTTCAAGTTCTTTGTTAATGAGTTCTGTTAATTAAATTACCTCGCGGAGTGGAACAAGCTCTTGGCAAGGATGCTGCTCGCCGGCACCATCTCCGGCAGTCTGTTTCCATGGGTTTTAGGTGCTGCATGTGTGTCGCATCGCATGGGACTTTCGACTTTGTTTTGAACACTTAATGGCAATAGGTTAACGTAATTTACTTGAACTTAAATTCAGTTTACCAACAGTTTTCCCAGCATTCACAGCACACCTCCATCAGCACAATTTACTGACCCCGGAGAATTAATTACTATTGTAAGTTTACGTGCCATTCTTGCTTTTTTTAAAATACAGTAAAGGTCGCTGGTAGGCCTTTTAGTCAGGTCCGCTTCAATTTGCATTCTTTACATGCAACTTTGTACATTATTCAGCAATACAAATTACTTGACGTAACCTAAACATGTGAGTTCTCATTTAGTGTCGTATTTCGAGTAATGGCCCAATCCAGGAAGTCTTCAACACCTTAAGTAGGCATCCTTAAGACATAAGACATGCTGGGGAGCCTGAATACCCTGGCTATATATTACGTATTCATGTTGATTTGTACTGTGTGTGTCAGGGGATACAGCCACGTGGTCGTTCTACCCACGTCGTGAAAACTGTGACTTTGTGCTCACCCAGTGAGGTGACACCCATTCTATTCGAAACAGGAATATTGCATAATATTCTGACTTTTCTTAACATAGTCGCAGGACGACGTCCGCATTACTATCCCCGACGGCTCATCCAAGTAGGTGTGGCAAAAATAAAGCGTAACAAACACATGTGCAAATCCAGATAATAAAGGACAGTTGAACTTTAAATTCTCTAAAGGTGATGCTTGACCGGGAAGAACGCGGTCCATGCTACCATTTTGTGGTGTAGGTCAAGCCCAAGCGGGCAATAGACCCTGATGTCGCAGCTGACCGTTCATCAAGCAAACACAACCTCAAGCGACCACACCACGGAAAACAACTGGACCGGACGTTGCACTCCACATGCGCGAGAAGCCCGCGAGCNAAAACAACCGGACCGGACGTTGCGCTCCACATGCACGAGAAGCCCACGAGCGGTAAAGGCCACTGCCTTCGAGGAAGATGATCCGCTATTACAACTAAGGACCGCGCTACTGCATCGTATCGACCTCGTGTTACGTGTGCAACTGCGTCATGTGATATATAAAAGACAGTTGAGAAATTGAGTACAATCCAAAAGTACCAACCACCTGTAGGAAGAGTGATCAGTACGGAAAACCCTGAACACTCAATCCCTTTGACAAATTTAACATACGCACAGGTATATGCAGGTGCTGCCCACCGAATACGATGCATAATTCCTGGTCCACTAATTTCCACAACGGTGGCCTACCGCTGCACGCGATCTACGTGTACGGGGACAGACTCTATGTGCTGTACTACATGCCAATGCATAATACATATGATGATGTGAACCACACATCCAAGAGTTCCTTGTGTCCACTCTGACTGCCGCAGTCAAAACCACACCAGCTACACCGGGCCACACCAACTACATCAGACCGAGAGTGCATAATGCCGGTCAACAAGAATGGAACTTGCACCTTCTTGCCAACAAGGATTACCCAACCCAAGAGACTGCCATATTAATTTATTACAAGAGGTTACTCTTTTAATAAATAAGTAGGCAGTCCGAAACTGTGTTTACCCAAAAGTCACAGCTGTTGGATGAACTGGCAATTGGTCGTTGCGTCCTCGCAGCTCGCACGACTGAATATGATGCAATGCACCACCGAGTGATGCTAACTGGCTGGTGGGCCGGAGCTGAAGAGTTAAGTGCCTTAAAGTGTCGTCCGGCAGTGTACATGATTTTTATAAACATATTGAACACAGTCACCACATTCACGGCTACAGCCAGGGGTGTTTTTCATTGTATAAATGGCATCCAAGCATAGGATTCCACATCCCTTTGTTCAGGTGGACTAGTCCAATCCTTCAGGAGACAGCCACCTGGCAATGCTGTAGCCAGTGTGCCATCGGAAGTGAAATTCAAAACACTTTTTAGGATATAATATAATAACTTATTTAATGTGTATTTGTATTACAGTAATTATGTTTTTTTTTAAATAGAGAACGCCTATAAGGGCATCCAACATTGTAAGAAATCATTTAGTGTGGTGACATTCCCCGTCCATTTCGCAACTTTAACATTAACTGACTTTGTTAATAAACAGGGATATCACCAAAGTCTTTAATTTAATTTGTACCATTTTTCATTATTATAATCACATTACAGAGTGTACGTGTAATGTTTCATCGTTCTGCATTTGATGTCGGTGGTCGCCTACTTGTAGCGCCAGCGGACATGACTCCCCCAGTTCGTCTCAGCACCTGAACAAGACCAGCAGTGTTGTCGCCTGCTCCGCAAACTCCCTCAGTACCTGCATGTAGGCTGCAGTAATTTTCACTACAATAGTTATATATTAGTCAACCTGGATATTTATGTTATTTTAATGTACTGAGGGGAGAGCCAACTGCCCTCTAACCGGAGAGTTTAACGCAATCAGGTCCCAAGTGTTTTCCACTGTTTAAGTGCTAAATCCATTACCATGCTTCATTTACGTGTTATTCATTTGTAGCAAGGACAGTGAATAAACCGCTCAACCAAGTGAGATCAGTGTAAATTCATTCTAGGGCATACTTCGTAGCATCACCTGCATTTCTGTAGCATAATTCAGGCATACGAGACAGCCTATTGTCACGTAATCAGTTGTAAAAGTGCAACAGTAAGTAAGTGACAACTCATCAACCAACTGACAGAGAATTACCGGGGTCCCCATGGGCCATCGACTGGACGACCCTCATCGTTAGCTCACCACTGAGTTATGGTGCTAGGCAATATAACATAAAACCAGCCCTGGGTAACCTCACGACCACGTCAACGAGTCGCTTACAACACTCAGAATCGATTAACCTGCGGCACCATCAGGTCCAATTTTTACAATGGACAGAACAATGGACAACATGCCAGCCAGAACTCCCAGATAACNCCATACTATAACCCACACGAATAGAAAGGGAAATTGATGTGTTCACCCAACCTGTGCAGAGATTAAATAACCACAAACATAATAAATGCAATTCGTGCCACCCATTCCCGCATGAGGCATCAGCTCCCGAGTACAGGACAAGACTAACCGAGCGAAAGTACGTGACACCTGCCAAATTTCACACACTCCCGAAACTTTCCCGACCAGACAGCTGAGGGTGCATGCACGTTCCTCAAATAGTCCACTACCCGATTACAATGGTAAGGGGTTAGCGACGAAGAGTGGGCCAGTGTCATCGAGAACCAACTTCTCGGGAAAGCAAAAGCATGGTGGGGGTCCACCACAGAATACAACATGTCCTAGGGGCAATTAGTAGCCAAATTAACAGCCAGATACGCGAAAACGTATACCATGTTACAACAACGGTAGCCCTGTTTGCCGAGGATCGAGGCGCCACAAAAGACCTGGAAATATTCATAAGCCGAAAGTTAAGTCCAGCCAACAGACATTACCACATTTCTCGGAAGAAGACATGCTCGAAACGATCGTTGAAATGGCGAGACATGAATATTGACCGGCATTACGGCCCATGCTGTTCAACAGAACACAACACTTCCTAAGAGCAGCTATGAGTGTAGCACGAGACACGGAGAATCGCAGGGCGGAAAATTTTAATGCACGCAGCAAAGGTGGGTGGACAGATGAGCAGAGTAATACTGTCTACACCTGGAAGTCCGAAGGGAAGAGTGGCATAAGGGACAATTCCAAAACCCGGGATGTAAATATTGGGAAGAGCCCACCAAACCTGCCTCGCTGCCCCATATGTAAGGACGAACAATACTACTAGCACAAAATGTGCCCGAACTGGGTGAGTGAACCGCAGGGAAACGACAAAACAGATTAGGGCAAATTGGGGCTGCCCTCTCCGACATTATCGCGACCAGAACTCCCGAAACTACCAATAACAAACAGATCCGCAATTACCTAGGCCAGGTTAGCTCCGCAAATGATCAGCTGATCAGAGTACCCATATGCTTGGATGAGTGGAATATCATCGCCTTAATCGATATGGCGGAGTTAATAGGCCAACAGCTGATCACCAGGGACAAACAAAGCGTACAAATAGCCACAATTAATGGGGCCGGCGAATGTTTGGTTGAAGTCCAAGTGGAAATAAATATTCGTGACTGTTTTATTGACACTAACACCTTGGTCTCCGACGAGATACAAATGGACCTGATTCTAGGGTAGCCATGGATTAGACAACACAACACCATTATTGAAATCGCCATGGACTGCATTCACTTCGGTTTGATTGAACGGTGTACAATATAGGGCATCGCAGAGAGAACAGCAAAAAAATATGTCCTACTAGATAAGTTCAAGCATGCCATACCCGCAGAACATAAGGACGCGATCCAGCGAGTTCTGACCGAACAATGGGATATATTTGCAGTGGCATACTCCTTTCAAAGAACGAAACATGACAGAACATGCGATACCACTTACTAAAGTTCAAACCTTCTGGTCTGCCTCTCGTGATTATGATCCTTATCACCTGAGTAAAGCTATCACCATAGCCGCCAAGAAAGACGGGAGTTGGGGGTATTGCATGGACTTTCGCCCGCTCAACCAAGTGACTGAAAGTGCACCCCCACGCTTAATCAGTTTGAACTCTGCACTAAACATTTTAGAGTTAGGGGACACCAAGATTTAANTGAAAGTGCACCCCCACGCTTAATCAGTTTGAACTCTGCACTAAACATTTTAGAGTTAGGGGACACCAAGATTTAATTTAACCTTGCCCTGAGAAGCAGCTATTGGCAAGTACCAGTATGACCCGAAGACTGTCATAAGACCGCATTGACGGCCACTGTTTTTTATTTTGCACCATGCCCTTTGGGCTGAAATGCACCCACTCCACCTTCCAGGGCATAATGTTCTGCATCCTGGATAAACTAATAATAGAGTGTACGGTCGCATACCTAGACTATATTGTGATCTGGTTAAAAACGTGGGGAGAACACATACAACACCTATCCCTCGTCTTGGAGCGACTGGCTGTCAATGGGTTAACGTGTACCAAAGGAAAATGTGATATAGGGAAAACATGTATTCAATGCCTGGGCCGCATGGTCGATACGACAGTATCCAGCCCAACCACGAACAATTGCGGTCAATTCAAGAGTATCCCTCACCCAACACCTGCAAACGCCTCCAACATTTTTGGGTATTATGAAATTGTTAATAAGCTACATTCAAGACTTTGCCACGATAACAGCCCCACAAACTACCCTGTTGTCAACACAACAGCATTTCCAATGGAACGACGATACCCGAAACACATTCGAAGAAAAGAAACACAGATTCCAACAGTGCGACAAACTGTCCCGTTTAGACCCGCAGAGGCATTTATATCTGCAAGCAGATACTAGTCAACACGGGCTTCACGCCATTCTATTTCAATATGATGATGACAGGGAATGCACAGTCAAAGACTACAGTATCGCAAAGTTTGCTCCACGCGAACGCTACTACAATGTGAACAAAAGAGAATGTTTGTCTATCATATGGGCACTAAAACACTACCACCAACACCTATATTTTTAACGATTCACATTGTGGACCGATAATCGGTCTTTAATGTGGCTGCATAACAAGTGCATTGTCCGCAGTAAACTCACGNACGATTCACATTGTGGACCGATAATCGGTCTTTAATGTGGCTGCATAACAAGTGCATTGTCCGCAGTAAACTCACGTGATGGTCCACGTTATTACAGGCCTATGATTTCGTGGTGGAATAGGTTCTGGGTGAAGAAAACCAGCTAGTGGACACCCTTTCCAATGTGCCATATACAACTGAAGTGGCATGTGATGAAGACGACTGGGAAGNAACGATTCACATTGTGGACCGATAATCGGTCTTTAATGTGGCTGCATAACAAGTGCATTGTCCGCAGTAAACTCACGCGATGGTCCACGTTATTACAGGCCTATGATTTCGTGGTGGAATAGGTTCTGGGTGAAGAAAACCAGCTAGTGGACACCCTTTCCAATGTGCCATATACAACTGAAGTAGCATGTGATGAAGACGACTGGGAATACCTATTCCGCCAGTCAGTCCGGCTACAGCACATCACTGTAGGCAAGAGTAATGCCACCCAAAAGATATCAAGTGAAGCGGTAAACGAACGAGTACTTGCGGCATAACAGCTGTCCAGACACCGCGGATCACCGGGCACAGTATGCCAGAAAACAGCAGGCCAACTGGCGAGCGGTGTATAACCGCCTGTTGACCAGACTGCAGGGGGTGAGGGGAACTGGCGAATGTATGTCCCGGAGAAAAGACGAACGTTCGTCCTGGAACACTCGCATGCCAGCCGCCTGGCAGGACACCCTGGAGCTGAGCAAACTAAGAGGAAGATACTAGACCTGATTTCTGGCCAGGGCTCAACAGACAAGTGCAAGAATTTGTATGTGTCTACAAAACATGTAACAGAATGAAAACGCGCGGTGCTGATGACGTTACTCAACAGCAACCCCACGTACCAGAGAAACCTTTCGTTACCATCACATTGGACCTGATGGGACCATATCCCCGTGTCTGAAATGGGAAGAGGTTTTTATTGGTGGTGATGGATTTGTTCACCAGGTGGTGCGAGGCTTATCCCCTTCTGAGTTCATGCTTCAAAAACATAGCGGGAGCATTTCAGAATGATTTCTTCACCTGCTGGGGATATGTAAATATAATCATCTCCGACAGCAATAATCATCTCCGACAACAGACCACAGTTCAGGGGAAAGGGAAGATGAGAACTCTGCACCAAATTGCAGGTAGTACATCACACAATGGCGGTTTATCGTCCCCGCGCTAATCCCACAGAATGAAGGAACCAAGAGTTCAAGATGCATATCCGGCTTTGCATGGGGGATGACCATACTACCTGAGCCACCCATGTCCCAGAGATACTGTTCTGCCTGAGAAACCGACAGAACGAAGCCACCGTAAACTTGCTCGCAGAATTACTATATGGTCACAGTCTGGTATGACCCGGGGAATATGCATACCCACAACAAAACACGAACTCAGGGCACTGAGAAACGGACACATGAGAAGGAAACCACCAGCAGCGGTTCGAACTAGCCAAGGAACGACAGGAACGATATGTCCAACAGTGGTTGCCAGAAACCACATTGCCCCCGAAAGAGCTGCAAATTGCAAAACATATCTACGTGTGACAATGCCAGCAGTTGACCGCCCACGCCAATTTCAGTGCAGGGTTCGTCCCCCGCTTGAGTAGACCCCACACACTGTATCGAAGGATGAGGAAGACCGACTACATCATACAGATAGATGCGCGAAGGCAAGTTCAATTCTATCATGGCGGCATTAGGGCTGCATCGGGGGCACCAACTCCGGGTACCACGGTGTTCCAATGTAACACCAGTCAGAGGCAACAGCCCGAAAAGTCCTGGCCGATACGAGAAGGCAATCACCGGCATCAGGCAGGCGCAGACTACCAGTTCCACCAAAACCGACACCCACAAAAACATCTGGGTTGCCAGCTGCCATGGTTGAGCCACTAGCTGTTGGGACGTCTGACTTTACAGTCAGGGCCTGCAATGACAACCAACCACCAGATACCACGGAGCCCAGTGCCACGACGACGGAGGCCCACCGGGTCACTCCCACACCCCTAGGTGCCCCATTCCAGACTGCCAGGTCAAGCGACTCATTTGTGGGCAGGTCCAGTTCCAGGTCGAGCATCTCCTCGACGGGGTGACCATACCGGCCTCAACGGCATCGACGCTGGTCGCAGAGGTACCGCAGCAACGGCAGTAGCAGCTGCAGTGTCTCTTTGGTGGCAGGGGCCAAAACATGCCACGCAGATGTAGAACCAGCTGACCGACTCCATCAAACCATTAAGATCTCACCTGCCAAGGGTAAGTTGAACCGACACAAGTTGGCATTCATCCCTGCAGCCGGAAGATCCAGCTCTGTACAGCTCATCTCGTCGAGATGGCTGAGCCTGCGGCTGAGGCGCCGCACAATCACCTGCTGCACCACGCAGCCTTGAGCTGCCCCTGCCTTCCATGACAGTGGCCTCCCGGAGAGGGTGGAATTAAAAATGGACCACTCCTGCATGGTCTGGCACAGCCGCTGTCATCATGCCATCGGCCCACAGTCGCTGCACCAGTGTGGCACATGGAATACGTACATCGTGCGTCCTGATGTGTGTCCGCATCATTCACTTGGGAACAGATCATGACCCATTACCGAGTGATCCAACAGAGTGCCTGTGGTGTCACTAGAGATACCTGTGTGATTAGGATAGGAATCGAGTCTTAGAATGTATAATAAATAGCATTAGAATTTATTGCACACTGGAAATGTTTGTGAAATTCGCCCTTAGGTGATTGCGAAGTAATCGCAGAATATATGCACACCACATGTACATTTAATGAGGTTTAGAGTAGCAAGACAAGGGTATTTGAAGTGTTTTATATAATTTTCCGAGTAGAATTGTGTCTCTAATCAAGACAATTAGTGACATTGGAAATAAGTGGTCTTTCTTTCAACCTGACCGGTCCGGTCTTGGAGTGCCTCAAAACATAGCAGACCTCAATTTCCCACGTGCTCTGCAAGGCACCACAGAATAATGTCTTGTATTTAAATTCGTGATTTATTAAGAACTCTTACTCGCTACAGGATTAAGAAAACTCGCTCACAACATTTCAGTGTTTTATGTGTATACGTTTCAAGTTATTTGTTAATGAGGTCAGTTAATTAAATTACCTCGCGGAGTGGAGCGAACTGTCGGCAAGGATGCTGCCCGCCCATGCCATTTCCGGCAGCCTGATTCCACGGGTCTAGTTTAGGCTTTTGTACTTAAATATAATTAATTTCTCCATTGTTTTATGTTACATACTGTAGGACTCGTCAACACAATACAATTAAATAATTACAATACAGATAGTATAAAAATGGGTTTAAACAAGGTAAACTAATAATACACACAGATCACAGCATAAATAAAAACAACATTAAATAAAAATTATTAGGTTTTATAAAGGCCATTGTGATATTATTTACGGATTGAAAAAAATGCAAAAGTGATATACTAATGTAGTTAGTATATCTAAAACTATTGGGCGGAAAATTAATTTACACCATTAAAGAATTTAATGACCATGGCTTTAAATAGGTTTGTTTGTAAAAGTTGGGTACAGACCAATAATTATTCTGCCCTAAGCCCCTATCACAAGGAACAAATATTTGTTTCAAACTGTTTGTAATATGTTTGGTCAAATAAAGTTGGACAGTTATGATATGATGGAAAGGTCATAGACGTCGTCATATTAATCTGTTCAATTTCCATCAAACATTTCGCAACTTGGAAAAAAGACTGCCAGAATCGCAATTAACTAACATCAGTCCATAATAGTCTAGCTAGAATTATTTATAGGACACTATTTTAACAACTATCATACAACAGATATTATGGAGTAAATCTGAGAATTTTTTTTATTTTCTAAATAAAAGGTTTAAAATAGAACTAAGTAGAGATAGGCCCTTAAATCGCTAGCTGCAAAAATTTCACAGGTATGAACATTTAACAAATTACAACATGTGAAAAATTAATCAAAGTAGCAGTGACTGTGAAATAATGCTGTCGCGAATTCTTCATAGACTAAAGATGAGGTTTTCTTCTTCTTGACCTGAAACAGACTATCAAGTCTGTGCGTCATTTTGGGTAATTAATATAATATATTTTTTTGTAATGTGTTTTTATTGTTTTTTTGTATTTATTTTATTATTTATTTTAATTATTTATTATTATTTCTTTATTTTTTATATTATTTATTATTATTGCTACTAGTATTGGCCGATATATGCAGTATTTGGTATGTAGTCTACGTGATATATAAAGTTGATTAAGATAGTAATTTTTATTATTGAATGTTATAGGTTGCCCCCTTGATCAATCTTCCCTGGACGGGTGTGTGTACCCTAGGCCTTGTTCTGAGTGGAGTAGGGGCAGGTCTCCTTGCCTGAGAACCCCTTGCATTTGGCCCATAAAATAGTGCGCCTCTGTCTTCTTGTCTTGTCTGTGCGTGTGTGCTTTTACTGTGTGATGTATTATGGTGTGTGTAGTGTGAGTCTTGCATAACATGGATGCAGTAGGCATGCGCACTCTACTGCTGCATGCTCTTCTGTGAGGCCGGCCGCTCGACACATGCGCTGGACTGCTTATCCTGGGCCATGCAGTAGCTCTAACAAGAACTAGCCGCAAGAGTTTGCCTTTCGTTTGCACGAGTAGCTGTAATAAGAACTACTCAGTAGTACTACTGTCTTGAAGATCTGTAGGTTCTTGTAGACGCGCGCTGCAGCTTCTACCTTCTCGCTGGCTGCTCCCCGAATGTGGATTTTCTTCCTAAGTACCCTATTACTAAGTGTTAAGTGTCGTCCGGGATAGAGATGGGAGCGTGTTGCGTCTAAGGACTAGGCCCCATACGCCTAAAGGAGAGGGAATTTCGTACAAAGAAGGTGTGCATTGTGGCAAGAGGGATTTAAGGCAGCCATGGCGACGATTGGGGCCATTAACTGCATCCCTCAGTGTTCCTATAGCTGAGGCTATAGCTAAGAAAGGAGAGGGGGGGGAAACCAGCATAGTCACCGTAAAAAACCCTCCCGACAGGAAAGAAGTTCAAAACATATTCATGCATTAATAAAAATGCTAAAGGAGGCAGCATGTGTGGAGTTCATGCTTTTTATTGAGGAGTTTAAAATCTATAAGAGAAGGAGGTGGGGCTGTGGGCGCAATCACCCTTTAGGGGGAACTGCTGTCAATATTTCTGTGAAGGAGTACCAGCACAATAATATTGACAGCAGTTGTTGAATGCAGGGCCTCCCTGCTTCTCGTCGAGTCCATCGGCGAACTGGGCAGCTCAGTCATGGCACCTACTCCATTTTCACTCTTCTGTGCTGACATCAGGGTCTCCATGCTGTGGGTGAAAGTGGGGAGTGTGCAGTAGAGGGTCACCCCCTCCCTCTTCTGCCAAAATAGTCCTTCAGTCGGGGTGAGTTCTGGCTCGGCGTGACATCCAGGACCTACCAGGCTGGGGGCGAAGCAGCTGGCCAAGGAGTGGAGGCTGACATCAGGAAGCTTCCGAGGTCCGATGCATTCCAGGCCATTCCTCACACATCCGCAGTCAGCAGCCCGCAAAATCCAGCAGGGAAGCACTACACTTCGCTCTATGTAGAAGTCGCTATAAAAGTGAGATAATGATGGTCTTTTTTTTGTTGCTACAGCAAACATCGTTCTCAGTGGACCACTGTTTATGACAGGACTATATGTTTCTGTGTAGTCTACTCATTTTTCTTGTTGACATCCTCGTGCTACTAATCTTGCTTTGTAAGTAACATCGTATTTTTGTCTTAAAACCCATTTACCTGTGAGAATTATCTTCCCATCTGGAATTTCATTTTCAGGTATTACTGTCCATATCTTGTTTTCAATTAACGATTTATTTTCTTCCTCTAATGCCTCTTTCCATTTCAACTAGTTGGTCCTGGAATAGCTTCATTGTATGACAACATAGCATAGTATTAAAAATGAACAGATGGTTTCCATTTTCTTCCAGAACTTTCGGATGATTCTTTATTTTCATATTTACTCTCATTATGTCTATTACTGTGTGTCTCTCTTCAGATTCCTCTTTACCATCTTTAATTTTATTTTTAATAATCTCAGCATTGACATTACTGTTTATCTCAATTTCCTCACAATTTCTCTCCTAATTTTCTTCATTTTCTCTGACATTTTCATCTTCTTTACTGTCGAAATTTTTGCAGTCACTGTCCTCTTCGATTATATCACTGTTGACATGAATTATGTCGATGCATTTATCTTGAACAATGTTTGTCTCATTTTCTAGAAACACTACATCTCGTTTTACTACAATCTTTCTCTTATTTTCATCCCAAAGGCGATAATCAGTGTTTGCATATCCGATGAAAACAAGCTTCTCACTTATTTATTCAGAAGAGTATTTATTTTGGCACACGCAGTGCATCCAAATATTTGTAAGTTTTTTAGGTCTGGTTATTTAGAGTAGCACATCTCAGCTGGAGTTTTGGGTTTTCCAAGTTTTCGGACTCCTATTGATCAAATATGTAGAAGTCATTGCTGCTTCTCCCCATGGCTCAGTATTTATCTTGGAGCCGAAAAGTAATGCCCTTGTTTTATTCATTAATGTTCTATGAAGACATCCCACTTTACCTTGGTGCTGGGGTGTATATGACTCCGATGTATCAACAACTATTCCTTTTTCATGGAACAAATTTATTAAAACTTTATTCCTGAATTCTCCACCATTATCTGTTCTAAATTTATAAACTTTCAAATTCTATTTTCTCTCTACTTCAAGTATATACTGTATTACTTTGCCCGAGACATCACTTTTATTTTCCAGCAGATATATTTAATGCGTGTAATCATCAAGTCGAGTTTAGCCTTTTATTGTCCCAAGTGATCAGAGTAATTGGCCCTACCAAATCCGCATGTATAATTTCAAGTGTTCTGGTTGCTTTTATATGAATATTATTGAATTGGGATCAAATTTTCTTTGCTTTAAAACATACCTCACAATGTTCTTCGAGATAAACGAAATATTGTGACGACAGTTTCATTCAATCAGAAATATTCACAAATTCTGCTAAGTTTTTATTACTGTGCGTCCAAGTCTTCGATGCCATGTTGTATCAAAGTTTGTGTTGTCAGCAACAAGAGATTCTTCCTTTCCCATCTCAGACTGAAGATTGATCACATATAGATTATTTTTATTTTTCTTCCCTTCCAAAACCACTTCATGAATTTTAGTTATTTGCACAAAATCGTTTCAAACTTAACCACGCCTCCATCATCAGTAATAGCATCAACTGAACAGATTTTTTTTAGCCAGTTCAGGCACATAAAGAACATCCTTGAGTTCACATTCTTTGTTCTGATTTTTTTTTTTTTCAGTTTTTGTTGCAGACAGAATACAACATTTACTCGCCAATGCCGTATGGGATGATATTTCTTTGTGATTTTTAGTAGGTTTTCATTATTTGTCATGTGGCTTGTCGAGCCTGAATATAATATCCACTCTGTTTTAGTTAAGTCATTGGATGTTATGAAATGACACTTTTTTAGTAAGTACTGTCTTTATTTGAGTTTTAGTTTTTGCTACGGGAAAACAGTTTTCCTCTAGTTTATTAATCTTTTTGCAAATATTGCATGATTTCAAATTTTTGTTATGTATTTGATTTTTATTCTTGTTTTGACTACCAAATTTACTGTATTGGTATTTAGATCCCCTCAGATTTTGGGTCCAGTTTCTGGCAAAATGATATTCTGAACCACGTTTATAGCACGCTTTTATTCCCGCTTTGAAAGCTACTTCAGTTTCTGTTTCATCAGTCTTTTTAAGCCTTTTTTCTTCTTTGATTAACTTAGCTGTAAGATTCGCTGATGTACTTTCTTATTGTGGTGTTGGTTCCCAGGCACTATGGAAACATTTATATTTATCAGGTATTACTGCTTATACTTTTCCAATAAACATGCTGTCGCTGGCTTCTTGATATAAATCTTTGAGTCTGGAGCAAAGATTTTCAAGTCTGGATAGTAAATGTTATGTTTTTACCAGAATTATATTTAAATTCAAAAAACTCTTGCATGAGTAACAATTTTTGTTGACACTAACTCCATTAATTACTGTGACTTATATTATAGTCACTGTAAATTTCCACATCTGAAAATTTTCTTCATTTTGAGTCGTGTTACAGTTGATAAATCGTTTATTATGTATGTTGTACTACACTCAACCATTTTTGTAATAAAAAATAAGTTTAACTTTATTAAGTGTACTCATCAATATATTATGCGTTTTCTGGTCCCATAACCTTTTGTTATTTGTAGTTTATTAATGAGTATATACAAGAAAAACAATTTTAAAATGTTATTTTATTAATTATGTTTTACAGTGGGAAAATCTTCAGACATAATAATATTTATTTTTATAGTTAAAAGTTTATCTTCCGTAGAGCAACACGATCATTTATATAAAATGTTTGCACAACTACGCAATTTACTATTTAGTTTCTTCTAAGTGAAGCTCTGAGCACTAGTATAGAAAATTAATAATGTTATATTCTAACAGCTCATGAGACGCTCGTGTGATGGTAGGCCACGAGGGTAGATGTAGGCGATAAGCTCCACTGGAAAATGAACTCCATCATCCACTTTTACAACTGTACGCACATATTTGTGTTCCATTTCTACCCCTTCGATCAACTTAAGCAGGCCATGCTAATTATTTATCATATTTATATCGTTGTTCAATCTTCGTAACATCTTCTTCCAAGGCAACTTTTTTTTTTTTTTTTTTAATATTTGTCAATTCACTTTAAATATGCAGAATAAGAATTGTACAAACTGATTTTAGTCTTACCAGTATATATTGTTGTAAATTCAATGGAATATATTCAAGTTACCTTGAATATTGTTCTAGGTGATTCGAAAGTATACAATTATTACAATTCTGTTTGCAAAAGAGACCAGGTATTTTTGTGACCCACAGATGGTTACTGTGCGGCTGTAATGAACACTATATCCAGTGGCGCAACTATAATGGAGCATTTGGGCTCAAGAGAGGCGCCAAATTTAAAAAAAAAAGAACAAATATGAATTACAGAGTATTGTAAATTTAAATTTCATTCGCCAAAAAACACTTCCAATTATTTCAATTATTTCAGTTATTTCACATTCTTGTTCGGTTAGCTAGTTCGTAAACCATGAGGATGGGGGAAGTCATCTTGTAGGCATTCTCTGCCTCTCACTTTCGCTAAGACTTATCTCAGAAACGGGTGTTATTGAACGATTCAATAGTTTTTTTTTTTTTTCGAAAATAAGAGACCAACGATGATGGGTCAGAAAATAAGGGCAGGATCTACACTAGCCTTCAGGCCAAAATTAAAAATGGATAACTGATCTAGTGCCACCCGATTTTCGCGAAAAGAATCCCACGTAAGCTAGATTTCAATATCCTACTTGCACACCTGCACTTTCCCTTCCGTTATTGGCCGAGTGCTTTCGTCGAAGACAGTGTGGTAATTTACTGAACCAATGAGTGTTAAGTTACTGCTGTACTGAACGTCTGTGATTCGTGGACAGGTACACGAGATGCGTAGCAGTTGAAATTATCCAAAGACACAAGTGGATCGGAGTCAAAGTGTTTTAGTCTAAGTATGTGCTATGTGTAGTCAAAGAGTCTAAGTATGTGCACTGCTGTGCTCATGATTTAAACCTTGTAATTAATCACTCTCTTTCAAATATTTCCTGAAAGCAAACGTTTTTTCTATTACTTTCACTATCTGTACGTGTAGGCCTATTTCAGTGCTGTTTTTCGATATGCCTAAAAAAACCAATTAACATTCCAACAAGGTGGTCGAGTAGAAATAAAGCACTTTATGCATTCCGTAGTGGCTATTTTGATGTTTTTAAAACATGCATGTACTTAACTTTAAATAGTAGCCATCGGAAAGAAGAGCTCTAAGCAAAAGCATTAATAAATAATTTTACTGATTCCATTCATTAATTATAACTGTATAGCAAACATTAGATCTAAATTATATTGAAACTGTTAAAAAACCTACAAGGTGTTTAAGAACATCTACAACATGCATCCAAAATGTTGTATTGTATTGGTGGCAATATAAAAAAACTGAGATAACAGTCCACAGTAAAATAAACTCTGTGATTTGTAAAAATGGGAACTTTCACCTCATTTTCCTGAAAAGAAATTAGAGCGAAAGAGAAACACATTAGATCAAGATGAATTAGTCCCCATGATCTTGGATTTATCAATTTTTCACCGGAAATTCCACGTGAGAATGTTGTACGAAACTTTTCTCACGAGGCAACATTATTAATAGTTTCTCAAGCTTTGCCAAATTATTACAGTTCTACTGCTTTAATTAATGAACAAGTAATATTTTCTTGCATGCGATTACAAAAATGATACAAGAAAAAATAGTCAAGCAACACCTTTTTTTAGAACATGTCAAAAAACAATATTCTATACCTCGTTGATGCCTAAAATAAAGTACAAATATTTGACTCAAGTTATGGCAAAAATTCCTTTAATCCAAGATGTAGGGACTGATCTCCATTAACTTTTAGAAAACAACATTGTTTTTGGAAATGAGATTTCAAGTTGAAGTATTTGATCATAGTCGGGATTTAAATGAAACGTTTGCAAATTTTTAAGTTTTAAAACATTTATTTATAATTTTTTTCTTCCAAATTATGACGAAATATTGGAATAAAGCAAACACTTAATTGAAAACTACCCATTTGGCTTTACTCCTGGTCAATGTACACAGCACACAAGGTTAAAAATATGTTTTGCAAGACACATTAGACTACTGGAAAGCTCGCAGTAACTTTACATATCCGTGTGCAAGTTTGCTACTAGCTAGCCTCATGTAAGTGTGTGCCTGATTTTTTCTATAACGCCAGCGACTACTGACTCAGCTAAGAGGTTATGTTCCAAAACGGAAATTATCAAGAACTGCATTGGAAGCAGCATGTCGCAGAACCACATGAACTCTTTAGTATCGTCATCAAATGGCCAGAGCGCGAATAAATATTTGGGCCAAGCAATCGCACAAATCGCAAGTGAACAGTAACGAAGACACTGTTTAGCATTTTTAAATATGTTTCCTTCAATTGATTCTACGTTTAGTACTTAATCTTATATTAAAGGTTATGTCCAGAGTATGACAAAAGATTTCCTCGTAACTTGATTTTATAACTTTTAACATCTCAATTTTTAATCACCGATAAACATCGTTGGAATTTTATCAACAGCACCTACAAAATTTTATTAACACTTCTTACAGTTACTTACGAATCATGATTAATCTATTAATAATTTTAATATTATTACTAAGCAATAATTATTTATTAATAAAAGCAAAAATCATTTTTAGGCATTATAAGGTATAGTACACAAATAGGAATGAAATTAAAGCTTATTTAAACAAAAATTGTAAATTTACAAAGAACCATCAAAACGTCTCTCGTTATATTAAATGCAACGAGTGGATTTTGTTGTAGGGGATAAAGGGACGTGGGGAGAGGGTGATAAATTGCTTCTGAATATACGATAGGAAATTTTTAGCAATTGGTCACTTCTGACAACTGGATACGCCCCGGGAAATAAATTGCGTTATTTGCTGGTTTTTGTTCATTTTCGGTTTGGGTACGTCATACGAAACAATCGGGCGCCAGTCGAAATTTTTCTCGACTCGGTTGGATATGCACACCAGAAAAAACTAGGCGTGGCACCAATTTCCTCGTTTTTGGTTTGGATACGCAAACCCCTACTTTTGGATCTCGTTTGTTTTTCCACGTGGATACACCAGAAGAAACTTTTAGTCGAAACTGGGTCTTTGTGGATGAGTTGGATACACACTACTACTGTTAAACACGACAGAGTCGTGGTCTTATTTGTTAACGGGGCGTTCTTAGCCGCGAGGCCATACCGCACCCCGGCCTCCCAGTAGGCGGGGAAGAGGGATCACGCCCTCTCATCGCAGACATGACCAGCACTTTCTGAATTGACCAAACCCGTTTGCCCCGACCTGTACACAGGCCGCACCAGGCAGAGCCCCGATCTGATATTGCAGATCGCACAGAGCATGTCCTACCACAAGGCCTGAGATTCTAGCACTCAGATTACCAAGCGTGTGGTATAGCCGGAGCACTACCCACGCCCCTGACGTGATCTCGGGCACGCCCCCGGAACAATCCTGTTCAACGTCCGGCTCTTTTAGCAAGAGGGGGAATCTCTCCGAGCCTTCTCCAGCATGCGGAGTCAACCACTGCCAGCACGAGTCCAACCTCGTCTGATCCAAATTCCAGGGAGTACCCCTGGATGGGCCAAGCGGATCATCCCGTGCTCCCTCTTAATTTCCATGGCACGTATGGGTTTTCCTGTGTCCGACTGCGTCGCCTAACCTCCATGCGGGAGTGTGCGGAGTCCCTCAGAACAGGTGGGTACCGCCATGACCGTCCGGTTTTACTCCCATTGCTGTCTTCACCAGGAGCCGAACTCACACGAAGCCGCACACCAGGCCGACTCGCAACATCAGACACGCGTCCTTTACCATCCTAGGAAATTCCACATCTGCTTTGAACTTCTCCGGGTCGCGGTTGGATACGAAATGTGCAACTTTTTAGGTAGACCTTTTCGTACCGCTGGATACGAAATGTAGTTATTTTTGAGTGATTTGGATACGCAAAATGGAAATAATCACTGTAACATTTGATAGTAGAACTACTCTTTAGGTGCTGTGGTTGGTCTTGAAATGCCACAGGATACATATCTTATGTGTATGTTGGTATGTGGAATTGATATTTTATTCCGTAAATAATTTTCTTAAATATTTCCAATGTTTGGTGCGATATTGGATGATATACTTTCACTTAAATCTTTAAGTTACCCACGAGTGTTAATTGTTCTATTCTACTTCATATTTGCACACGTACTGTAAGTGTAATCCTCCACTTGTCTTTGATTACCTCTCAAATATAACGTCAAGGTAATGTAAACATGTGAATTTAAAAAAAGGCTACTTATTTCAAGCAATATATTTTGTGCTTTGAGGTTCAGATGAATGATTGGTTGACTAGAATTCGTGCAAACACATTAGGTACTAATCACAAGTAACACTGACAATGATGAAAATTAAGAATTTATTAATGTGGAAATTTTGTAGGAATGCCCCTACAGCAGTTAGAGTACATCTGGATCGTCCAGAGTATTATCACCAAGTTCAGGGTTTGAATCATTGTAGCAGCTTCTGTCCCTGCAGTGGGCGTACATCACAGAACTACACAGGCCAGCAGTATGGCAAGAGCAGCGTGCCACGCAGTCTGCCTTACAAGCGCAAGATATCAGCAGTAAGAGGTCGTCGGGTGCAGGATGAAGCTCAGTTGCAACTGGTATCAGAGATTGCCCTGACACCATCCATCCCCAGTCGGTTGGACAAAGTGGGTCATCAAGCCATTCTTGAACCTGGCGAATAAATCAAACATCTTGTGACAGCACAGTATTAAATGGTGTTGCAGAATGTCGCTCTAAATGCACCACAACTTACCTGTGAATATGTTCTAAAGCTGTGCTGCTGGCTAGCTGCGCTGGAAGGTGGAAGGGTGACTGCCTGCCTTGCAAGATAATGAGCATACATACAACCACAGAGTTCATCCAAGCTCGTGTAATCACTGGCATACAGTTGGATGAGGAACTGTTCACCAGCAGTTATGATTTGGCCCTTGTCTGCTGACGAGTTATTGAAAACTGCAACAATGCTTTGAACATTGAGTTTGTCAAGGAGCTTCCAGGCTTTCTTCTTCCTCTTGCTGAAAACAACCGAGCATTTGTGAAAATGAAAAACACTTGTCATAACACTTAATTTAGACTCATTAGTAGGTGCTGCTTGGGGGTGAGTTTTCATGTACGCCTCTTGTAGTGTGCACTTTCGTATGGTGCACTTTACATAAGTTGATGAACGCCAAGTGGTACTCATTGGTATAAAATATTTTTATCTTCTAGATAAGGGGTGTTGCCACCTCCTCAGCAAAAACACTAATACTTAATAATTTTATAATTAAAAAATAACTATGAGGTATTTCCATACCAATAAAAGATTGACATGATGTATTTAACAGCTAAAGTTACATAAACTCCACTAACAGTATCTTGAATAGACGCACCCCTGAAAGGGACGTAAGTTCGAAATATTTAGGTACATTTGCAAAGAAAGCTTTCGAAATAGCTCGCAGCAGGAACTCTTTTCCGAACATGGCGGCTGTCTTCAACCCGCCAACCTGGACGGCTGGCTTTTCTGCTTGTGTGATCGCATCTGATTTGGCGCCGATTGCTCTTTTTTATTTTGGTCATAGATTTTTCTGAAAGTTTCTTAAACTGCAGTTTATTCTTTTGCTGATACTGGACCATAAGCGTTCTTTCGTTCCAAACTTCATAGGATGAAGGCTGCAGCTCTTCAACATAGATGCTTTCATCTTTTTTTACAGTTCCGCATTTTGAGTGACGTGATCTTATGGTTATTTGAATTCTCTTAACATTTTCTTTAATTGACGGTACCTTCTTTAAATTTTTACACTTTATGTTATAATTAGATTTGCTTAATTGAGTGGTTCTTTTCATCCTCTTCGGATTGATTGGTTTTGCCGATGCCTTCTCCGCAGTTCCGTACTTTGAGTTACGTGACTGTGAAAATGTTTGCATCCTCTTCACATTGTCTTGCTTTGCAATTATGTTCTTTGCATTTTGTGAATCAGTAGCTGTTATCCTGTTTACATTGTCTTGCTGTGCCGATGGATTCTGAAACACTAAATTCAAAATGTCGTTATTACAAGCACAGAAAAGAGTAATACAAACACCAAACAGTCGTTTGTATTGGTTTGTTTGGTAATTTATTATAATGGCAATAAAATTCTGGTTTTAAAGTTATATCATTATTAACATCTTTAAAACCCCGATCATGTTAAACACATTATGATGTACGACGCGCATATTTACCCCCTGTCTAGCATGTGCAGATTCAACCTGCGGGATTCCTATTTCCAGCCAGGTCACTTATTTATTTATATGTAGGCCACGTGTATGTTTTCCTTTTCTATAAGTATTATCCTGAACTCCGGGTAAGATTTTGTAAGACGATTTGTTAAGGAAAATGAGGTACAAACCAAATAAGATCTACGACCTATCATATTTATTAAGAGAGAGGGGGGCACATTTTTTAAAAATTGGATTTAAATTTAACTATTAGCAAAATGTCAGAAGCCATACGAGATGAAAAAACAAATTCACGAATAGTGTCAGCCCGATTTTATACCTGCCATCTGTGAAAATTTAAAGAGCAATAACACCACTAGTAATTACGAAATTAGCGGATACCATGTTATTTACCAACTAAAGTGTGTTAGTTGTGGGTGTTTATCAATTGTTATGATGTAATAATCATGTGTACAAATGGCAGATATCTAATAAGGCTAACACTATTCACGAATTTGTTGTTTCATCTCATATAGTTTGTGACATTTTGCAAATATTTAAATTTATTTTCAAGGGTGTGCCTCTGTCCCCTAATAACCATGTTATGTAGTAGGTATAATCATGTTTTCTACCTCATTTTCCATAATGAATCATTGAACAAAGTTTGTAATCGAAGTTCAGGATAACACTATAAATGTTTACATGGACACACATATACACATACATATAAACATATTTACTGAGAAAAAATAAAATAAAGCATCCAGATGGAATGGCCCAAAACTGATGTAATTTGGTACTTGTACATGCTGGATGTGTAAATGATTAGGAGTTGCGATGGTCCATAACATCTCGAAAGGTCACCAAAATGCATTAGTGGGTCCTCCACGATTGAAGTCAAATTTATAAGGCATGTGAGGGGCGCAAAACAGTCGGTGAACACAGAGAAAGAGGTTCCCGAACACAGAGTATGTCTCGTATTGCAGCAGACAGCATTATCAGCATGTGACGAAGTTTAATAGGGATTGTATTGTGGATATACATGAAGTCAGGCGGATGGTTCTAGATTACCACGAATGACCATTGCGTCTGAATATGGCTATGCCGAGGGGAGAACACATCCTGCCGATGATGTGTAGAGACACACTGGTATTGTTCCTGGAATCATGGCAAGGGGGAATAATAGGGCACATAATAATGAATCTAAGTCACCTCTGACAGTGATTCGCACGATCCTCACAGTACTCTAGTACGCCAGTGAATAATTGCATCCTAGTGTATTACTCCTTATGAGACAGCATTCTGGTACACTTTCTACAACTCTCGTAAACACATGGTACATGAATATATGGAATGCCTGCATCATGTTGAGATACTCTTGTTTAATGAAGTCGTCATGTACAAATGTGTTTAGACAGTTGGTAAATAAATGGTTTTTCTATATGTATGAATGGGGGACAGACCATAAATCGGTGGATTGATTATGTATTGATGATTAATCGAAATACTGGAAGATTGATCGAAGAACTGATCGAAAGATTGGAAGATTGATGGGAAGATTACAAGATTGGCCTAAATAATTATGTTAGGATTGTAATATTGATAGAAAGATTGCGAGATCGATAAAAATATTGGGCAACACATTGAAAGATCTGTAGGAAGATTAATAGTATGATTGAAATATTGATGGATATACTGCGAGATCGATCGAAGGATTGAATAAATGATTAGATAACTGAAGGAAATATTGCTAGAGTGATTGAATGATTAGATGAAATATTACGAGATTGATTGAATGTTTAAACAAAAGATTGAAAAGTGATCTAATGATTGATGGAATGTTGGTTTTATGGCCAAGAAGAGCACAGAAGATAATACTATCACACAATTTGGCCTCGTGCATTCTAGTCTCAATGGTCTAGCACTAGTGGTTCTTAAATTATAACCATCTATACCTATAAAATACTGTAAGATGCTGATCAATACCATAATTATGACATGATTTGGACAGAGTGACCGCTACTTGCTGATGGGCTTGATTTGGTTTTATGTACTTGCCATATGAATATGTACCCTAGGTTTGGTGGTTCCCAAGGTAAGGCCTTCTAAGGTTCTGCTGGTATATTTTTATAGCTATACTTCATACTCCCCTGTTCGTGTTTCTGTAGCCCTGCCTGTGTACCAGCAGTGATTCGGTCTCACAAGAAGCGCTTGAAATGTCCAACTTGCATCTAAATGTGCACCTCATATGTTGCATCAGTAACCATCTCACACGTCCAAACTCCCCTGGCATGTCATTCATTTGCTAGTAACCTTGCACCACACACTGGCGAAGCATTGAAACATATATGATCAGGGGAATATGAAGGCCAGGATATTGGTATTGCATTAACTATCCACCTGTGTAGGAACTGTTCATTTTGATGGGCTCTGGCCATTCTCTTGCAGCATACGGTGAATAAGATCAAACAAAACATCCTCGAGTAGCACACATAATTGTTGTGCAGAAAGTTACAGTACGACTGGTCTGTCAAGTGTCCGGGAAACATGTCAGGTTTGACTAAGATGTTTCCAAATATTTGTGTCCAAACAATAATACTGAACTGTTACTGATGGCATAACTGCACTGAGGAGTATGGATTCCCGACAGCTGGAGTAATGGGTGTTGTGGTATTTGAACACGCTATCCCTCGGGAGGGCCACCTTATCAGTAAACAAAACAGATGTTATAAAGTAAAGAGACATATTGAACACATTTCAACTGGTAGCATCCGTTTAACATGGTGTCCGATGTACAGAGTGGCACGAAAAGAACATGTTTTTGAAATGGGTAGTGTTAGGATATATTAGGACTATTATACACACAACGATATTAAAATCAAAACAATGTATACCTCAATGTCGTACACCTTTATATGACAGAATCGTGAGCTACGAATGTTACATTCATCTCTTAATTACGGAAAATAATATCAGACAGACGACGCCCATCTTGTCGTACACACATCCAGAGCCGCTCCTCAACATTTTCTGTGGTACAGCTGCAATTTATTCGCGAATGGCAAGTTTCGAACTTAGACCATCGACTTCAGGTAACCCAGAAGAAAGAAATCGCAGACAGACAATTCGTGCGAGCGTAGGGGCCAAGGGACACCGCCAAAACACGAGATTACATGTTGGGGAAACATGCTGCAAACAACTGCCATCGAAGCCCTTGCCATGTGGGACGTGGCACCATCATGTAGTAACCTCATTTATTCCATGGTGACCCCTAACTTTGAAATTCTGAATGCAAAAACGTTTGAAGCCTGTCGACATAGTTCACTGACATCACTGTTACTGTATCTTCGTCTTCTTCAAAAAAGTAAAGTCCAACAATCCTTATGGTCGACATGCTGCACCAAACTGTAATATTTTCACTATGGAGAGATATCTGGTGTAATTCGCGTGGGTTCTCTGCTGCCCAAAATCGACAGTTCTGCTTATTGACAACCATTCACATAGAAATGTGCCTTGTCAATCATCATGAACATTGCAATAATTGCAAGCATTCTCTGACAAAACAATCTGAGTTGGACATAATAATCTGGAGACAGTGTGTAGGATACGCTGTAGCGAGCGACGAGACAGGCCCAGTGTTGGTGCGCGATGCCTCGTGAGAGCTGCGGACTGTGAATAACCGACCTTCTTACTCTGTCGATATTTTCTGGCATCCGCGCAGTGCGGGTACATCCCGTTAATTTCCTCTTCAAAACCGATCCCGTTGGACGAAACTATTTAACCCATCGGAGTATGGTGTTACGATCAAGGATCGCCCAATCACGCACCACATTGAACTGTCAATGGAAAATATTTTGGACAGTACCGACTGAATCGTTATTTCAGAAGATTGCTTTTCGCCAAACATGTGATACTCCACGTTCCACTGCACCGTGGCTACTAAAACTGGCCTGTCTGACCTACCCGAAGACGGTGTGCGACTGTCGCCGACCTCTCCCCTCATATATATTACCCATTAAAAAAATATGCGTTATTTTTGTGCTACTTTGTATGTTGGATGTCAACAGTGAAATGGGCCTAGCAAAACACATAACCCGTTCGTATCTACCACATTCTGTAGAAAAACAGGGAACCGGCTACCAACAGTGGACACAGTAACTCGGGAATCATAGAACCTAGGACATATCTTCTTATGGATATATTGTTTTGAGGTGTACTACTCACACTCTGATTACTTACCACATAAATCGACACATTCTGGATGCACTTGCACCTCCTACTAACGAAACTAATGCGCCCAATACAGCAAGTGTGTTAAGTAAAATAGCTCATTTGTGTGTTAATCGTTATATAGTTTTTTATTTTAGTATCATTCATAATTTTATGCCCCTTCCATGTTGTCTTGTTGTGAACACTGTTGATGCGACAGCAGATAGTGATATTGTTTAAATTTAACATAATTTATTTTCCTTGTTTATAAAGAATTTTACCAGCTTTGTGCCTTGATTCTAAATGTTTATTATATCATATTTATATGCTGTATCATGAATTATACAAGACTTATCCATTTTATTTTTTCTTTTATCAAATACTTCGAGTGTTTAATTTTATTTGGTAACTAATTCACAATAACCATATCTTAAAATAATACATTTCTGGCAAATTAATTTTTTTTTATCAGTTAATTAATTACTTGCCATGATGTTCGTAATGCCAAAATTAGGTATGGCATTCATTTCGGGTTGTTAACAACATCTCAAAATGTGCTATTCAGCTTATTCATTATGCTAACTTTTTCATTATAATAATGGTTATTTCCAGTATTTTATTATCATTAAATAAATAACTTATTAAGGATTTTTCTTGACGCTGCTTGCCTCCATGTGATATGAAATGCAGAGAGGGTCATAGGGTCCGAGTTATTTTTACCAGGCACAGATTATGTGCGCCTTGAATGTTGAATAGAGGTAGTAAACAATAACTTCATAACGTCTTGGCCTGAAAAGGTTTATATTTCACCGCAAATTAACACATATTTCCCCGGAAACAAACGCATACTTTCCCCTGCGAAGTTGTTCCCTGCGTGCTGTGAGCCTGAAGGGCAGATTAATTACTCGTGCTAACTATTGCCGACGTTGTGGGGAACGCTAGGCGTAGGGACTTGTTCCTTGAGCGACGGACGCTGATACTCTACCGTACTTCGCGTCCCGACTTGGTGATACGACTAAGTTGGCTTTTAACCTCTTTCGAAACCCCCCTCCCACAGATCATTGCATGTGTCACCTTTGTTGTAGGGGGGGGGCGTGACCAGCGGCCCTACGGCCAAACACTGTCAGCTATTCTTACTCGTCTAACTAGAGGTGTGTTGGCACCATTCTCGCTTACCTCTGCATTTTCGCGGCGTGTGTCCATGTTCTCCTCAGTTTTGTTAGGGGAGGGGGTGGGACCAGCGGCCCAACCTTGACACGTGCTAACTGCCTATCCGTTCTCTGGGGTCGGCCTGTCCTCGCAGCACGTGTTAAAGAGCGGCACATGTACTGTGGCCTCTAGATGTAGAAGGGGGGAATGGCAGGATGGGGGTGTCAGCGGCGCTACCAAATATAGTCCAGAGCTCACGAGAAGGCGAGGCTCTGGAATTCGGGCAGGGTGGGTGAGCGGGAGGGTGGGCCCGGTGGGCCGCAATGTCGCCACCGTCGCCTCCAACCTGTACTACCAGTACTAAAACTATCAGTTCGCAGGGAGATTTTCCTTTCATACGACACGCATACAAATATACTCTATAATGTCATGGTATACGCCTCTATTATTTCTTTTGACAATAACCTTTAAATTCGCCATTTTAGGTGCCTGTTTGCCTGGTGCGCGAAATGTTTTACATTGCATTTGAAGTACGCATTTTTGAAGCGAGCTATTTATTGTACATATTCGCAATCTGTTCCAGTACGAAAATTAATCACATTTCACAATAGTTACAATTTTTAAAACATATTTTGNGTCATGGTATACGCCTCTATTATTTCTTTTGACAATAACCTTTAAATTCGCCATTTTAGGTGCCTGTTTGCCTGGTGCGCGAAATGTTTTACATTGCATTTGAAGTACACATTTTTTAAGCGAGCTATTTATTGTACATATTCGCAATCTGTTCCAGTATGAAAATTAATCACATTTCACAATAGTTACCATTTTTAAAACATATTTTGCATTACCAATACTAATTTGAAGACTTTCAGTATGGCCAAAAACAACATTTTTAAACTGTTTTAACTTAAATTGTTTTACTTAAATACCTGCGAAACAACCATAGTGACCTGAAAACAATTTTGATGGCATACATTTAGGGCTAAAACCGTTAAGATCAGGAATTCATAACTTTAATAAAATACTCTGAAAGGATATACTCTTACCGCTTAACTCAAACAGTGGATGTCGTTGTTCGATGATAATTTATTCACTTTCGGGAAGTGGCAGCGCCAGTTCCGATTCTGAAGAGGAAAATTCGTCGTCAGATGAATCACTCGAGCCACTGGAGTCACGGTCTAGGCATATCACAAAACTATCTATTGCGTCTTCCACGCGACAGTCCTTTTGTCAGTAGTCTGCTTCTATATTTTGGACCTGCGAACAGTATCCTTGCCAGTCTTCTTCAGCGACAGAACATATTGCTTCCGTCGTGATTTCCATATCGAAACAATTGCTGTTCGATCGTCATTACAAGAAAAGGGCGTGATCACTCTTTGTTTTAGACCACGCTAGTGTAATGGGATTAAGTTCGCACATATAAGGAGGAAGTCTAAGAACATCGTGTCCGTGCAGTTTTAAAAGTTGGTCAATACGAAATACTTTTTCAGGCTTCCTGTTCTGCGCAATTAAGTCGAAAAGCTTTGTTTTTCGCATTTCATGAGTAAAGGGAATGTTGTTATTGGTCAACCATGACTCCATTTCCTTTTTCACTGCATATTTCGATGGGAGTTTATTTTCTTGCACTGAGTGGTAAGGCGCATTGTCCATAATAACAACAGACTTTTCCGGTAGGTTTGGCAATAACTGATTATGCATCCACTTTTCGAAGTTCGCAGGATTCATCTGCCCATGGAAGTCCTCCGTAGCTCTGCCTGCTGGAAAAATTAGCAGTGCATTTTCAATTAATCCAGTTTTAGCACCTGCATGAANCTTTTTCACTGCATATTTCGATGGGAGTTTATTTTCTTGCACTGAGTGGTAAGGCGCATTGTCCATAATAACAACATACTTTTCCGGTAGGTTTGGCAATAACTGATTATGCATCCACTTTTCGAAGTTCGCAGGATTCATCTGCCCATGGAAGTCCCCCGTAGCTCTGCCTGCTGGAAAAATTAGCAGTGCATTTTCAATTAATCCAGTTTTAGCACCTGCATGAACAACAATTAAACGGTTCTAAGAACTGCTGTTGGTTAACACACCACGTTCAGTATCATTTTGCCAAAATTTGTTAAATGTGATTTTGCTTTCAACCCAGGTTTCATCAATGTAAATTATGGGGCGCCCCTTCATTCTGTAGTGGAGAATTGATTTTAAGTATTTACAACGCCAGTGGAAAATGTGCGGTCTTTCCACTAATAGTTTCCGAGAACTGTTACACCGTTTCCATTTAAACCCCATTTCTTTCAGTATCCGCCTGAGCGTGTGAACATCCCATGGAAAATCAATTTTTTCTCTCAAAGCAACGAGACGCTTAGGACATGTTGGTACTTGTTTCTGTACTAAGTGAAAATCATGAATGACGTCTCTTATTACTCTCCTATCAAATCTTTCATGCGGACGATTTCGGTGTTTGCCTGGTGTTTACAGCGAACTGTTACAAGCATCAGCACCTTCTTTACGAATTCTGGAAACACTTCTCATAGAAATTCCAGTGTATTCTGATGCACGCAGATTGGATTGGGATAATAACTTTATTTTACCATCAGTAACTTCTTCTTCACATTTATTTATCACATGTCTGATCACCTCCCTCGCTTAGCTGTGTATAGTTTTCCCTTTCTTCCTAGACTGAGCCATAATATACCGTCCTGATACGCACGCAACCGACACTAACTCGTGACTGACTTCCAGAGAGCTGTATCTTTTGNCCATAATATACCGTCCTGATACGCACGCAACCGACACTAACTCGTGACTGACTTCCAGAGAGCTGTATCTTTTGGGGTGACTAGTAGCGAGGGTGACCCGTTACTCTGACAGGTCTTTAAAAGCCGTAAGGGGATAAGGGAGGGTTTGCGGCCCCGACCACCACCCCGCCACGCAGTCTTGCCTTCTCGTCAGCTCCCTAACTGTACTAACAATGCGATACGCATCAAGTTGTTCTGTTAAATTGTTAAGCGCAGCCTTATGTATGTTTAGATAAGATTATTTATTTTTCCTATCTATTTTTATAATAAATAATAGGCATAATGGATTAGCTGTTCGTAATGTTAAATAACTCGATTTAGTTTAATAAACTGCCTGAACTTGGCGTTAATAAAAATGTAATTGTCACAAATTTGCAATCCTTCAATCAAGTTATCGCAAAAATAATATTTTGTATTTTAATTGCCAAATACGAAATTATTTTACCTGATGCACATACCAAAACATCATAAAATCTAATTTCAAACTTATAAATGAAAAATATGTTTATTATACATGTATGGGACTTTTAAATAAATAAATTTATTTTTAAAGAGATTGATATATAAAAATATTAGCTTGGTGTACTAATTCTTTGAAACCGTGTAACCATTTTCAAATAAAATTTATATGNAGATAGGTACTTGTACCCAATATTGACAGTGCTCTCAATATGGACACCCCTAATATCTTTAGAAGTAACAATTTTGATCGAGAGATGGCGCTACATGTCCGTGAAGAAAAGCAGTTGAAAAGATAATTTAGNTAATGTGACAAAATATATATTTGTAGTCCATATAAAAGTACAAGATCAGTTACGACGGAAAGAGTTAATTTCGCGAGGTGATTCATTACGAGAAACCAAGTAGAAATGTATTTTGGCATTTTTCAATAAAGTCTTTTTTTATTTATAACAAGATTTAGTAAAACTACGCCCGATTCCCAATATGGACACCTTATGTCCACATTGAAAGTACAGCAAGTGAATCTTCAGATTCACAAATTTGTAAAATATCTGTTTGATGTTATTTTATTTAGCTAATTCATAATAAAATAATGTTTATATTTATTTTTAATCTTAATTATAGTATCCGCACATTACATTGCGAATTAAGAGTGGAAGTACACCTTTTTACAGGTTTGTCAGTGATTACTTGAACGACTTTTATTTTCTGAACTGTTACTTAAAATTTTTGTTTTCAATTGCAAAAATGTTTCAAATCAGATGCTGAGATAGTAATGTAAAATATTTGCATCGAGAAATTTTAATTTTTAAGGTG
>NQII01000285.1:372934-408057 GCA_002778355.1 Clitarchus hookeri | reverse complement strand
TATATATATATATATATATATATATATATATATAATATATGCATCGGAAGTAAAGGGCACTATGTATACTTTACAAAACCGAGGTTTTGACATTGTTTTATTGTATTTTTCACACTATTTCTGGGTTGCAAAGCACTATATTCTATACGGAAAAATTAACGATTTAGCCAGTAGGAAAGGGCACTGTGTGCTATCATGGTATAGAGACAAACTGCACTCCTGTAAATGTTCATATTTGTGACATAGTGCCCTTTCTTTACTTCCGATGCATATATATAATATATATTTAGAGACATATTTCAATATACACAAAAATACAAAACTTAGCAGCTTGAATATGTTTTTAATCACTTTTTAAAATTTAAACGTGTAAAATAGCTGGAACCAAATTCACAGTATATATAATATAATTTTACACCGCTTAACTAACCCAGTATGAAAAATACATCCAAACACTCAATGTAAAGAATAAATAAATATTGGATCCTAAATATATTCTCTGATACTAATTTTGAATTCACCTGTGTTTGTAATTTATTTTCAGACAAGCATTACGATGATTTATTTTGTGGTTTTTGTATCATTCCTTTTCTGAGTAGAGATATTTTTCAAATAACTAGAAATTGCTGACTTTACTGAGTGTAAATTAACCACCAGTTATTCGACAACTTTTACCAGATCCAATTATTTCTGTACCTAGACCTTTAATAGCTGTTATCGATGGGCCAANCCAGTTATTCGACAACTTTTACCAGATCCAATTATTTCTGTACCTAGACCTTTAATAGCTGTTATCGATGGGCCAATGAACAATGGCATGGTATTATTATATGTCCAATGTTGGGCTGAGTGCTGTGAGTAGGGGTCCTAATTAATTAATTTNTGAACAATGGCATGGTATTATTATATGTCCAATGTTGGGCTGAGTGCTGTGAGTAGGGGTCCTAATTAATTAATTTGAAGGGGGAGGGGTAGCGTGACTACTAAATCCCTCCGTTAGTGTTACTGCTTTCCCTTTAACGTCGGGTTTTTTTTGTAGCTGTGCATGAGAACGCATGCGACTATGAAAATAAAATTCCTTAACACTTTTAATATTTAAAATTGTTCACTATGTATACACATGATGGTAGGACTAAGCATATTCGTGACTTATTACCTGGGAAGAGCAGCGGGTTCTCCATGCATGCTTTGTGCAGAAGTTTCCTTTCCACACCTTGATGCCGTACGTTGAAACATTCTCTCTTCGCTGCTTCTCCCATAAGTTTACGCAAATTCACATTCTTGGCATGGCCAAACCAACTGTAGTGATTCTAAAGCAAAACACGCGAACGAAAATTAAATCAAATGCAGTATAGTTTTTACACATACACTTCAAGCACTAATTAAAACACATTTCCCAAACATAGTTATTCAAAATAGACTAGTAGAATGGTTTTAATTGGGAAATGGTAAATATAAAATAGCTATTTTTTTTCTTTTATGTGAGTATAGCTACAGCTCATAATGATGAATGGTGGAATTTCATTATGCCCGAATTTCCCGCTACACAGAACAATTATATTTTATATTAATTAATTTTCTTAAACTTCGAATAAAAATTTGTCGATATCTAAGACCAACATAATTACGGCAGAAAAGGGGCACATTGTTTCAATGCATTCCGGATTAAAGCCCATGGAGGCAATCGTTAACAGCATTCAAGAGACTAAAAATATTTTATACGTTTTAGCATATTACATACTTTTTCATTGTGTTATGAAACAATAATCAAAAACAAAAACGTATGAAAGCTCGAAGCCTATGTAGGCAATATCTCTAGGGGAAATAAACCCTAAAAAAATATCCCGTAGCCTAGGATACGGAGAGGTGGCATACCCACCGCCAAGTTTTCCTTGCGACGGGCTGGTTACCTGTTCAGGGGAGAAATTCAAACTCGTTATCCTCAAAGAAAGAAGTAAGAGACAGTCTTTAAGGCGGAACAGACTTTCTAGTCTATCATTGCAGTAGAAGAAGAACTTCTAATAAATAAATGTAAGGAAATACAGGAATTACACAAGCCAACTATAAAAAAACTTTTTTAATGATTTTGCTGGATTCTTATGTTTATAGTGTGCGGAGTCCGAAAATAATAATAATAAAGTCATAAAACCCACTATTTTTTCACATTTGAATATAAGAGATGTGAGAAATTCATTTTTATCTAATATATGTGCATTTTATATACTTTATTAATATATATTTTATATATTTTTATATACATTTTTATATACTTGATATACATTATTAATATACTAAAACATACGGTAAATCTAAATGAAATTAGGTTGGCAATGGTGGTACAACTGTTTGTTTTATTTCAGTCAACACAACCTCACTTTCAGCTTTTTGTCCATGCGCTCTAAGTATGGCTAACCGTGGTTGTAAAAACTTTCCTAACAGTATTTGTTATATATGTGGTGAGTTTGTAACTAAAACACATCAAAGAAAAATCACGGAGTTTGTTAAAAAAGTGTACAAGATGATAAAACTCGGTGATCAAGAAAAACCTTGGGCTCCACACAAGATATGCTATGTTTGTGTTGAAGACCTTGAAGAGCTTATCGTAGCTAATATGATAGATAAGTTAAAAAATCTGGGATGCCTGATGAGCCCTAAAGTCCACTTCATACCCAACCATCTTGACTTTTTCCTGACAACTTGGGTGATGTGAGTGAAGAGCAGGGAGAGCTGTTTCACCAGAACATCAAAGTGATGGAGAAACGTTACCAGAGACGGTGGAATGTCAGCATGACGGGTGATTACTGCTGGTCACTTCACCGAGAACAAAAAAATGCATCACATCGGAAAAAAAAACCTACATAAAAAGCTTCAAAGAGAAGAGAGAAAGGAAATATAAAAAAATAAACACTTCAAATGCATGTAATGAATTTTTTTTACATACAATCGCATACATCGAATTTTAAAATACAAATGCATATTGTGAGAGAACTGTGGATGATACAAAAAAACTAATGCCAGATTCGGTTTCAGCACCCAAAAATGCATAATATTCAGCTGCATNAGAACTGTGGATGATACAAAAAAACTAATGCCAGATTCGGTTTCAGCACCCAAAAATGCATAATATTCAGCTGCATTTATTAAAAAAGTTTTCACAAAAAAATTTTTTGTTGGCTTGTGTTATTTTTTTTCCGCACAAATCTTAAAATTGAACAAAGTTAATACGTTAAGCCAAAGCTCAAAATAAATGTAAATTTAATCAAAACGCCATGAAAATTATTTTCGTTAAATCATTTTTATGTNTTAAGCCAAAGCTCAAAATAAATGTAAATTTAATCAAAACGCCATGAAAATTATTTTCGTTAAATCATTTTTATGTGGTTCCCCCGTATTTCAATTTTAACTTTGCACATAAAACTGAAAGTTAAAACAGCCTTAAGTTAAACGCCCACCACCGGTTAAACAAGCGCAGGATGTCAAAGTAATTGCAATTGTCACTGGGACTTTCATAAACAATTCAGCTGAAACCAAACTTCGTGTTTAAAATTACTTTTTGGAATTTGTGCGAATCGAAATAAGTTAAAATGCTCTTAATTACGCCAAAAATAAAGACCCTATGAAAATTATTTTGTAAATGATTAATTTTATCAAGTTGTCATTGATACGTCACAAAATCATAAAATATCATAAAATTTTAGAAAGANTTTGTAAATGATTAATTTTATCAAGTTGTCATTGATACGTCACAAAATCATAAAATATCATAAAATTTTAGAAAGAAATTTTTTTTTTTTTGTTTTTAAACAGCATGCGACCTACCGCCGCCGCGTCGTTAGCTTTTGGATTTTCTTCGCTGCAATGTGGCTTTCTACTTGGCCGGCTTGGCTCCCCTCCTGTTTCCTCCCCTCATTTCCCTCCCTTGATTACCACTCCCTNGGTGGCTTTCTACTTGGCCGGCTTGGCTCCCCTCCTGTTTCCTCCCCTCATTTCCCTCCCTTGATTACCACTCCCTGTGCGTCATGATTGTTTTAGTATGGGGGCAAAGTAATATAAGTCGTTGCACACCTTGTGCCGGCCNTTCAGCTGAAACCAAACTTCGTGTTTAAAATTACTTTTTGGAATTTGTGCGAATCGAAATAAGTTAAAATGCTCTTAATTACGCCAAAAATAAAGACCCTATGAAAATTATTTTGTAAATGATTAATTTTATCAAGTTGTCATTGATACGTCACAAAATCATAAAATATCATAAAATTTTAGAAAGAAATTTTTTTTTTTTTGTTTTTAAACAGCATGCGACCTACCGCCGCCGCGTCGTTAGCTTTTGGATTTTCTTCGCTGCAATGTGGCTTTCTACTTGGCCGGCTTGGCTCCCCTCCTGTTTCCTCCCCTCATTTCCCTCCCTTGATTACCACTCCCTGTGCGTCATGATTGTTTTAGTATGGGGGCAAAGTAATATAAGTCGTTGCACACCTTGTGCCGGCCTTATTAAATGCACATTCGAGCAGTTGACTTCGTTGAGTGTACCTCACCTCTTCCCGTCAATCTTATGTNTGCCGGCCTTATTAAATGCACATTCGAGCAGTTGACTTCGTTGAGTGTACCTCACCTCTTCCCGTCAATCTTATGTTAGGTACGTAGCTCGTGGACATGGAGATTACTTGTTGGCCTCTTAAGCTCCGCCTTAAGGGTTCATCACGAGCCTAGCTCAGTGGGGTCAACGACGAGTATCTCCACAGCGTTTTAGGCACTCTTTACTTTTACTGTAATTTTTTAGTTTTTAGCAAGTTGATCACTCCGGTGTTCCACCACCTCAACCTACCCCTCCCGATCCTGGAAGGGGATGCCAACCTGGCCACGGGGGATTGCCTCCAGCGAAACAACATCCTNGAAGGGGATGCCAACCTGGCCACGGGGGATTGCCTCCAGCGAAACAACATCCTAACAGCAACAACACCAAGTAATATCCCGTCCGGCGCAGTCCTTGTTGATATGTCTCAATTACACGACGCAGCCATTAGTCAGGAAACAATTTTAAGGAACAACCCCCCTCTCCACCTCGAGAACTCCGCCAGTGAAACGGGAAACCCAAATGGAAATCGACAAGACCACCCGAGTGGAGCTCGGGANTCCACCTCGAGAACTCCGCCAGTGAAACGGGAAACCCAAATGGAAATCGACAAGACCACCCGAGTGGAGCTCGGGACGGAAGAATGGAAGGAGATTACCAGGCGTAATAACAAACGCCAAGCTCAACTCAACTCCCAAATGGAAAGGGAAACGCTGGTGGAGGCCAGGACCCAAAAAAACAGCTCGTGAACCGCAACATGAGGCTGTTGCCCCAAAAGTGCTGGTTTCAAACCGGTTTGCAGTCCTGCGGGAACAAAGTTCCCTGCAAAATCACCACCCTTCAGGCATACAAACAAACCCACAACCACGCACTTCGAGCAAAAAACCAACTTACAGGTTGGTTATTAGGAACGCTTCTTGCTATTCAACCCTTGTGGGCGATCTCAGGAAAATTTATCCAACTGGCTTCACCGTTTCACTAGCTCGTAACGGCCTGCACATCGTTGCGGCCGACGAGCAGAAATCCAATTCGGCAAAAGAACTGATATATAGCTTAAAACTTCCGTTTTTTCACATACAGCACCTCCACTGTGTCGCCACAATAAGTGGTGTTCGACCTGCCGGGCGACACCAACCCTGCTCATATTAAAGAATACTTAGAAGCGCGCGGCTACACAGTCACTGATGTGTACACGTTTCTGACCCGTCAAACTAACCCCGCCGACCTTACACAAACCTAGCTGACCCCACAAAACCTCTTCTCTGTGCCAGCCCAAAGAAATGACACCTTTTCACATCTCGTCTCACTCATCCGGCTGAACATGACTGTTGTCCACCCCAAGCAATATAGGAAAAGGCTGTCAGACATCGCCCAGTATCGCAATTGTCTCGCCCTGGACCACACTAAAAATGTTTGCCATTTGAAATCCGTATGCGATCACTGCGCCGGATCACACAAGCTTGATGCTTGGCCTCACAAAAAAGCCAATCCACTGTGCTGTAATTGCGGGGGAACTTACCGGCGTCCTCGAAACAGTGCCCTAAAGTACTGGAAATTATCCAGCGCCGGCAGGCAGCAGCCGAGCGCAAATTCACCACCAGGGCGCAAACACGCATGGTAGCACCTGCTGCCTCCCCCCAGTTCGCGACGTGTCACAATATACGAGAATCTTGGACGCCAGAAACCTCCCAAGTACTCATTCATATGCGCAGGCCATCAAGTCTTCCAACAAACACTTCACAGTACCCATACAAACACCTGTTGTGCCCCAAACTCATGTTCAGGCACCTCCCCCTGCCCCCACAGCACCCCCTCANCAGTACCCATACAAACACCTGTTGTGCCCCAAACTCATGTTCAGGCACCTCCCCCTGCCCCCACAGCACCCCCTCAGCAATGCCATCAAACAAACCCCCTGTCTAGGGCTGGAATGGCGTCATATCTGCAGGACTTGATGGATCTGCTTAAGTTCCTGAGGGAGGTGAACTTCAAGTCCACCATGGACCACTTCCGCCCGTACATGATGGTAGCTAATAGTCAGCAGGACCCAAAACACAAATCCATGCTTCTATTGGAGGTGCTGACCACGTTACAAGACGCCCCATAAATGGATCACGGCCCCCCTCACCCACACGATCCCGATACCCTCTCTATTCTCTATTGTAATAGCAACGGAGTGTTCAACCAGCTCTACGAATTAGAAATATTACTGGAGACCCATGGCATAGAAATAACCCAAATACAAGAAACATTGTTAACCTCGCGAAGACGTTTTGCAGTTAAAAATTACCTAACATATCGGTCATACCGCACCAATAAGGGAAGAGGTACATTAATATTAGTCCATAATAAATTACATCATCATGTAAATTCAAACCCTAACTCCGGGAATATAGAATCAACTTCTATAAATATTAACACAAATCACGGACATTTTACAGACACCTCGGTATATCTCTCCCTTAAAAATACCTAATAATAGCGGACCTAGATAAAATAACCAACCAACAATATCCATATATCATTGCAGGTGATCTGAACTCTAAACATACTGACTGGAACAGCAGAGTATCTTACAAAAAAGGCAGAATTTTACTTACGCACTCGCAAACCAATAACTATATAATCTGCGGCCCGGTCCACCCCACACACTTTCCGTCTCAAAGTAGATTCAAACCAGACGTTTTAGATATTCTGCTGACTAATATTCCTAATCCAATTTTGGAATTGCGTCCCTTGGATGAGTTAGACTCCGACCATTATCCGTGTTTTGTAAAGTTAGCACAAATTTAGCAAAACATCCAGATACAATACTTAGTAAATTTCCACTAACATACTGGGACAAAATTTTAAATTAGATTTAGAAGAAATATTCACCGTACACGACATAGAAATCAAAAAGAAAAAGGATATAGACTCAGATTTACATCTGTTAAAACACTATTAAAAATCAGTTAAAGAAAAATACAACTTTCCTAAAAGATGCCAATTTTTGAAGCAAAATTTACCGGAAATATACCTTTTACTAGCAGAAAAAAGATACACCAGACACTTGTATCAAAAACACAGAACTGATCTCTTAAAATCAAAATATAACAAACTTAAAAAAGGACTCAGAGACAAGTTAGATAAACTTAAAATCCCAAAATGGGAGATTTTTGTTACAGAACTTTCCGACAACATCCATAGCTTCTGGCGAATTTCAAAAATACTCAGAGGGAAAAAAACAAACCTAGCCTCTACTTCAATCTTAACGACCACAGGTCTAATGCACAACCCAGTAGATAAGGACGAAGAAATAGCCGACTCGCTAGCAGATCAGTTCACACCAAATAACGATATCGGAGATCCTGACTTCACAAGGGACGTAATTACAAATACAACTAACTTAACTTATCACAGAAACTGTATCAGATAATAGTGGAAAAAAATACACAATCGATGTTTTTCTGGATGTAGCAAAAGCATTCGATACAGTTTGGATACCTTGCCCACTACAAAAACTTATTAACTTTAAATTCCTGGACTGCTACATTCATCTACTTAGAAGTTATTTCACTAATAGAAAGTTTTACGTCACTAGTGATAACGCTGCATCTAGCACGCGCACTCTACGAGCGGGTGTTCCACAGGGCTCCGCTTTATCTCCTTCCTTTATAATATTTATACAGCTGACATCCCTAATAATCATGCTAAATTTGAAATGTATGCTAATGATACTGTTATCTTTGGCCACCATAAATCAATTGATTATGTTAATTTATATGTCCAACTACAGTTAGACGAGCTGAGAGAATGGTACGACAGGTGGAAAATTATAATAAACGCGGAAAAATCCCAGGCTCTATTTATAACACGGCGAAGGAAACCTAACAATATAATACCACTTAAATACAATAACAAAGTAATCCCCTACTCCACAGAAGCTTGGCCTAGTAATATATGGAAAATTAAGATGGCACGCCCAAATAAAACAAACATGTAATATAGCAATGGATAAACTTCCACAACTTTACCCACTTTTAAAATCACCTAGACTCCCCCTGAGGCTTAAAATTTTACTATACACTTCCCTAGCTAGATCGGCCCTAATGTATGGAAATGAAATGTGGGGAAATGCAGCCAAGGTATTAATTAAATAATTACAAACAGTGCCAAATAAATTCTTAAGAGTTCTGGGCAACACGAATCGTTTTACATATACTTCAGATCTGCACGAAGACCTAAAAATACCTTTAACTGGTATTAAAATATTTTCGCAAAATAATTCATACTACGATAAAATCGAAACCCACAATAATAAAATAATTAGAAAACTCAGTAAATATCTCCANAATAAAATAATTAGAAAACTCAGTAAATACCTCCAGGACACAAACACCCGACTAAAACATCCTAAAATGACCCGGTTAAATACCTAAAATGTATTAAAATTTAAGAAAACAATTTAACAAAACTAGTTTACGCTAGGATCCCCCATGTAACATAACGAAAACTCAACTATAAACCTTACTCTACTAACTCCCGCACCCATGCACATTCTCCGAGCGGTCTGGGACAAAAATTTGGCCGTTTTAACAAAACTAGTTTGCGCTAGGGTCGCGCCANCATGCACATTCTCCGAGCGGTCTGGGACAAAAATTTGGCCGTTTTAACAAAACTAGTTTGCGCTAGGGTCGCGCCAGTGCTGCACCACACCAATGAAAACATTAACACACAGTAATGGCAGCAAAACAACAAACAAACACACACAGACACACCGCATTCTCATCTGGAATGCCAGGGGCCTGAGTAACAAAAAACACGAGTTGTCTGCCTACATGCACAACACACACACACACACACACACACACACACACACACCCATACAGCAATCATCACAGGAACACACTTTCACCCAAACAAAAAACACACAATTCCAGATCACAGTATTCACAGACAAGACAGAGATACACAAGGAGGAGGAGTTGCCATTCTCATTCATCGCTCCATACGCCATCATACCCACCCACTGCCACAGTTCCAACACACAGACGCCATCGCCATAGATATTTACATACACAATCCACCACTCACAATCATAGCCGCATACATACCTCCATCTTCACCACTAGATACAGGCGAAATAGACATGCTATTGCAAGTATCTCCACGAGTGCTAAAAGCAGGTGACTTGAACGTCAAACACCCCGACTGGCACTCCAGAAGAGTCAACACACATTTACAGAATACTGCACAGACACGCCAATACGCACACCTATATTGTAGATGCACCAAACACTCAAACATTCATCCCAGACAACCCGCATCAAACACCAGATATATTGGATACTATCCTGAACAAGGGCAATAATTTCCAGTACAGACTGTACACTGACACAGCCCTTTCCAGTGACCACATACCTGTATTCATTGACATTCACCATTCATTTCGCCCCTAACTTAAACCACACACATACAAATTTAACTATAAGAAAGCTGATTGGGATGCCTACCAAGAAACACTAATCCAGAAGGCAGACACACTACAACACACAAATGAATCAATAAATACACCGGCACACATTGATAACACCGTCATAATAATAGAAAAAACTATTCTCACTACAGTTAAAAAAAACTCATCCCAGCAGTCACACCAAGAAACACAAATACACAGTTTCCTCCACACATTAAACAGGCAATAACACAAAGAAACAGACACAAAATGCTGTGGCAACGAACAGGTGACCTGTTTCACAGAGAGCAGTACCAACAGGCGCAGAATACAGTGGCGCCGCTGGACAGCCTACACGCCAGCTGACAAAGCGAATGTGTTAGCCAGGGCTCTGGAAGAAACCTTCCGCCCTAACGAGGGCGATGGGGACGTAGAGCATGAAATAGCAATGCAGCAAACCCTGGCAGACGTAAGAGTGGCGAAAACCTTAAGGAAACCACAGATGTAACTGCCGCCGAACTGATGACACCACTCGCCGTAACACCGCATCAGAAGAAGATCAAATTAAATACACCCTCATTAAACACATTCCAATTGAATTCATTTGTATATTAGCTCAGTTTTACTCGCTCATACTACGAAATCATCATTTCCCCGACAGATGGAAGCAGGCCAGGGTGGTGACTTTCCTCAAACCCGGTAAATCTCCCTCGCTACCNCACTCATACTACGACATCATCATTTCCCCGACAGATGGAAGCAGGCCAGGGTGGTGACTTTCCTCAAACCCGGTAAATCTCCCTCGCTACCCACCAGTTATCGCCCCATTAGTCTGCTATTCACTCTCTCAAAACTACTGGAGAGAATGGTGAGTGGCAGGGTGCTAGCACACATTTCATCTCACGACATACTTCGTGACGAACAGTTTGAGTTCCGGTGTGGGCACTCTACAGTTCACCAGCTCACCCGGCTATCGAGAGAGATAATAATATTTTGAGACCGATTTGTTATAGAGCGAAACTAAATAAAAACTACAAAATGTCCAAAAATATATATTTCATTTGGAAAAAATTCAGTTCAAAAAATAAAGAAACATTAAAATTAATGGAACACAAAGAAATATAATTTAAAAGTTCAGAAATGTTTCATACATGTGAAAAACCACTCTGAAATGAAAATCTTGAAAGAATCAATGAAGACAAAACATATTAAGATTAAGGGTTATTCATTGTCAATTATCTGGGAAGTATAGAGGGGCTGCCCAAAATAGTATAATTTAAATAAATAATTAACTTAAAAGTGGGTATTTTACTCATTTTTAGGGGAAACAATTAGCGGAAAATTTAGAAAAATAAAGTTGATCGCAAACACAAATAAAATATTAATTATTCTATAAATACCGGTAGAGGATATAAATTTAATAAATATAATAAACTACGAATTAAAAACATTATTATTTGCAAATAAATTTAGATATATGCCTTCATCAATTGAAAAATTAGCTATATGATCAAAAGAAAGCAGATTGTAAACATTATTATTTTATTAAAAAAAAGTGAATTTTGAATACAATTATAAAAATAAAACTGACAGGTGAAAATCAAATTTCTAATATTTTAAACAGTAAATGGGTATTTACTTGTAAACTTATTAATAGTATTAAAAACTTAAATTATATCATAGTTTAAAACATTACAAAGAGACGGATGTTATAACAGTCTAAAGGAAGAAAATATTTCCGAAAAACATTACTAACTTTATAAAGTGGCTTGGAATAATTTGAAAGTATGATTTTATTAAATTATTCGGATTTATTAAGTATTCAAGAAGTTATCTTACTATCCAATATATTAGATACACATATTTAAAGATGTTTTCTTAAAATTTATAGTCTATATCCAGCACATTATTTAACTGCATCATATTTACCATGGAAAGTGATGGTAAATGAAAACCAAATTGAATATTAATTAATAAGTGAATATGATATATATTTTATGATTGAAAAATAATTATAGGAGAGACATCGTTATGTGTTAAAATATACTATAAAGCTAATAATAAACATTTGTAAATTTATAATTCCAAACCTGTAAGAAAATATTATTTTATAAATGAATGTAAATAATGTATTTAGTTGAGCTTTCTCCAAAATTACCTACTTATAATTTCTTCTGGGCAGATCTGAAATATAGAACTCCAAATGAGAGGGAAGAAATAATTTTAAATTATAAATGAAAAGGATGAACAATATTATATATATTTAATGTTGATTTAGAATACTTCAAACATTTTCATGGTGGGCACAAATATTATAATAACTTTACAATAAAATGTTATGTACAACGTTACTAAATCAAAGATATTGTGTAGTTCAAAATAAAAATTAAAAATTTTATCTACAAAAAGGAATGGTTTTGAAAAGCATAAATACAGTAATTGAATTAACGAAGCCATTTTATTAAAGAATATATCGATTTAAAGAGAAATATGAGAACTTTAACAGAATTATAAAGAATGTCTAAACAACAAAGAATAAAGTAAATTTAGAAAATTAAAATTATGCATTTTATAGCGATTTGTAGTATTTCTTTATATTTTGATATTTATGTTTTGAAGTATTTTTCTATGTTTTGGAGTTTAATGTAAATATTTTTATGTTTTTGTGGGAAAGTGTTGTTTGTTTACGTTTTTTTTATGTTTTGCCGCCTTTTTCAGAGTTTTTTTATGACACATGTTAAGATTCTAAAGACATTGCGGTAAAAGTAAACGATGTATCTAGAAAACTGCTTATTTTATGTAAAAAGTTGTTTGTATATGTATATTTCTTGTTTAGAAGTGTATTTCTTAGAGTCACGAGTGCCAGAGATGAATGCATGCGTGGCGTCGAGGACGCGCGTGATGTAAATAAAACACTGGTGACATAGGCAGCTAACTGATGATTTTGACAGGTAAACGTCATTGACGTATTCGCTTTATCCACATCTCAGACAGCTCCAGGGCGGCGGATGCTGGCTGTGATTTAATAAGTGAATATTGTGCCAAAATCTGGGAAGTGGAGTGCTAGCCCGCCTAGTTTCTTTCTTCCCGGACTAGGCTTCAACGAGACCAGTTGGTCTTAAATATGCTGCTATAGCAAATTTTTTATTTTGTGGTATAAAGTGTATTGAAAGTTGAATATTGTGGTGGAATATATTCTAAAGCATAGTAGAGCAGAGGGCAGGTGCAGAAGAGGACCAATATTTATTGAATTGCTGAAATATGAGGAGATATAAGCCTAGTCCATTTGCATCTTTTCTTAATAATAGCCGTGGGGTGGTATAACCGGCAAAAGTACAAGTCCCTTACCAGGAACATTTGTAAAGACTTTTAAGCATCTCATCTCACAGTGTCACATTTTAATTTTATTTGGACAGTCACGAAATATTTTTTAATTTAACAAGATAAATGAGGACTTTTCTGCCCTGAGATGCAAATAAATCTCATTCTCACTGGCTAGCGCTCAAAACCGAGGGAAATTGGAAATATTTTATGTAGATCTTGTGGTTTAAACAGTACTTTTGTATGTTTAATAGGAATTCAAGATTTTTATATGTATTTGGCAGACTAAGGGAATTTAATGTTTATAAGTGCGTGTTAAATGTTGAACAGTTTAATTTTCATAAACTTTCACTTAATTAAAATTAATGAATGAGATATTTTTGGTGTTTTACTTGAAATAGTAGACACTAGTACCCTACTACACCTTAGGTACTGTTCAGAAATGTTTCATTTTTCATTTTACCAGTTAAAGTTATCTACAAATACCAGTGAGTTATTTTGTTTGTGGGGATTGATTGGAGAGAGAGAGAGAGNTTTTACCAGTTAAAGTTATCTACAAATACCAGTGAGTTATTTTGTTTGTGGGGATTGATTGGAGAGAGAGAGAGAGGATACAATATTATTAATGTTTAAGAGGAAATTTTGTGGCACTTTACACTCGGTAAACAACAGTCTGTTTTGTGTGGTATATGAAGAAACCCCTCACATCAAACACACACCATTCAGTACAAACAGTACATTATTTATTGTTTTATCGAAGTGTATCCCCAGTGAGTATAAGTAAAGTGTGTTTCTCAAAGTGTGTGTATATATAAGTCATTCTCCTAATATTTTCCACACAATACAACAATAAAAATAATATCCAATAATTTACTTCAATTTAATTAATCAAAAATAACGAATTTCAAAAACTTTATATTGTTCGATGCTGATTTTATAGTGCATATTTNATTCAATTTAATTAATCAAAAATAACGAATTTCAAAAACTTTATATTGTTCGATGCTGATTTTATAGTGCATATTTGCAAAAACAAGAAGTTAAATTTGATAAACCAAATTACGCTGGTTCCTTTCTTCTATATTTATCGAAGTAATTAATATATTAGTTTTATTATAAAAACATAAAAAAATTATGATTTAGATTTAAATCTATTATGTATGGATACTAACCGCTTTTTTATAGAAATAAAAATGCACCCTTATAAAATTATTACAAAACTAGACTGTACTAGTAAGGGCGTGAGGTAATAATATTTAATAGAATTAATCAGCATCTTGGTATACCATATAAAGCTCCCCCGATCAATAGTCACATAAATAGTTATTGTGAATTCCTTAAATTCAATAAACTCCATCTTATACTGCTGTGCTATACCTAATCATGACTCATTATTGAGCTACGCTCATAGACACTTTCACGTATGAATGGCTTTAAAGCTCATTCATAACAGAACGAAGATGTCTACAGTGCAATGGGCAGATGCAAAATTACGAACATATTGAAAAACAGGCGGATACAATGGGCTGGTCATATGATAAGGATGCCTGACGATGGAATACCCAGAGCAGTGCTGGAAGGGATACCAAGTAAAACGCGTCACCTTGGATACCAATACTACAATGGGGGGATGAGTTGGCAAAAAACCTAAAACAGTTGGGTGTCGACAGAGATTGGAGGAGGGAAGCACTGGACCGGCCGAGATGGAGGCAACTTGTCAAGGCAGCGCGTGGTCTCCAGGACCTGTGATCGCTGTATTAAATAAATAAATCAATCAATCAAGATGACCACAAATTGTTTAATAAAAATTTTGTATATTATCTGCCTTATAAGATATATTATTTTTACTCGAACGTTTTACTAGTTGGATAGGAATAGTTACTAAAAAAAAATTGAAAACATACTTATGATCTTAATTTTTAAAATTACAAATCCAGTGGGTGCCAATATGATTAGAAGTATTGAATTTATGATTCCGCATGCTTTTTCATTTATTTTCAAAGGTGATTCATTTATATTTAAAACACTTCTAAAATGGTTCATATTTAAATATTTAACTAATTTCTCTATATCTATTTACTAAGAGAACTTTGGAGTTGATCAATCATTTCTTTGGAAGCAGATTTTTTTTAGTTTTTTTTTTTAAATTTCGTTTTTAGCAATTGTCCTTTTTTCCATTTATAAGGTATGTTATTTTTCTTCTTTTAATTCTTTGACAGGTTCGTTTTTATTTATTGCATAGTTCGCAATTGCTGCAGCTCACCATCTAAAGAACCAAGTGTTGCCAAATATTACTATGCAGCTAATATTAACGAAAGAAATCCTCCTTCATGCTGATATAATCTTGCCCCAGAATTTTTCCTTGCAAAATAATAATGTAAATTTTTAATTATCGGATTTGATAAACTTAAAATTACATCTCCTCATATTGGATTTTAATTTAGTTTTATTTTACCGAGTATCAGTTAAGGAATTTTTACATAAATTATAATTTTTAAGTTATTTATTTGATATTTTAATTTTAATAGATTTGGGCATTAGTTTTACATTTTAATAACAATAGTCTACAATTTAAATCACCATTTGTATAAAAAGAAAATTCTAAAAATTAAAAACCCTCTTAAAATTTTGTGGTGCCTAATCCAACTCCTAATTTTATATTAGTAAACATTGCACAAACAGCTGAGTTTTCCTAGCCGAACCACTTTCCTTAAATTCCCACGCCTGACCTACAACCCAGCTCAGTCGCCTGTTCTCGCTTCATCATTACAATTCCGAGTCCTCGCACCCCAGGCTATGTCACTTGTATCACAATATTCTACGCCCATTGCATAAATGTTACGTTCTCATTGGGATAAAAGATACTATAGTTTAAATTGAATATTGTGCATATGATATATTTTATAATATCACAACTTAATTTAGGTTTATATATTGGTGGCAAACCAACCATACAATATAAAACAGATAAAGTGTTTACGTATTAAATATTATTTGTTGAACCTTTATTGATGTTACTAACATGTTTATAAATTCGGTTCATTAATATATGCAAAATAAGAAAAATTATACTCTGCCTTCTGCATAAAGTCTGACTTACGAAACTCGGATGCACGGCTGTGACGTGAACATCGTGTTACAGAGGGAGACACGTGTAAATAATAATTAATCTAAATATGGGACAGGTCGATCTTATTTTTCTACGCACATCTCCAAAATATAATCATTCATTGCCAACAATACCACCTAAAAGACGTCAAAATGATTTTTTTAAAAAATATTTCAACGAATTCATGCTTTATGCAAATCAAAATTCTCAGATAACCTAGGCCTTCATGGTTATATACTTATTGCTATAAAACTCGGTCATAAAAAGTGTACAAGCACACTTAACTACACAAACATTATCATTTATGGCAGACTGCAGACGAAATTAGAAAATCTCTTACCTTTGTTACTTTGCCAAAACGGTTGATGTCTATCACTTTACACCAGTATTGCAGTGCTTCCTTCACGTCCATGTTGACAAAAAATTCGTAGGAAGTTAATTGGCACAGAATTTTTACGCGAAAATTAATATCGCTTGGAGAACCTTCCAGAATTTCTAACATGTCCTCAGTTGGATTGTATGAACTGTCTGTCTTATGTTTAAGTTTCAATAATGATATAACTGCCTTTTCGAAACCCAGAGAGGCAGATTTATTGTATAAATCCAACGCGCTACTCCTATTACGTTTAATATGTTCTTGAAATACTCCTAGTGCAAAATAATAAATGGCATTTCTTATGTTCAGGGTGCTCATCTGATCAACATATTTTGTGATGAGTGTTTTATTTTTGTATCTTGGTGGTAAACTAACACAACCAATTATAACTCTGGATAGAATAAAAACAGACGTTGTCCCAGAAGTTCCAGCTGTGTAATACAGCTCTGCTGAGCGTCGGTACAGCTCACGATGATCCTTAGGGTTGACCGAGTAATGGGCGAATAGTCTGTATTCATCAGCTGCATACACCATAGGCCATGGCCTGTTGGTCATCGTGACCACAGCCTCTAAACTTTTTTTCCACTTTTCGAAATGAAAGTCTCCTTGTTGCCTGAACTGCCTCAGACATTGGACTCTCACGAAATGCCACAGCTCATTGGCGGGATTCAGTTCCACTGCTAAATCAGAGTATTTTCTAATGTCTTTGTCTGCAGTGTTAAAAATTGAAAGAAATGCAGCTCTAACTCCATGAATTGCAGCGATGTTTGGCTCAGTAAGAGTTTCTAGAGTTTCTATTTTGCCGAAAACAATGTCAGCTTTGGATGTAAAGGTGATATACAGCAGACCATTGATGATATTACCAAAACAGTTACCATAATCTGCCATAGTAGTTATTATACTTTGGCATTTTTCAATCATGGCCAAACTTTCTTTGTACTTAAAATTAGCATAAAATGTGTAGCAAAGAGATAGACAATGAACAAACTGTGTCCAAATATAAAAATTATCATTTTCGTCTATTTCCATGGTCATTTTAGTTAACCTTGAAACGAAACACAATAAAGATTCCTTATGGTGAATTTTCCACTTCATAGGACGCACATTAGTAACTTCCATTTGTGAGGCACAGTAGCAGTAGTTTTCAAAAGTTAAAAATAAACACTTGTGCAACTTTTACGCAGTTCGTTAGTATAAGTTTCTGTGATAATTATGTTTGTGGTAAATTTAGGTTTATTTTCCTGGCAATAAATATTTCTTGTTGACTGACGCAGATCTGGGCATTATCTCCCTGCAAACAAACAAAAAACGGTATCAGTAACAATGAAACTGTATATACTTGAACACTTCTAACCTGAATTGTTCCCTACTAAAAAAAACGAGTGGAGCAAAGGGGCCTCAGTAGCCGTGCAGTTAGCACGCAGGCCCTACACCACGCCGATTCAAGCTCGATCTCCCCGCTGATTCTAGTCCAGATCACGCACATGACAGATGCTGTCGGTGCGTCTTCTCCGGGTACTTTCGTTCCTCCCGCCAAAGTATTCCGTCTCTTGCGCAGCATGAAGTTTCATTTCACTTCACTCTTCAGTGTCGACGGTATCCACTCCGCAAAAAAAATTTCTCTAAATAAAATAAATAGCCTCTACTACATTATCAAATTGTGTCAAAATATTGCTACCCATTTGTGGTTGGAAGAGGGATGATCTGCAGCCCCACTGATTCTACATCACTGGCAAATGTGATGGCGTCCCAGTAGCGGGCTGATCAACAATTGTGTTACAGTTATCAGCAAATGATAAGTAGGATCTATAGTAAATTTTGTAACATGTGAGAATGAATACACATAATATTTCGTGGTTTTTAATAGCCTATTTTCATTTGGAAACGTAGGCTTATGAAATTACCCGAATGTCTGTATATATGTCCACCCCTAATAACTTTTTAATCCCTGAACAGATAGTAGTAAAACTTTGTAGGAATATGTTGCCAATAACAGAAATCACAACGTATCTGTTCATAAGATCACATCAGTTGTATTTATGAAACTCTGTAAGTGCAAACTTCTGAGTGTAAATATATCAAACCGCGAATGTATGCATCCGCGCCTGTGCCCGACCGACGTTGCTCAATACAGTTTATTACACGCTCGTCTGTCTGTAGCCCATCACGGACCGGTCTGTAGCTATGCAGCATTGCGCCGAACGGCTGAGCGCGCATCTCCGCCTCCCTGGCCCCTCCCACGAGTACGAGTAAAGGTACTTCAACGGATACACATTGACCAAAGTAATTTACGGCAAGGGCAATGTAAATTGCGGGTACGCAATTATAATTACTTAACCCAATTGTTGTTATTAAGCAGTTGTACTGCATGCACTGTTAGTTACAATATTTCAGATATATAAACACACATATTTAAAACATTTGCAGTTCACGTTAATTACATAATCCTCGAATTATGTATAATCCTCGAATTATGCTCAAGTTATACACTAGAGACAAACAATGGAAATTTTGCGCATTTCTACGAGAAAGCCTAATGGTTTTGTAATATCTGGCCAACGCCTGTAGTTGGAATAACATTTAGAGTACAAACATAACACACTGCATAAATAAATCGGTTTCCTGTTGCTGATAGTTATCTTACTTCTGAAAGTTTACCACCTCAAGAATGGTCATTATTAAATAAAATACACATTTTACATATTATTTTTATTTATCAAAAAATTAGCAAACCAGTAAAATTTAGTTGTTTTGCAAACAAAAGTTAATATCGGCAAGAATATGCATACTATGTAGTAAACGTTTTAAAAGCATTAACTATTAGAACGAAGCAATAAAAACGTAATCGCTGAAATTCCATGTCTATTATTTATCCAATCCTGTGATGTATATGCCCTGTTAGTGTAACTCTTAGAGCATCCAGTTGCGAGCGGAAGGTTATTGGGCTTAAATCCCACTCGGTTCAAATTATTTTATAACTTTAAAATTATCAAGTTATGTAAGTAGTGTAATTAAGAGAAGTCTGTCGCAAAGTGATAGGGAATAGGAGCCAGGCGCTGACCGGCCGCCATGCTGAGACGTCACCCAACTGCCATCTTGGATCTGGCTAATTTTTGACCTTGTCCTATGATATTGACCTTGACCCTGTGCCAGTGACCTTGAATAACCTTGAAACCAAAAAAAATTGCAAAAAATATATAACAAATTAAAAAAAAATAAAACAATTATTACGATTATTAAAAAAGTATTTGAATATGTACATGAAGGAGGTCCGGGGTTCAATGACAGGTGGATCGACTAAGCTCGCGACATGACCGTTCCTCACCAGGTCGACCAGTGTCCATCTTGTCAGCCATGTTAGATGTCAGTGACGACCTTTGACTTTAACTCTGGTGACCTTGAAGTCAAAAAATTCTAAAAAATCCAAAAATATATAAATTTATTAAAAGTGAAAAAATTAAATTAAAATGTATTCAAAAAATTTATAAAAATATTAAAAATTATTATTAAAAAACACACATTTTCAGAGGTAACACCACGACCAACCCTTGTCAATTTTTTTATTGGTTATTTAATCTGTCAATTACTTATGTTCGCTCGACCCCTTCCACTACATGCGATAACTACTCTCAATTTATTTTTAGTATCACCCACTAGAGCGCACAGGCAACTCATGTTTCAACCACCAGAGATAATTTACTATCGACAAGAGTGCTATCGACCTGTTCCAAATGGTGACGAGGACATCTAAAGTGACATTTAAAAAAAATGTAATTGTTTTATTTAAAATATTTTTACAAACTGTCCAGGAGGGGGGGGGGGTTAATAATATAAATAAAACACAGCATAAATTTTTACACAAAATTTATTCAGTAAAGTACGACATGAGTAAACACATATACAATGGTATATTAATGGTAATCTTCGGTGTTCACCACTCGATGTCCGCATCGCCGACCTAGGAATTGAAGTGGGCTAGTAAACCCCACCACTTGACATACGACTTTCCATTGCGTCGTTTCAGCATCTCCTCGACCAAATAAACATTTGGAAACTTTGTAGGCAGGATCTCCTCTGCGTAGAAACCTCCATGGATGGGAACATTATTCAGATCCTCGAGAAAGTAGGTCCTCGGAAAATAGTTGCATATATGTCGAACACAAAATAATTCGGTACTCCGAACGCTGTCAATCATTTCTTGAAGATGCCTTTCTGTTAGAGATGCGCACTAGGTCTCCAACCTTGACTTTAGGCTTGCGTGGGTCCCTCCTTTTCATGTCAGTGTGCAATGTTCGAAGCAGGGAGTCGTCTTCCACGTCTTCGGGTTTCATGCATGTGGTCGAGTGAATGGTGGAATTGCGCATACGAGTTTTGTGAATATATCCATCCACTTATAGTTGCCATTCGCAGTGAAATGCCTCTACATCTTGCCCTTCAGAGTCCTGTTGAACCTCTCCACGATAGAATCTTTGAGATTGATATATGTGGAATAGTGATTTATTTTATGCTTCTTCAACAAGGCATTGAACTTTGCATTGTAAAATTCCTTGACCTGGTCAGTTTGTAGATTAGTCGGGATGCATCCTTCACGCAGCACATCAGCCATGGCCTCGGTGACAAACAGGCATTCTTCGTCTTGACAGACTGGGCCCAGGCAAATTAGCTACATACATCGATTATGGTCAACATGTATTTGTAGTCCATGTTGACACGAGAATATGGTATCATCTCGAAGAGGTCGCCTTGAAATGAGTCGTTCATCCCACATATCACGACCTTGCGGCGATGGTAGTTGCATCTCGCAGATGTGTGCAGTTCATTGCCGATTCCCAATAGATTCATTATATGTAGCTTCCCTTCTTCAGTTCTTCAATTATTGAAATTATCTCATTAGTGTGGGAGTAATTTCCAACCATCAGCGAAGCGAAGCGAGAAGTAGTTGAAGTCTATCGACCAGCTCGTTCGGGTCGTTCCAGAATACATAGTCGGTGTTCTTGTCGTCATCTATTTTCTTCAGACCTTCGCTGCTTTTCAGTGCTAGGTAGGTCGCTGAAGACGTCCTTCTAAACACCTGTCTCAGGTTTGTTATCGTGGTAAAGTGCAATATCTTGTATTCCAGCAGGTCGGATTATGTAAACTCCCTGGGCTCCTTGCGAAATAGAAGTTCAGATAGCCTGGGGGTTCAACGTGTCTTATAATCGCCAACTCGGATTATCCCACCTGCTAGAAACTCCATTTCATTAGCACTGAGGAACAATTTATCATTACGCCTGTATACGGCGTATGTCGCATCATTATTACGAGATGTGTACGATCTTAGGTACCAGCGAACCAGAGCATTGGGTTTGAAGACTCCCTTCTGTACTTTTTTCTTGTGCGACAAATCCGCATCCGATCCATCGTCCCAACATGTCTGTACATCATCATGCTTCCGCTTCTTCATAGGCTCAGCAGTGTCGTCGATTTCGGTCTTCATGGCTACGGGTGCTCCATCGCTCTCCCTGAGTACATCGAGGCAACGAGTAATGAACTTAAAAATGTCTTTATTTACAAGGTAGCATGAAATTTTGGCCTTCTTGGCGAGCAAATACTTTGAGTGAATATACTGTATCGTCCGATGCAGGTCGTTGGCAATGTCCGACATCGCACTGAACAAAAATGGTTACTGTTGCTCTTTTTTATATATTTAGTTTTGGGTCTCCGCCAAAATAATTTCGATCTTGCCCAGGCATTCGCTGCAGACATCTAATATGTCCCTGCTGTAATTTCGAATATATATTTTTTCGTGGTAAGGTGGTAAATCGAGGTAGTGAATGTCTGTGTCATATATTCTTCCAGGTTTTTCAGATTCTCTTCATTTTGCATATGTGCTACATTCAATCTGTCAATCTGTCGATAATTTGCCTTTGAACACTCGTTATATGTTCGTCCATGGCCACCATATTGCAGACTATCTCCGTCTTCACATGCTACATCTTCGCCTCGAGCTCGGACAGGTAGTTCTGAAAGAATGTGTTTTGTTCAGTCAATATACTGCGCAATTCCGTGATGATGACATTACCAGTTTCAAGAACGAAATTTTTAGTAGCAGCATCTTCGGATAGTTCGGGTTCGCCTACATTTCGAATTATTCTTCTACCAGCTTCACAAGTTCCATGTACAGGACAGCCTCCATCTTCTTTGTGAAGATTCAGCTTGAGGCTACTTTGTCCGAATTTCGATATGCTGTAACTCATTCTCGATGGTCAGTGATGAACTGATCGAATACCTGTCGGTACCTCCCATTATGTATGGGGCCAATCCTTAATGATCGTCAAAAATGAGTATTTGTATTTCCAGCACAAGGGACACAGACTCTCGAAATTTGATAGCATCATGTCCGTACTGACATCATCTTTGTAAACATGTCATGCGCAAAAGAACCAACATATTTGCATTGTCACGAAATAGTTGTTTGGGCACATGGGAATAAGTCTAGCCGAGGTACATGCAGTCCATGTCCACATGCTGTCCCATGCTAAAGTATTCCTGGATGCACTTTTGTTTCTCACCGGCAATGTTATCAAAGACAAATATCGAGTTTGGCAATGCTTCACGCGGTGGTACAATGGTTTCGTTATCACTGCAAGTCACACCATCCACAGCTTGCAGTACATGTGCCAGTCGTTGGTATTTCGGTTGGTGGAGCGATTTTGAACATAGGTACACCTTCTCGAACCGAAGACCATTCTCTTCTTCCAGCAGGCTCAATAGAACGCATGTCTTTCCACAATTTGATGGTCTTATGATGATGCAGAGCACTGTATTCGGAAATAGGCTTCCATGTCTCGATTCGTGAAAGATATCTTCACCTTCAGCATGAATGCATATGGGTGGAGTAACATCTTGCTTGATGATATGTATGTTACCACTACTATCTTGCATTGCATGTGGTGCTAACTGTGGTGCATGCGGTGCTAACTACGGTGCATGCAATGCTAACTGAAGTGCTTGAAGTTCTAACTGCAGTACTGATTGTGGTGCTAAGTGCATTCTTAAGTGTTGTGCTAACTGTGATGCATGTAGTGCTAACTGCGGTGCTGATTGTAGTTGCAGAGAACCAGTGATACATGTTTTAGAATAACTTCATGTAAACATCCTCTGGCAGATTTTGCATTCAAAAGTCACACTTGAATTTTTCATTCTGCAGGACGTTATTTCATGTCAACGCATGCTGCGCAGAGCTGTGAATGCTTTACGGCAGAAGCGACAAAGCAGATGCATCATTAGCATTTTACATCCCTACTGTTCCAAGTCTAAAATGAAACTGAAACAAAACAAAGTATAAAATAAGCATATTTATACTTTTCTTGTTCATTTCATCGCGATGTCTCGAAGAGGCAAGACTGTAGCTGGAAGCGGGATCGTAGATATACTCATCAATAATCTACCATTCGATTTGACATTCCCGGATACAAGTTCTGCAGGCCAGGAACCAAGCTAGCTAAAAGGTTGTTACATGGCGACACAGGTATAAAATCCCTGGACGAAGCGTGTAAGCAGCAAGACATCGCCTATTCTCAGCACAAGGATTTACAAGTCAGACACCAGGCAGACAAGATACTTGCACAGGAGGCCGGCGAGATAAGAAAATCATCAGACACCAGATTCGGTGAAAAAATAGCTGCCTGGGGAATATTCAATGAGATGAAGGGCAAGGTGAAGATGGGACTGGGTGATAAGAACAATAGAAAGGCTCCGGTTAAAATGGGAACAGGTACAGAGAGCAAGAGAAGGGCACAAGTGAAACTGAAATCAGTGACAAAGGGAAGAAAAGCATGCAAGACCAAGAAATCATCTACCATTGGATTTTTTCCATTGCTTTTGCCTGCACTCGAGGCCCTTTGGGCCATAATCGGAGCCACGAGTGGTATCGTCCGAGACATCAACACAGCATCGAACGAACGGAAGCAGTTTTCACAGGTTGCTCAAAGACACAATGCAAATATAGAAGCTATCACCATGGGTAAAAAAAAATGGCCAAGGCATCTATCTAAGGCCATACCCAGTAGGAGGAGGAAGTGTGCTAAAGCGATGCAGCAGGAAAAGGCAATAATTAAATCTCTACCGAAACGACGGCTCACTAACATGGGTTTGGAACTGTACGCACAAAAATTGAAAATACCTCAATTAAGAGGAGTCTTTATGAGAGACGAATTGCCACACAAACACAAATATAATGAGTGCGCCATAATTAATCTGGACACGACAGCCAGGACCGATACACACTGGATGACTTACATAAAACAAGGCAAACATGCAGACTATTATGACAGTTTTTGGAATTTGCATCCTCCACCCGAACTGCGACGGTATCCGATAGGAACTAAGCTGACTTACAACTACGATATAGAGCAGATGCCTAACACTTGGTACTGCGAACATTTGTGTCTTAGTTTCCTTGTTCGTTTGTACAAGTAGTTGTATAAAATGGTTGTACATCGAAGGGAAACCGTCAGTCATGTCGATAATGCTTACCTTGATGGGATGTAGCTCTGAGCTACGTGCTGTACACTTTCCACCACTCGACCTGGAGGGGAAATAGTGCACAGGCCATGTCGATTTTCAAACCTACAATGCGATACCGAACATCGATGGAAAAAATTGTAAGATATACATCGTAAAAAGTGATAATGTCTCCAACGAAGTAACATTGCCCATGGGCTCTTATGAAATAGGCGACATTGCTAGGTGCACTGAATATTCGCAGTCCCCTTGCATGGAATTCGAACTACATGGGGATCCTAATACTCTGAGGAGTGTTATCAGATGCAGCGAAGATATCGACTTTACGAAACCGGATACTATCGTAATGATGCTGGGGTTCGAGCCACACATCTACGAAGCTAGAAAATCACTCGATTCGTCACCGTCCGTTAACATTTTACCAGTCAATGTGATACAAATAAACTGCAATTTAGCAAGTTACACATACCTCAATGGTAAGCTGAGCAATACGCTGCACCAGTTTTCGCCAATGATTCCTCTAGGTTATAAACTGGTCGTAGCGCCGCAAAGCATAATTTACGTTCTGGTCATTGCGAAGAGAGCACACGAGGTGGTCATGACAGTCGTCGACCAACACGGAGAGTTTTGAAACGAAGAAATCACCCTACGCCTGCATTTGAGAAGATGGGAATAAGATTTATGGCAACCAGAACCAATAAAACAAAGTGCTGTGCAATACCTGCAATCAGTACATCGCAGGTCTCCAAGGAGTTAACACATGCTAGCGAGATTTTCCTCCGCAGACTCGGCTTCAAAGTCAGTCGCCATGGAAGAGTACCCAAACATCGAAGAGCCGGCTGTTTTTGAAAACTGTGTAACGAAGGTGGGACTTCCTACATACCAGCCTTTCCTGGTCGAACCATACGCTCTACCACCGGAAATTCGGGTTGCTGTCCAACACCAAGATATCTGCTCTCTTCCTTGCCAGTCTTTCCTGCGAATTAGGGCAACTCTCACGAAAGAAGATGGGTCCAACCTGGCATCGACGAAAATAATGAGCATTGCATTTCTTCACCTGATCGATCGCATCATGTATTTTCTCAATTGTGTTGAGGTGGACCAGTCGTAAGATGCTCGAAGTGTGCATCTCGCTCTCCGTGCTACTGGGATTTGCCGAAGACTACAAACTAATTATCTTCAATTCGAAGCAGGAACTGATGCTGCTTCTAGCTAATACGCATGCAGACACCATCGTGGGCACGGGAGAAAACCTGGAGACAGTGGAACTGAAACTACAGTCTATCGAATGGATGCTGCCTCAAGTGCAGTTGAACACTGCATAACGAATAAAAATGTTGAAGAATGTGGAAGATTGCAAAAACATCGACGTGGCTGTCAGATAGTGCTAAGTGTATCTTACTTTTAGATTGAAGTTAGGAGCTAATAATGCAATTATATATTTATATACTTCTCTACAATGTTACAAGTTCTTTTAAGTTATTTTATATGTTTATAAGTAAAAGTATGTATATTTCTTGCCATGAAGTGTAACTTCTTAATTAACGGTTGAAAATGGGTAACCATCTGGTGACAGAGTGCGCCATGTACTAGGTACTGCAATAAAAAACGAGACACGCTTTAATATGTATGGACACTTCGTGTTTGTACTAGTTAATCCATTCTTTTTTGTCCAGAAACGATGTTTCAGAAACACATTGCATGTCCGGAGATGAATAATTGTCAAGTACAAGCTATACATCTTCTGCGGAAAGCGAACCATGTGTATCATTACATGGCAGACAAGAATACGACTGTCTCCACACCTGATGACAAAAGTCTTCCAGATCTTGTACTGGAAAAGGTTCCTTCGAGTGTTTGTCAGCTAGCTGGGAACCGTTTGGTTGACGTTGAACACTTTGTGACAGAAATGAAAGTAATCTACGAGCATACAAATGTTTGCACGCTTGGTAATTTTCACCTGAAGAGCGAACAGATATCAGGCTTAGCTTTCCAACTAAAATTTTACTGTCATAACTGTGAAAAACATTACACAGTATCTTCTGCTCCGACTGAAAAGTATAATGATGTCAACAATGCACTTTTATGGGATGCATTATCTGTTGAAATAGGATATTCTCAAGCTGATGAAATGTTCAGTGTAATGAATGCTCCATTTATGAGCTACAATAAGTTTAGGAAGCATGAAGAATTCGTTGACAAGGTAATGCACAAAGTTAGTTGGTATTTTTTTGCAAATCTCTTTTTCGTAATTTTTAAGGGTTATGCCACGTTTGGGAGCATTAATTCACATTAGTGTTAAACATAAATAATTTTGTAGGAACGATGAAATACGCCATTTCCGTAAAATAAAAACTTTTTTGATGGACCGTTTCTTAAAATTAGTTAAAATTACCATTTTGATGTTTTCTTGACATATAAATAAAGGAAAATAAAAACCACTTGGTGATCAGATAAAATTCGTTATCACTTGGTAACATTTTTTAGTATCATCCTTGCCAATGATGTATTTTAATTTACTAACATTAATATTTCCTCCACTGTCACTTTAGTTCAATAAGAAGGTTGATATTAGTTATTTGTATAATAAAAACACACAAAAGTTGAAATTCTAAATATTAATTATACACAATTAGGCAAGGGAAAAGTTTTACTGCACCTAAATTGCCTCTATTAGATTCTTTGTAATTGCATCAGTTTCACATAAATAAAAAATAAATAACAAATCAATCACGTGTTGTTTCGAGAATTAAACTGCAAGTAGTGATATTTGATTTCTACCAGATTTTTTACATTCGTCTCTATATATTTCCGTATTGCACTCGGCACATGCAAATATATACAAAATAATGAATCGCAATGTACATAAAATAATGACCAATTAAATATATGTTTACAAATAGTCTACTAATAATTATCTCTCAAGTGGAGGTGCGATAAAAAAAAGATATGAAAGTATAATTAGACATGTATAGATAACGTTGGACGGAAAAAAGTTAAGTATGTTATACGTTGTAAAGTCTATATTACGGGTACGTCTAGCAAGAAATGTATTTATAACCCAGAGACGATACATTCGTTGTAGGTTATTACTAAATATTATGTTAGTTCTTCAATAAGTGATGTGTTCAAAATATTTATTTCGTGTATTTTGCACCGAGATTAGTGTGACTAGACAGTTAAGAGAGTAAATTAATTTTGTTGATATATTATAGATTAGTAATTTTCAAAAAGTGTCATTTATTTCCAAAAGAAAAAAAGTATTCCTTGCCCACCAGTCGTTCCTTATACCGTCTATTGAACTAAATTGTAATGATCATAGTACTACCAGAGTCATTTCATGAGACAACGTTCTACCATAGTGGTTTCGTGATCACATTATACTTAGGTACCTTTAAATTGCATACACGCTACCATATTATGATTATTCAAAATAAGGATATTCCCTATTTTTTTTTCAGGTTACCACGCGATAGTGGGATACATCTTAAGACACACGCTATGGTCCTTTCTTTATTTATGGATGTGAAACTCGAGAATAATACATTAAAAAAGATAGGAAGGTTTTGCGCGGGAAAATGGACACCGCCATATTGATGTGCGTGTGACGTCGCTCGACTTGTTATGATGTTTCTTTACATTCAGTTACCATACCGGGTTACGTGCGCGGTCAGAATTTCCAAAATTTGTATTGTTTTCGGTGAATTTAATTGTTATGGATTCGTCACCTAGGGCTTACAAAGTGTTCCAGAGCGACACAGTGCAAAAAAACAACAAAATGTTATCCGTATAAAATATATGCAAGTGTTCTAATTGCGAAAACAAAGCATGACACTTGTTTGAACGAAGTATTAGCCGTAATATCCTCAGCAGTAAGCGACGAATAAACGTGTTTTGTAAGTTAAATTCATTTCAGTTTTAAATTAGTATACGGTTTTCCTTTTGTTATTGCAATCACGTAATTCATAACACGTTTAAGTTCATTAAGGTGGTACCTGTACGATCAATGAGAAATCAGTTTTGTTTCACAAGAACTCGTAACACTAGTATTTCTATTTTGATGTGATAAAACGTTGTAATATTTTAATTACAAAGTCTCTTGCTTAGGCCTACTTAAAATTGTAAAAACACGTCCCTGAAATAATAAAACCGTATCATGATAATTGTGTAGATATACGCTTAAATCTATCTTTGTTTAATTTCAAAGTTTACGGTCTCAAATGATTGTATTGGTGAAAGACCCGGTATTTCGTAAAGAAAAAAAAGTGTATAATATTACAGTAGGCCTAAGATACTTACAAGACTTTGTCCGTATAACTAATTTATAAATATTGAAAAACCAACATACATAACACGACAGATAAACGATTTATGTGTGAAAATACAGTATGTTATTTAAATGCCACAAATTATTGATGTTTTTGACGAGTATTTTTTCGTATCAAAATGTTTAAATAAGTTTAAACACAATGTATCCAAATAAAAGCTTATATAAATGTGTGGGGCATTAGGGATTTTTGAGAGAAAATGCCTTATATAAAATGTTCTCAAATTGTAATAAGTTAATTTTCTTAACGCTGTAGTAGGACGGTGTTTTGAAAACAGACATCTCAAACTTCTGAAATCAAGAGGGCGGCAACTGAGGCGAAATCAGATAAAAATGGGTCTGTAATTTAAATATATTTTGCAAGAAACATGCGTTTGCTGCGAATTAATTTAATTTCTTCCGCATTTCAACGCTTCTGTTTTTTGCAATCCACGGCGATCTGCCGACAAAACATTCCTAGATATGCTGAAGCAAAGATGGCTGAATGAAAACATGTCCAACTACGTCACAAATACACGCTAGCCAATAGGAAACCGTGGTTATAGTTTACAAAAGAGTTCAAAATTTTTACAATTTAAGATCATGATAATTTATAAAAGACAGTGTGCAACGGGGAAATACCTTGCCTGGCTTTGTTATGTACGGTTATTAGTTTAATGACATCAACAAAGGCGAAACAGATGTATTGAGAAATATACCTATTGTAGTGCAAAACGCATGAAAGCTGAAATTGAAGTTTAAGCTTCAAGTGCTAAAAATTCAAAATATTCACCATAAATATGTAACTTCAAATTATTTTTATGGAATAAGTAATACTGTGTTTGTGTGTTTGTGAAATGCAATGTCTCATATAAATTGGCAAGCAGTTGCAATGCTCCAATTTTCAGGCTTGGGAAGAACATTTTTATCAACAGTTGAAGGAAAATGGGGACAGAGAAAGAGGAATTGCTGTAGAAAAAATCATACAAAGGAAGGTGTTCCGTATATCTCAGTTGTGGGAGATGGAGGATGGGACAACGGTTTTAGTTCAACTGCTGGAGTAGTACGTATCATCGCTTAAATTAATCATTATTAATTTTTGTATAATTTAATTGTGTAAAGTATGATCTGCCAACTAAAATTTGCATGTGATTTGCACTGTAAATATGCGTCGTTGATGTATAGGAAAACGAATTATAACAATATAAATTCTGCATGCATTGGTGATTTTCTTTGTATTCAGGATAAATACTACTGAAAACAACTCCATATTTCTCTATATGCATGACTAGATCACAACTGTAGTTTTTTTTTACACTACAGCCAAGTATTATATGAATATGTAGGTAGCCTACTCTATCTCAAAATAGTTATCAAAAGTTTTGTTAATTCAAATTGTACTAAAGATGCATGTAAACTTATAAAATCGTTGTTTCACGTCTATCTTATCAGTTGAAATGACAGCTCATTACAACATTTAAAATTTAATTATAACTTTATGCAATAATTTAAAATAAAATTATATTCAATTTATTATATTAATCAAAAGTATAAAGCGATTTTGCTTATTTTACCATTTAGGTTACTTCCACTCATTACAAAACAAAGTGTAGTTATAAACAGTTCCTATCTCGTTTTTCCGCACTCCTAAAATTATAATTTGTACTTACTATATTTTTACAGGCTGTTATTATTGGCATGGAGACAAACAAACTACTATACCTTGGGGTAAGAAACAGCTTCAGTTTTCTGTGCGCTCGCAGCAAGTCCGAAGGGGAACCAGCACCTCCACACACTTGCTGCAAAAACTACAGTGGGCCGGCGACAGGGATGGAGCAGAGTATCGTTGTGGAAGGGTTCAATAAAAGTCTCGAACAACATGGGCTTTTCTACCTAAACTACATAGGGGATGGCGGTTCCAGCGTGTTTGCTCACATAAAATAACAGGTGTCGTACGGACGCTACGTGCAAAAAATTGAACGTAGTAACCATATTACAAGAGCATTTAGTCATGGTTTGCATAAACTTGCTCGAAACATACTGTATCCGCGTGAAGGAAGGCGTATCTTGACAGAAACTGTTGAAGGAGTCACAAGAATAGAACGTCTTGTGAAAGGAGTGAGAACTGCTATAAAGTCTGCTGAAATTCTAGATGATAAAGAGGAAGCATGTGCCATCCTTAGACAAGATGTATCAAATGCACTGAATCACGTTTGTGGCAAACATGATAAACGCAGGAGTTTCTACAAGCGAAAAATCAGTGGATAACGTGACATCTTGCACACCTTGGAGTCAAGTAATTTAGCACACCCAATAATGAAAGTGTTGGACCGCATTATTCAAAATGCAGATAGGCTTAACTCGAATGAAACCACAAATCAGGCAGAAAGGTACTTTAGTCGGACGACTGTAATTAATGTTTAAAATATGGAAGCTTTGAAATCGTTTCCTTTTATATCTAATTCACATTTGATTGCCTAATAGTTTGGATAAAATCCTTCCGGCATTCATGGATGTGCCATTTTAGTTAACATTAATTGTTCAAAAAATACTCTTAACATTCTCAGTATTTTAACAAACACGTCCTTTTTGTTTCCAGATATATGAGACTTGCATCCAAGTTCAGCGCTGGCAAGAGAGTTGACCACGCAAAGAGAGGGTCATATAGAATGAGAGTGATTGGAGCAGGAATCTCTCATTCGTCAGGTCCATCATGCCATGCCACAACATGGAAATAATTGTGTGGAAGAAGCCAGGAAAAATTTCGAAAAATGTGTGCTCCAGACGTGAGAAAATTAGAATGAGTCTCAACGAAAGGTAAAATAAGTCTACGTAAAAGGAAAAAAAAATCACTGCAGATATTTCAGATGAAGATTACGGAACAAATTGCACAGAGTCAGATATGCCCGAAGTAGAGATGCAGAAGAATGCAGAAGACTTTCTAGAGCAATTGCGTGAAGACGTCTGTACTCGCGATAAACAGGTAACTCTGGAAAGGAACACAACAAACCAACACGACTGTGCTCTGTGGAGGCCAATATGCCTCAATCCCCTAACAGCATCCAGTTTTGGAGTTGTAGTTCGACGATTGGAATATACGTCTCGCCACAATTTGGTGAAGAATATGCTCTAAAAAAAATAACTCAACACTGAATCTGTACAGTTTGGGAGACTGCACGAAAGAACTGCACTTAAAAAGTCCGAAAACATTAGTGGCGCAAAAACAGATAAATGTGGAATTTTTGTTCCTGAGACAGTGCCCTAACTTGGTGCTTCCGCAGATACTGTCGAAGGCTGTGATGGCATCGTATAGGTGAAATGTTTTCCATCCACCGGAGAAAACAAATTATCTGATGTGCTGAAAGAAAGGCGCTTGAAATGTTTTGAGAAAAAGTATGGTACAATGCAACTAAAAAAAAATCACTCTGACTACTATCAAATTCAGGGACAGCTGAATATTTCAGGAAAGAAGTACTGTGATTTTGTTGCCTACAGCAGGAATCTACTTCTTTGTTCAAAGAATTCTGAATGATTAATATTTTTGGCAGAACACAATGCTCCCTAAACTGAAAAGGTTTTACTTAGAATGTATGTAGCCAGAAATAATTGATAGCCGCATGAAACGAAACATTAAATTTAGGGACCCAGAATACCTTTTTAAAGAACAAGGAAAGAAAAATACTTGTAAGTGAAGTAATGGTACACTGTTATTTTATAAGGTAATGTTAATAATACATACCTTAGCCTATGTATTAGATAATATATATAGAAATGAACTCTTGTAACTGAAATATCTTGAGCCCCCTTTTTTATTCAGTCGAAAATAAACTGCTGTTTTAATGAAGAACACATTTTTCGTCGTAAGTGCCTGGTATTATTCCAGAAGTATATTTGTTGTGTTTTTGTACCAATATGACATTTTTGGAATGATACTAGTTTCAGTTAATATTGTGGAATTCGTATTTTGTTTGTTAATTAAACTGCGTCTTTCTGCCAGTGTACATGCAAGCATTTTCTCTCTCGTTATTTTCACTTGTATTTTCGATTTGTATTGTATTTGAGCTTATTGTGATGCTTTACATTAATCGGATTAATGCATTATATAGAAAACGTTTTTGTATAGGAAGTATGGTACGTACTTGACGCAGGATAGCGCCCTGCCTTCCAGACCGTTCGCCAAGCCGCGCGTCCACCGCACCAACCGGCACCAGCGTGCCCTTGGTGCACAGTGCAGGGCCGCGTGCAGTGCAGTGCGAGAGCAGGAGAGTGCAGAGTAGTGCCGCGCGACTTCATACCACCCCCACCCCCTGCGGGCGGGCTGTGGTGCGTTACGACGGACTCGGCACACGTTAACTATAGGGCAATTTAAGATCAAATAATTAAAAGCAAACAAAGACACACCAGGCGTGTGGGCGCTCAAAGACGCCTCTATAAGCGTTTCATTGCTTTAATTATGTTTATTTGAAAACGCGTGTATTTTTCACATCAGTTATTTCACCCTCATTTCATGCCATCCACATTGAAATCGTATTTGTTCATGTTCAGTGTACTATTATGTATTTATTTACATATGTCTTATGCATATCCATTTAGTTGTGCATGTTTTCTAGTTGAACAGAAAGTAGTGCAGGGCGAGCAGCGTGCCGCCGTAGACGGCGCCTCGGGAGCTCGCCAGATTCAGTCGCCGTCGAGTGTCTCAAAGGGTCGGCACGCACCGCGTCGCGCGCCGGGTACTTTCACGTCTTCGCGCCAATCATCTCCAGCTGCACGAGTATGATGTAACTTACTGGAGCCTGTTATTTCCTGCACCCGGAGACACCACCCCTTCTTCCCCGGGAGTAGCATCGCCCGGGGAAGCTTATCACACCGGTCATTCATTGTTGTGCACACCTGTGTACTTTCGCAGTTTTGCCTACCTGGCGGGCCGCAGGCCAGAACCCGTGTAAAGTGTTCATGTGGTTCCTCCAAAACCACATGAGCTCAACTCGGTGCTCTAAAAATGTTTATCCGTGGCAAGGATTGGGCTCGGAACGTCACCTGTTCGACTTCCTTAAGGTGGTCGCCTGGCTGGAGGTATTATGCTTGTACGAGCACTAGAAGCGCGGGAGCATTGAGCGCAATTGCCTTGTCGCATCTGCGCGCAAGCTACTGAACTGTAGTGCTCTCTTTCCGTCGGTAACATGCCTCCGTGAGAATTTCAGGAGCGATCATATCATTTCGTAATGTAATAATAAAAATAAAGGCGTGACGTACGTTCTTTTACAATCTTAAGGATTATTCGTAAGGTTCATACCTAACATTGATTGCGCAAACGCCTTTTTTTTTAACTATATTCACTGTAAAAAAAATATGCTTTAGAGAAAAACGGAGGAAGTAAAAACTGTATACTACATTTATTTAACGTTTATTAAATGCTAGTCACAATCAGACATCCCACAGACATGTTGAATAGTTTTCGAATATAACGTTTTCTGCTGAAGCTCTGCGTTGTTTTTTTTT
>NQII01000285.1:359537-372839 GCA_002778355.1 Clitarchus hookeri | reverse complement strand
AAAATTAATATTATATTTATTATATCAATGTATATAAACAATAGAGAGAGAAACATGTTTATCTGTTATTAGGTTAAAACATTAATATTCACGTGCATCAATATTCACTTACTGACTTCACCATCCCGAGCCATCCTGGACAAAACCCAATGGCAAGCAAATGCTTGGAAGCGGTCTCTGTTATGCAGTGTGCCATAAAACTATAAACTAACCCTCATCGGCAAGTTATGTTGATATTCGGACAGATGCTACTGCAGAATTTCCTTCCAGACAGTCAGTGTAACACAACTTGAGATTGGAAAAACAAAGTATCGTAGAACGCATCGTGCTTTCTGATCACGTCTCACATTTATTCGTAAATCCTAAGAAAACATCCACTGCGAAACGTTAGAGAGGTACATATTTTTTGCTTTCTCTGCAATTCATATTTTTTCCTAGAATTGTTGCATTAAGTTATCACATCCTAAAACGTTTAGGAATAAACTATAACACACGAATTCCGTGGTTGTAACTCCCCATACAGCCTGTTTCAAATACGTGTTATCAATTTTGGCAGATGCTGGTCAGTTTATTATTTTCTAATTAATTAGGGTGGGTAGCATGAAGAATAATAATCGCTAATAACTAGCACAGTTTTGTGGTAAAAATTACTGCTAATTGTTTTTATTTACCCTAAAGATAATACTTTTTTGTGAATTTTTGTGTTGTCGTGTCAAAATTTTCTTTGAAATTCTGCAAAGTGAGTTTCGTAACTGTAGTAAACGCATTAACATATTTAAGATAATGCGATATTTTGTTTCGTAAAAGTACCTTAACTCTTCATTTTTAAAAATGTTTTGTTATTTAGGACTGAATATCATAATAAATTTATCTGCATCTACTAACGATGCATGCCATTTTTTCGCCCGACATTTGAACATTGTAAATAAATAGTTTTTCATATAGCCTATTTTATTCTATTCACAGAAATAGAGTACATAGTGATAAATTATATTGTATTTCAGCGATGATTTTATTTTATCCATTCATCCAGCAAGCGCCTCATATTTAGTATTAAATCGTTCGGCGCATCGAGCTAGCGCAGAGAATAAAAACAAGATTAATTTGAATACCTAATTTCTGCTTTAAAAAAGACAAATTTAATGTTTGTTTCTTTAGTTCCTTAAACTATGCGTGTAAGATCCACCATTTGGTTTAAAATTCATAAATTGTGTATTAAGAATTATGCATTAACCGCCTTCCCATGCAGACAGAACCACATAATCTGTATTAGCGATTCACAATTCACATGATAATTTTGAATTATAACCAACCAACACTCGCGATAATTNACCACATAATCTGTATTAGCGATTCACAATTCACATGATAATTTTGAATTATAACCAACCAACACTCGCGATAATTGTGTCCTCTTAACATTTTGTTGATAACTAACCATTTGTCATCGCGTAATGAAACTAGCTTTCGGTCACATATTTATTCAAGGAGGATATTTTCTGGTAGATACAATTTTTATTGCAAATTAAATTCACAAATTGAATCATAAAAGTTATCACAAATTTTTCCTTTAATATTATTATGCATGCTTATAACTATAAATACCACTTTCCATCAACAACAAGTACAGCCATGTTCTGATTGGTCACTGCCACAAAATACGTAATTAGTTACTATTTAAAATAAAGCTATTACATTTAACGCTTAAGGAAAACCCAACATCGCACACAGTAACGTGACTAGAAACTTACAGGACCGAAGCAAACTTTAATGACGGGCCCCTTCCCTCATATTTTCATTTATTTACATTTATATATTACTGATGTAGGTATAACTTATATTCGATGAACTAGAATACCTCACATATTCGAAATACGCGATTCTAAAAAAATTGGTATGTTGACATTTATCACTTATTTCTAAGTGAATTTTGCTATAAATATACACATTTTTATCTTAAAATTCCCTACAACTTTGGGAACTCTATCCATCACTCCTTGAAGTTCATCTTCCTAGCTACGGACAGCTCAATAGAAATGTACTAATCCTGTCATGGTTTTTTGACCCATGGTACTCTTTATATATTCATTATTTTGAGTTTGGAAGGGGAATGTTCTACACTGGCACTTGCATTCTGCATACTTAGGTTTCGGGATACCAAAGTTTGATATATCTTCACTGAAATCATTTTAATGAGATTGTATTTTAATTTTTATCACATCCAGCATGCGAAAAAAAATTATCTGAAACAGACTTTCCGGATTACTTTATCATTTATCATGATAGAATTCGTCATACTGACACTGTATTTTTCTATGACTAGTATAAATAATTTTGATCTGAATTGATTAGATATTTGATATAATGTTTTCAAGGTGCAAGCATTAATTAATGCGTAGGTGGACAGGCTGTGTCAATAGTTATGTATGTGGAGTGAATATGGTTACAAAATATTGACATTCTTTATCATGCTGCTCGTTGGCCATGGCCACATTCACATCAGGCTGTATAAGCAGACGTCGTGGCATAGCATTACGAAGCTTTAACATACTCTCACCAGTTACTGTGTCACGCCGCTAATATGGCTATCGTAGACCTATTATTGCCGCACTACTACTTGCGTGTAGAATTTGGTGGGAATCGGTTGATTGGTCCTCGAGATATGGCAAAAAACCTCCATTTTTTTATGCTGTGATCTTCGTAAATAGAGGACAATTAGGTTAAGTATTAGCACATTCGATGATTGTCACAGATACTGCCAGTATACAAAGATGAGTAAAAATCGGTTCCATAGTTTCGTAGGGATAGCACATTAAGCCAAAATGTTTAAAAACCAGCCGTTCTGAAAATAAGGGCTTGGCACACTTAAACAATATAAATTAATATTGATATACTTCTTCGTCAAATTAGGTAGAACTTGGGTTATTGTTTCCCGAGATATGACATAAAAATATAATTTTAATGTAGAGCTGTCCTACGAAATGGCGGAAAAACGGGGCCCTGTATATACAAATTTGATGGCTATAATATATTCTACCAGCATAAAAAGTTACGTTGCAATTTGTTTCGTAGTTTCGTAGCTATAATATAGCTGCCGTAGTGCTATTTTTTTGCCAAATTTGGTGGAATATGTTGGTGTTTTTCGGAGATATGACACAATTTTAATTTCTCTTATGATGCAATTTACAAAATGGTGGAAAAAAGAGATTTTTTGTAGACGCATTTGATAGTTGTAATTTATACTTCCAGCAAACAAAGTTAAATTGGAATTGAGTGAATGGTTTCAACGATATAGCATACTAAAATAAAATAGCTATATGGCCGCCATTTTGAAAATAATCTCTGACCTACTTAAAACATACCAATTTACATCACCCGCCGCAGTACTACTTGTCTGCCAAATTTGAAGGTATTTGGTCAATTGTTTCCTGAGATATGACGTAGAAACTTCGTTAGTACACATGGCTCTATCTTACAAAATGAATCACAAAAGTGGCTATGTCTTGCCATACATGATGCTTGTAATATATACTTTTATCATACAATGTTTAGTCGAAATTGGTTACATGGTTTGGTAGATATACCAAATAAACCTAAAATATTTGTATGGCTGCCATTTTTAAAATAAGTCTCTAATATATTTAAATTGCATGCGTTTACAGGGACTACGATAGTAATACTTACTTCCCAAGTTTGGCGAGAATTGGTTGAGTGGTTTTCGGAATATAACGTATAAGTTTAATTTATTCATGTGGTGCTAACTTCCAAATTGGCATAACAACAACAATATACTTTTCTCGATTCAATTATTATATGATGCTCTGCCAACATACAAAATTTTGTTTGAATCAGTAGAATAGTTCACGAGATATTACATATCACCAGCAAATTTTTAATGGCCGCCATGTTGAAAGTAAGCGCCGGACGGGGTCGAAAACTATAAATGTCAGACGTCCTTACTAATGTGAACCGGTTTGGTGAAATTCAATTCACGCGTTCAAATGCTTTTAGGGGGAGGGGGGGCACACATACAGACCAAAACACACACGCACAGACACGCAGACAGAAAAGTGATCTCAGGAAGTCTTTCTTTCCTGAGAAAAGTAGGCAAAATATTGTGCGTAGATCTTAAAATTTGACATTATTGTATTGGGTTCGCTTGGTTCCAACCAATACCTCAACAAAATTTTTTTCTATGTAGCTGTCTAATGTAAAGTGATGCTCCAGTTTATTTTTTGTAAATGCGAACAAGAAGAAGGCGTTTTCCAGGCTCGTGGTGAATACGTAATCTGACTTAAATAAAACTATTGCCGCCCAACTTATCACGATTTAACATCTATTTAGTTTATAAATAATTATATGTATTACTAACCTGAGCGTAGTTAACTAATGACAGAGCTTTTGCAGGAATTTTTACAACATTCCACCCACACACGACATTAATATTACTTGACACGGCTAAACCTGTTTCTGAAACATTTCCTAGCCGAACGCGGAATTTTATTCTCTTAGATAAGGAAGTCAAAGGGGACGGCCTGCTTATCTAGCTTTCTTATCGACAGCCATATCGGGGATTCTCTAGTGTTATTGAATAGAAAGAAAAGTGCGGGGGCCTAGCTACAGGTTTGCAAACATTCAGCGGCCAGTGGGTTGACATTCGCGCTACCCGCCAAAGGCACTGGTGGACAGCCTAGTTTACTAAAAACATATTTTCATACTTGTAACTTTCCGCTGTTGCAAAACTGTCCTTGCCTACGAACGTAAATCGCTTATCGCGGGAAATTTTACTTTGAGCAGAACATTACAAATTGTTTACGATGGCAGCATGTATGAAGCGGGGAAATACTTCATGTGCTACCAACCTACAATGTCAACTCCTTCTCCCTTTTCCATATCAACCAGCGTAATAATATATATTAGGGGAATCCTATATTGGAAAGAAAATATGTTATTAGCAGTAAAAATGCGAATAGGAAAGAACAATATTTTGAATACGGTCGTGTTTGAAACGGCAGACATTGTAAATAAAAATTTTAGGTTACACGAAGTTATATACATCTATAAAATCCTATTTCGGAATTTAGTCGTTCGTATTTCATATCTTGTAAATTAAGAATCTTGCTAAATTGAAAATTGACAAAATTCGAAAAAACAAAACTATATACGGAAATACGTAATTAACCTACTTTAAAGTAAATAATTTAATTTACGGATTATAAATAGTTTTCAAAATCGTTTTTAATAGCAAAATTTTTTATTTGTAAACTGTTGGTGTTATAACTATGACTTTCGAGTATAGTAACATTCAGAACACTTCAGGAATTCCTATATTAAATGTATGCCTATTTTAAGCACTAGATTTCCTTAAATATATATTTTAAAATTTTAAAGTTATTAACATGGTCCTGTATTGTTTAGTGTTTCCAGCAAGTGGCTACCAATAATATCTGACTTGAAACGTGTCCAAGTCGTACATTACAAAATAAGGAGTCGATTAAGTCGAACATACAGGACCGGATTTCCCATGTTGTCGCCTGTAGGCCCAATAAAAGTGCCGCCAACTCCCCTCCCCCAACATATTTTCTTTGTTTCTTATTTTACAGTCAAAAACTATTTTTATAGGTAGGTACGTCATCATAATTTAAATTACTATATTAAAATATAGTAAATAAATAATTATAACGCAAATTATAAACAGGTGTTAATGAATAGTATAGTTAAAATTGAGTAATTTTATTAACTTGCAATATAATTTTAAGTGCACTATGGCTATGTATATATTTCCATAGTAATTTTTAGAATATATAGAGTATATATACTGTCACGAATGTTGGCTGCTTCCCCCTAATCATTTCCATATCTGCAACCCACATTGTGGGGCATGGACGTAACTCCATCTAGCACTCGCTTGGCAAATTATTACTTCACTCACTTTCTTCCGAGAGATTTTCATGGGAGTTGCATAGTTTCAATTAAATCACTCTACACTTTCATTCATTAACGTATACTTAAGGGGAGGGATATGTCAATATAAGTTCCTATTTAATTGGCTGAAGGCTTTCAACTACACATTGACCAGAATTATCACATTAAGAATTGCCATATTGTTAAGCCTCATTTCTTATGATTTAACAGTGCAAAAAATCAATTAAACAGTTAAGTATTACTAATTTGTGTATCGTATAGATTGAGTATCTCTAATCTTGAGTATTGAAACGTCTATTGTCCAGGCTGTGTTTGAAACGTATGGTGAATTTTGCAGAATGACTGAATTTATAAAGTGTTTAATACATCTGTATACAAGGTATATAAAGTGGGAATATCAGTGTGAGAGCAATAGTATAATTAATAGTCTAAGTGTGAAAACAGTAACATTAAATCAAATGTTGTAAGTGTGCACCAACCATAAAATATCTGCATGAGTTTACTATACTCTGAAAATGCAGCTTCCACTCTCAAAACAACACATGATAAAAGACACCGTAATGATGATAGAGGGCACTACTACTGCACAAACCACCAACCAACAAACAGTCTGACGATTGAGGAAGCATTTAATTATTATTAATAAAAAAATTAATATAAAACATTAAGACTCAGGGTTCAGCAATAAGAACATGTGCAGCACAAATTCAATAGAAAACTATACTCAGAAAATTTTTAAAAATGGTTGAGATTTGGCAGCATATTGAAGTGCTTTAATACAAAGGATAATTTAATTCAGTGTCTATTTAAAATCTCTCACTTTAATACCATTCACTTTATCAGTGAATCTGATTCATACTTCGGATTTGCTCAATTAAAAAAATTAATTGGTAGATACGATTGACCTCCGCTTCTAAGGGAAATGTGGGCAAAGTTCAAGGAAAATTCAGTAAGGCCACAGTTTTTAAAAATCTCAAAAGCAATATTGCAGAAATTAAATAAAAAACTGCATGATGCCATCTACAACTTAATACAGGCTTACTTAGCTCTAAATTCACCTTGCAGCTATTCTGAAATACAAATATCTAGTAGAACTTGACGCATTCTGCGTCCCTATATGTTATTCGTCAGAACACACGCTCTGGCAAAGCTCGCAGGCGGACGACCACAATAAGGATTAAGGGTTTGTGGACGGGCCGGAAGAGGGACGCCAGGAAGGCGCAACCGCGCCTCGCAGCTGCAAAGGCATGCTACCAAATGTTCCTACACGTGCAACTGTCCCTGCACGTGCAGACGATATCCGGAGACAACGGAAGGACCCCAGGCGTGGGCACAGCTGCGTTTTGCAGCTGCCCAAGGGACACCGAGAGCCCACACCAGCGGCTGAGTCTGTCCCGGGCTAGTGTCAGCAATAAACATTGAGAGCTTTGAGCGGGCGTGCTGGGAGAATAGCGGCAATATCCGGGGACAACGGAAGGACCACGTGCGCTGAACCAAAGGGGACCCACCAAGTAGCACATGCAGAACGAAACAATAAAACGTCCATACCAGAGTCGATGGACGATGCCGGACCGAAGTGCGGAGAGCTAGTGCACCGAACACGTGTTTTATAACCCAGGGGGACACGACAAGCACCCCGGCCACGTGCAGGGATGGGGCAAGTTGAATATGGCGATGGAGCCTACAAAACGACGAGAGAGCGGGAGGAACGGATCAGTCAGTTGGAGGACCTAGAGCGAGACGTTCGGTTCGGAGCCGGACGACATCAGGCAGTCAGACGCGAGCAGTGAGTTGAGAGACGTCAACGAGTCAGTCAGTCGAGGATCGAGAATGCACCACGACGTCGACCTCAATCGGAGGCCGTCAAACGGGACGTGCGACGGGAAGAGTCCGAGAAAACGCGGCAGTCGGCCGACAGAAACCCAGGAGGACGGAGCGAATCCGGGAGGAGACGACAACGGCAGCCGGCCGTCGTCAGACGCAGAGTGCTGAGTGGACCCGAGAGGAGGAGCTTCGAGAAACAGGCGTCGGGACGCCCCACCAAGTGCCGGAGCAGTCCCAAGTCGCCAGCCGAGGGAAGACAGCGCCTCAAGCAAGATAAGTAGAGTCATCCAGCGAGTGTGAAGGATCTTTAGAGTCATCCAGCAAGTGTGAAGAGTCTTGCACACCCCCCTCCCCCTCCATGACGCGAATCACCGCGCCAAACAATACGGAGCCTACGTATAAAAGGGAAGGGGAGTGTTGTCTCGCGAGTTCATGTACCAGTTAACCTGTTCGAGCAACAATAAAACTCGATTATGTGAACTCGCCAATAAAGTGTATTGATTTAGTAAATTGGACCTAGAGACAAGAGTGTCGACGTATTCCCACGCCCTAACATTGAGGGCTAGCCTCAAGTGCTGGTGCCTTACGCAGATAGCAGATTCCATACCTACTTATAAACTTCAGCATTGGCAGGTATCAAACTTCATAGCAACCTCATTGACCTAACCTAACCTAACCTAACCTAACCTAACCTAACCTAACCTAACCTAACCTAACCTAACCTCATTGCTATATGCCAAGAATTGCGTGATTAAGAAAGTCCTTTTCCACGAAAATACTTGCCAATGCCCTCTTCTTTGGCGCTACGCGCCCGCCGTCGGCCTTATTTAACAGCTTAAATACATATCGACGCAAGGACCCTCGTAATAACACATTTTTACTACATTTCCAATAAGCTGGATCAGCAGTCATGGCTGACCAGCTAAAACATCCAGGATAAAATATGTTGCTGCTAATGTTCGAAAAGTATAATTTTTTACAACACAGTCCAATTTTAATTTAATAAAGCAAGAACTTTTAAAAATCCCTCTTACATATCACGTTGTGTACTATGCTGCTAACTTTTGAATAATGTGTACATTAAAATATATATTACATTACAATTTGTTTAAAACTACCACTTCAAAATGCTGCTTTTAAACATCACATTTACAATAATTTAACAATTCAGAAAATATATTAAACATTGGTCATTAAACATTTACAAAACTTTACACACACATGGCGTAACTAAATAACAATGATTTCTGGCAATAAAACTGTCATATAAATAGTAAAAATAAATATTTGTGATTATAATAAAAGAAAGTGTGCAATGGAAGAAAAAACAACAAGTGCGCAAAAATACAATGTCATAGGCCACAGAAATCTCTAATCTTGAATGTCACTAATTTTGAGTATCTCTAATTTTGAGTTCAGCCGCTATTTGGGAGCCTGTGCAAATAAATCTAAGCCACATAACTTACGCTGGTCGTCTACCTAAACGTGACTTGCATTAATCTAAACTTAAGCAGTTACTACTTTATTATTTTTGCTTCCCACGCTGAACATACCTGCCCCTCTCATCCCTAGAGAAAGGGGCAACTCCAATGGCTGGACCGATCACACATCACAATAATCACTACGCAGTAATACAGCCGTTTCCGCGCTGAGAGCCGACTTGCACGCATTACGCGGCGCACTCCTCGAACCTGTACATAATTAACCGCGCCCTAGGCCAGGCCGAAGGACCTGCCTAGGCTTAAACTTTGTCCAGACTTAAATCAGCACCCAAGCACCCACACAGGCTGGTGTCTGGTCAAAGACTCTCCGTCAACTACAAACTAACGCCTGTCCCCGCGCCCCACGACGCCTAACTGCAAAGTTGCAAGACCCCGGTCAGTGAACTCGGGCCGGCTCAGTAGCCTCGAGCGCACATATTTCTCAATAGGCTGGGCCGCATTGCGCCTGCGAAGTACTGCACGATTTGCTGAAGTGAAACAATGAACTTACGGGCAGCCAGAGCCCTCCGAGTATTGTCAGCTGCACATACACGTTAATGCCCTGCCTACTGTACATTTACGGGTCCCGCAACTTCCTCAGTCGCGGCAAACGAAACACGAACACAGAGCAGTCTCAAATATAGATGTTCAAAAATCAAACCTGGCAATTTTTCCCGGCCAACTGAGCTTGTGTCTTCACAAGCGACCCTGGAATGCACTGATGTGTTCGTGTGTGCAATCAAAGTATGTGTTACCAACTGAGTGACAAAAAATTTTACCAGGGTGCCTGCCGGGCAGAAGCCTCAGTCCCATTACACTTTCAAAAAATATCATCACAACGACCTCAAACCAGACTCCACGAGCTACGACAATCAAAATAATCCCTATCCACAATTCAACAATAAAAAAATGTGGGCTATTTGCGGTGCATTTAATTATTTATATTTATCCTGGCTCCTCATAAAACAATAACGGAGCCAATCGTGTCTTTTTGACAATTCTGAAGTGTACTGCGCTGTTCTGTAAGACTTCCCGAAGAAGCTGCTCCGGAGACGTGCTGTTCTCTGGGATACCTTACAAACAGTAGCTGATGAGACCAGTTTCGCCACATTTCAGGTGGTTACAGACATTAATTCCCAATGGCGACAGGACGGCACACGTTGTCTTCCAGCATACTCCTCCCAAAGACGCACAGCCACCAACAGCACCCATGACTTTTCCACTGCAACACGACAATTCAACCCTAAAACACAGGAATTACAAAGTGACTTTCGCACCAGGTAACGCTACAAAATCACGCCTGCTGGATGATGCCATTTCCAAACATTTCACAAACTCAAACAAATGAACAGAATACCCTAAACTAAAACATTACATTACTTTTAGATAACTCATAAAAATTATCCCTAAAAACATAAACATTTAAACATGCCCACCCCAAAAAATAGAACAAACTGGTGGGGAATAAATGGACCTAAAAAGGGTGAGAAAAGGGGGGAGGGGATTTTCAAAACTTCGATAAACTCCTCGTCAATCACTTATTAAATGTTGCCCTGACAAAAAAACTCATTCTAGTCTCAGTTAACAATTCCCAATAAATCACTTGGCCATCCAGATCAGTGGTTGGTTACCTTGCAAGTACCAGCTGCCTAGTCCTATAAAAAGACAAGATTTACAAAAAAACATTATTTCTTTCATTATCACCATACATTTCTCTTCGACACAAGTTTTAAGTTATCTGCTAACTTTTAGACTTTAAATTCCGTTAAGCTGTCTATTTTTCTTTTCATTTATTAAAACAATTAACGCATGTTTTGTTCATTAAAAACATTTGTTTTTAAAATCATCATTTCTTTTTTTGAACGTTTATGCCTATCATAACTATTTTCTTTTCTCCAACAAAAACTTGTTTTATTTAAGTATACTTGGAGCCCCCACCCCCACCCCCAAACATTTTTGGTCCATGCCTCGTATGTCTCTCAATCCTTGTTATCTTATTCACCAGGACCCTACAACACTCATAAGCAGATACACACACTTCCTGGGCACTAACTCTGTCAAAACAGCGAAATATACCAAAGCAGTCAAACAAAAAGTCATTTTTTACTTATGCCACTGCGAAAATAAAAATCACTCCTCTTAAATAAAATTGGTTCAACATACCGCGTTTGAGATACTGATAAAAGTTGATTAAGGTGTTTATGATTGGCCTGCTCCATATTTGCAGTACACATACAAACATCCTGCTCCAAATCTGCAGTACGCGTCCAATCAGCTACATCCTGCATAATGTGGATGTACTGACCTCATGTTTTCTTAACCATGGTCTTCTCAACCTCATTAGGCTATGCCTCCAACTGCCACAAACTCACAACCCCAGCCATTTTCGCCAACTATCTCCACTCAGCAATCATCTAAACTATCTCTTTCTCCTGTATCATTTACTTCGAAAAGTTTTTATTATTTCGTCAAAATGTTCCTTACTTATATGTTTGCTGATGTCATTTTTAAAGTTTATCTGCCATTTTATATATTAGAATATGTTTAAGTCTTCATTTATAATAATATAACCTGTGTTTAAAGAAAGAAATTGCAAAGTTATTCAATTTATTACCTTGGCAAATCCTTTTAATTCTTGTACAAGTGCTGAGCAGATTTCTGGTACTGTGTGTCCAGTAGATTACTTGGAAATCCTGAACAGATATTGCATGCTAGTAGGAAAATTTCCTGTTACAAGATATCGCAGTGTTACTGCTATTTTGCGACAATGATAGCCATGACTGTTAATTTTTCTGACAAATCAAACTATTTTCAACATCCTATCAAATTTCTACAAATGAATCAAGCTGCTGTGCCAGTTGTGTTGGCACTTGTCTCATGTCACTATGTAATTATGTTAATTCTATTCTTATTTATTTGGTGTTTCGCACAATATGTTTTTCTTTACTATTGGAACGTGCTTAATATTTTTGTTTATTCACTTTGAAGTTGTAAAACAAATTTTGTAATCTTTAAAGATTTATCTGTGCATTTTATTTTGTGTTTCTTGTTTAAAGAAATATTTTTCTTTATGTGTATTAATTATTTACGTAAGTAATATTGTGAAAACTCTTAATTTCCAATTATCAAAATGAAAAACTTTATTTGTGAATTATTATATCTTTCTTAACTTTCGATTTATGTATCGATCAGTCACGCGAGACTACGGATCTGGATAATACCTTGATATATATAGGCTTCCACTCAGGCAACTTCCTTCTTAAAGGACCTCCCTCCTCAAGCAGCCATGATTTAAAAAAAAACTTCCTTCTTCGTTTTCTCGCCATACAGCATGTAATCAACTTACTTATGCTTACTTTTGGAATCCTTCATCATCTTGCGATGAATTAGTTTTTATCCACCGTTTTGGTGGTTCCCGGAATGGTCGTTTAATCTTGCGGCCAGCCATTTCATCCTTGATGTGATGTGAGCCGCGCACCCAATCATGGCATGGTCGTTTCGACGCCTGCGGCATGCACTCGGGAGTGCTCCGGTCTTTGTGTCTGACGCGACGTCACTTGATTTTTGTGTAATTATTTGAACTGTTAAATTACAGAATTATTTTGGTTTACAACTTAATTAGAAGTAAATATAAAGTATTGAAAGTAAATATAAGGTAATGTAAATTTTCAAATGAAGCGTTGGTGGGTACCTGACGATACAGTCATGGCCATCTAATATATAAAATTCTCCCGTCACAGTGTTAGTCACTGAACTCCTCCAAAACGGCTAGACCGATTTTTATGAAATTTTTTATGTATACTCGGTAGGTCTGAGAATAGATTGATATCTATTTTTTACACCCCTAAGTAATAGGGGTGGCCACCCCCAAACAATTTTTTTTTATTGTTTGAAAAAAAATTNATAGATTTATATCTATTTTTTACACCCCTAAGTAATAGGGGTGGCCACCCCCAAACAATTTTTTTTTATTGTTTGAAAAAAAAAATTATATTTTATTTTTTTATGATGTGGCATCAAAAAATACATACCCTCCTAAATTTTCACTCTTCTACCTCCAACCCTTATTTTT
>NQII01000285.1:326251-357489 GCA_002778355.1 Clitarchus hookeri | reverse complement strand
AAAAATAGATATAAATCTATTCTCAGACCTACCGAGTATACATAAAAAATTTCATAAAAATCGGTCCAGCCGTTTCGGAGGAGTTCAGTGACTAACACTGTGACGGGAGAATTTTATATATTAGATATATCGTGGCGAAAAATATTTTAATAGAACAGTCATTCAAAGAAAGAAGGATTATTTCTTTGTACTTCCTCAATAATCGTCCATGAATAATATATAAATTTATAACTATAATGTTGTGATTGGTAAAAATTTGAGCTACACCACTTATTTATTATTTTATGTAATAAGTAAAACAGGAGCACGCCCATAACTTTTTATTTCAGTAGTAAAACCTAGTCTACACAGGAATCTATATCCCACCTTCCATTTATTTGCCTTCCTTGTGTTGTAACGAGAGTACCTATTGGTGCTCGAGTTTGCGTCACGAAGGTGCCACATAACACTGCGTTTGACCGATTAGAAAATTTTCAGGTTGTTTGGTGTAACAGTCAGTGGACGGTGCGTGAATATACATTCTACTTCCACTGACTATGCTCACATGAAAATGAAAATGAAGATGAGACAGAATTTGTGGAAGTCACATCGATATTAGATGAGAGTTCAACTGGTTTTCAAAATTATTTTCAGTGCATATTGTTACCACCACATTGCTGTGATACAACTCGATACATTTTGTGCAGGGGCACTCGACCCCTGGCGGGAAGGCATCGTCGATCTTCAGCCGCGTTAGGATCTATATTTGCGTCTTAATTTTTGTGAGCCATTCTAGGCTTTTAGCGGAAGGGTCCCGTTAGTCCCTGCCCACTTATGTCTATATTTCAAGTCTTAATCTTTGGAAATAAATATGACTTAATTCACGTTGTCATAGACACTTAGGTTGTTGATAAAAAATAGTTAAGTTGTATTTTTTTGTTTCCTAAGCATTGGCAGATTTCCTCAAGACAGTTTAAATGTTTAAATGTGGGCTCTCGTCAGATATTTATCGTAAGTCTTGCCAACTTTTTTAGTTTTCTTTTGAACTGGCCACTGGAACCGTGTTTAAAATCATAAAACAAAGTAGTGACAATTTTTGGCATAGTTGAAACACCAGTGGTCTTGAGAACACGTCTGTCTGTTTTTCATTTATCATTGTATTGAGGATTGGTGCCCTTTATTTAATTTAAATAACGTGAATCAAGTTATTATCAGGTTAAAACAAAACCATATATTTTTATTTGTCTCCGCGTATTCCATAAATATTTAACCCGAAAAACAAAGCAAGTCTGGAAGAGAATATTTACATACATTCATATGTAGCTCTAGAATATGGCTATTCTATGACTGGAATAAGTATCCAAAAATAAATTCTCTCTTTGGTTATATCAGAATTTATTTGCTGTCAAAGTTAACTTTATGTGAACAAAAATAAATGCTGTTGTAATAGAACCACATATACAAAACCCTTTAATTATTTATTTTAGTATGTTATCATCATCGTCATCATCATTAATATTACTAGTGTGCAACTCCAGTTTCTAGAGTGGTGGTGTTCACGAACTTCTTCTTTAATGTGATAATTGTTTGATACTTTACCTTGAAGTTTTACAGTGTAAGTAACGTAAAAGGAAATGGTGCTACATGTTGTTTATTATTAGTAAAAACCTCTCATTTATTGTAAAATGTGTTAGATTTCTTGTCTTGGAAGGAGCCAGTTATATACCGTAAATTTTAAAAACCTATATTTTTAAAAATATTTAATATATAATCAAAAAAGCTAAATCCATGAAATGTTATAAAACATTACATTAATAACTAATATTTAATCACCAAGGACCTCAGTTATGTAGTGCTTTACGATGTTTAATTCTCAAGTAATCAGTCTGATCTGAAATTTCAGGATAGTCAAAGTGTTGAAAGTGATAGTAATTCAAACAAAATTCAAAATCTGCATTTGAAAGATTTTAGGCTCTGTGCAACAAGCAAATGCTTGTAATTTCAAACACCACTCGCTGGAACAGTTTGTATGTGTGTGTCAAGTGCCTGACATCTCTTTTGCAGAGCCACGGCAATGATTAACTTGATGACATCATGGATGCTGTTGGTCTAGTTAGACTCAGACCAGCAAAACAATTTTTTCTAAATGAGTATTTCGCGGTGAGTTACAAAGTCATTTTGAAACTGTTAACCTGTTTTATGTTCCTTAATCAAATATTAGAAATTGATCATAAAATTCATCCTATATCAGGGAGGAAGACTGAATTTTTTAAACTTTTTAATGTGCTTAAGCGTATAATCGAAACAGTTTTAACTGAAAGAATAATAAATAAAAATGTGCATTAAAGAATACAGTTGTAAATAAATAAATTGAACTGATATATTTTGCGTGTCATAATAATAATTTAAGCAATCGTCAGTTATATATTTTCAGGTAATGAAGACGGTAGCCAGAGCAATTAACATTTTGAAAACAAAGAAAAAATATTAATGGTGGGTAACAATTCCCACCATTACATGTCTGCAAAAAAAACCTGAGAAAAATCTGTAGACCTACTGCTAGTGTATTGCATACCTCTTGCAAGGGCGTTGTTGGCGTTATTGATGAGGAGAATTGAGGGGATTTTCTGTGACGAAAGGTCGACTCTTGCTGCTGGCCTAACGCCGTCTCAGCTTGCGGTCTGAGGTGTGCGGTTTCTCTGGGGTCAACGAAAGGGATAATGCTATTTAAATGCTGAGATAAGAAGCAGCACTGACTAGCAGTGGAATTGCAACTACTGCTTCAACCACACAACCAAATGAAACTTCAGACGAAGAATGTGCATTTTTTTTTTCCAGCAATTTAGACACAAAGATTGACTGACAGTGTTAATGACGAAGTTTGTTTTACATGGCGCACACTGACAAAAACATTGACGCAAATTTTAACTTTCTAACAATGAAACAAATTGTTGGTAAGATTTTTTTACTGGCCTCCCTTCAAGTGCACTAGTCGAAAGACTTCTTAGTGTGGTAGAATATGTATTTTCCTTAAAGCGAGGTAGAACGGCTGATGAAGCTTTCAAAGTGCAACTGTTTTACAAAATCAACAAACAGTTATTTTAAAGTGTGATTTACATCAATCTTGAACTTATTGTTTTAAAAAAATGGTTTAGAAGTATTATTTCAACATACACTTTAGCTGCTGTTTATTCTTCATGTGTGATGCATATCGAATATTCACTAAGTTTGTATGTGCCAAGTGTGTTCATATTTTTGCTGAAAAATCTTTTCCCAGCACTTGTTTTAGCTTAAATTTCTTCAAAAATATAAGGACGTAATATTTTTATCTGAATTTGCTGTTATAGTTCCCGTTTTGATAATGATTTATGTTGCTGAGCAATTCAATTCACTACAATTTTTAAAGCAACTACTACTTACAGCAGAATGGCTGCCTTAACCCCGCATGTTTTGAATAAATTTTCATCGTTTTAACACTTTAACCGACAACATGTAGGTTAGTTGGGAATTTGTTCGACAAACAGCATGTAATTGTAATCCAATTGTATTTGTTATTAATTACTCTCAAAATAAAAATTAATGGTATTCTATTACTTTTCCTTATAAGTATTAGTGAGCCCATATATTTGTAAGCGAGTTCAGTTACAATTGTACGGACTATTACCATCACTGGTTGCCATTTTTTTTGACATACGGAAAAAAACTATTTCTATCATAGTAAAACACAGCTCATCTGTAAAATTTGGAATTCAGGAAAAAATCGGGGAATTTTGCAAACAGGGAGGAATTATCTTGAATTACCTGGAATTACTTTCGGAGTCACGGCATTTCAACATTGCGTGGTTCAAATAAGGTTTTCGCTCGCTTGCCACCCACACCATGCGAGACTCATATACTGAAAGTACCGGTACTTCCAGGGCAAAATAATTCGGTGGTAATTGGCGTATTTTTTGAAACGGCATGGCGAGTCAGCTGTGTCAAGGTTGCGCTTGCTGTTGCCGAGTAACTAAGGACTTTAGAAGTCACTGGCTCTTCTATTGTCAATTAGTTTTGCATGTTATTAGTTTACTGATGGTTGCGACCCACAAAGCTTTAATAGTTTGGAGCAATGGTTCCTATTCACCATTATTAGGTGCTTTGTTTCGAAGAGTTTTAAGATGTTCCCCTTTTCATTTACCTCCCACAGAACAGTGTTATAAATACATTTCCCCATTGCAGGTAGACTTGATAATCCGCCTGCATGTCCTCAATATTCCCATGTTCTCAACATTGTAAATATAAATGTAACAATGGAATTTTGATGTTACGGCAAGAATATTAGTTTGAAGACACCAGAAACTGCACCAAGAACTGGCCACTCCGCGAGTGTATTAAAAGGAAATGCTTGCTGTGTGCACGTGACGTGCCATTACATTTCTTAGCGTAGTTAATTTTTCCAATTTATTTATGCTTTTGTAGAAAAGAATTTAAATTGATGATTACTCCCTTGACTGGCTGTTTCTTGTGCAAACGAAACAGAATGCCGACAAAGGGCTCCCTGTAAATGCGGCGTGTACAACCACATAAACTTAGAAAACCATGAACTGTGGAAACGCATATATCGTTTTGTATACACAGGGAAGGAGTAATCTTTAATTGGAGTCAGTGAAGATTTCAAGAGATGTTCTGTGGATAAATCATTCAAATTATATTTTCCCATTAAAAGTCCAATGGCCCACTGACTGCTGCATGTAATATGTAGTAATGTTCTTCGCCAAATATGAACCTCAACCTGAAGGGTTTGCGGTACTTCGATTGTGACTGCGTATTTTATAATACAGTTCCAACAACACCCTCCAAGTAATTTTCGGTTTTTCATTTCTTCACAAAAAAGTTAATAAGATATCACCTACTGTTTTTACTGAAACGGTTCATTTCCTGTATAAAAAGTACCATTGAGCTATAACAGATAAATATTTAAGTCCTGAATAATAAATAGTAGTAAAACAATATATATGACATAAAAACAGACACTAGACAAACACGTTATCGTTTATTAAATCAGATTTTTAATGAATTGTTTTTAATAAGTTTATTAATTATAAGTAGCCAAACAACCGTTTCAAAAGTATTTTAAAAAACCCATTTAATAAGGTAAGAAAAATGCCTACTAGAATTAATCTTTGAGTTACTTGACTCATTTGTGTATTTTGTAACTTACGTCTTGAATGACTATGTTTTAAGCATAACATGATAAAATAAATTTAAAAATGTCAATATTTATTGCAAGAAATTGGTGTACATTTTAGAACTCACATCATTATATTTTTCATTAAAATTTCTGTCACTCTATTTTTATTTTTAAAAAATATCTCATTCCTTAAAATTAACACTGTAAAATTTTGCGTCTTCTAAAGTCGTGCGTTCATAAACTTTTAACCTAGTGGCATTCAGAGAAAAATTTCATTTGTCCCTAAGCAGATGAGGACACACATTTTCATCAACATTTTCTGTTATGTTATTTATTTTAATCAGAACATTTTGACTAAACACATATACTGTTTACTTTCTGTTACTAGCAGCCCCTTTGTCTTCGTGGCATTCGCCACCCACTCAGACGTGCAGGGACGGATACAGGAGTGTTGAAGGGGAATGTGCAGATATTGGACTTGAAAAGTTCTACCGTTCATCGGTCAGTGTACTGCAACAGACTATTTCAAAAGAATCGTTTATGTTTCGTGGCAACCCGAAGAATTTGTCGATCTTATCATCTGCAGTAGCATCCTTCTGGATGAAGCAGGACTTTGCCTCGCGGGCTTCCCTAATCGAAGCACTGATCGCCACCCTACTGTGTTCCTTTGTGGCGATTTGAACTCGTAACCCAACCGCCAGGTTGGGCGGCAATACGGAAATAAGTATCATGATTCGACACTGTGGTGTTGCTATTATATTGATATTGGCATGGAAAAATAGTTTTAAATATAAATAAGTTTTAAGTAAAACCGTATTGGAAAATAATATCTCGGAGGCAGTAGTCACTGGCGCCACAAGGAAAATCAGGCACTCGCTTACATCAGAGTGGTTCGTGGTAGCAACTTGCGCTCGGGGATGTAAAGTTTCTACGTGCTCTCTGATATTTTAGTAGTCTAATTTGGCTTGCTAAACATATTTTTAACCTTGTGTACTGTGTACCTAAACCAGGGGTAATATTATATTGGTAGTTTTCAATTAAGAATGTTTGCTTGATTCCAGGATATCTTCATAATCTGAAGAAACTACAATCGAATTTTTCAAAAATTGGAAATTCGCACAAACTTCGTTTACGCCCAGGCTGTGGTTGAACACATCAACCTGAAATCATTTTTCATTGCCAAAAACAGTTTTATCTTCTAGAAGGTAACCAATATGTTTCTCTTTCGTTTTAATTTCTACTCGGGAAAATTAGGTGAAACTAAGCATTTTTCACAAAGCCTGACCACCAAGATTTTTTTTTTCTAAGTTTTCTTATCTTCTCACCAAGGAAATAACTGCCTACACTTCTGTGTGACCCCACCATGGGCGGCACTAAACGTTGCTACACGACCTGCCATTGTGAAGACGAGACTTCGGGGGCCTTATTCATAATCGTTTTTAGTCCGGACTAAGGAAAGATCATCCACCGACCAAATTTTTTTTCGTATTCAGAGACCCACNATCATCCACCGACCAAATTTTTTTTCGTATTATTGCTAGTCCGAGGATCATCTTGCTTTAGTACGGGCTAACTCTTTGTCGGTACTTAGGGTACGACTAACGACGTATTAAAGTCGAAAAGAAACACGGCGAACTTAAAATAAGAAAGGATTGCACATAATAATAAGACGCCAGTGTTTAGCTATAGCAAGGCCTTTGGAATTTCTGTGTCAATCAAGTGCCTTCTCTGAAAACAGATTCTTATCAGACGCGCTATTAATACTTTCAAACAGAATTTTAGCACAAATCCTACTTACAATAAATATCGGTATATGTGTGTATCTGTAGCTCAAATTGTAACATTGTGGCTTACTGTGGACATGAGGAAAAGTTCGAGTTTTCCTAAATGAATAAAATTTTAACTATTTTATAATGTGTTTTTTGTATTTAGTGCAAAAATAACCGTTATCGTCATTATAAAGGCAGTATCGACGTAAAAAATGAAACCAGCTCAAAATACCAGTGTGCAATTCATTAGTGTGTGGTTCAAAATATTACCAAATCAGTATTATTATCAGTCACGATGTATACATAATGGTTTGATATTGCGCAGCGTATCTCTCTCTCTCTCTCTCTCTCTCTCTCTCTCTAATTTTGTGACCTCACAGTGGTGGCAACTGCATGGAATGGCCCATAAGAATGTTTACAAATACTGCGTTTTCTTTTGTTTGAGGAGTGATTAATAAGGTAGGCTAATGTAGTTTTTGCAGGGGTAAATCTGAAGAGACGCTTCGTGATTTAATATTACTCTCAAATGCTTATTTAAATTGAATATGTTTTTCTAGGTGGTGAAATAAATACGGTGGGTTGTATAAAGACGGATTGTGTGGATTTGGTAAGAACATTACGGACTTCAAATTTTTTTTCCATACGAAACTTACCGTTATCTGTAAATATGGACTTTTTTTAGTGTTCATTAAATTCATGACAAAAAAGTCGGAATTTCAATTTGTAATTAAATAATATTACTGCAACTATGAATAAGAAGTTGTTGTTATTATGCACGTGAATATTGTTTATTCCCTTACTAAATTTACAAGTTATATATCCAGGTTTTATTTGGGAAATTCTAGCCTTCAAACTGTGCGACTTTAGACACGAATGTGAGAAACAGGGAATATTAGGCTGGGTTAACAAGCCTACGCGAAATTGAAGTTATTTCATGCAGTGCACCTAACCTATCTGATACCAACGGAGCTTTATTTACTCTGTGCCAAGGACCCCGTGTTAAACAATTACTAGCGCTTATACAACCAACAATATGCATATCACTGATGACAAGAGAAATTCTATTCTAAAGAAACGGATTTGAGGTTTCTACCTTTTTTTGCTTTTTTTTTTTACTTCAGTATCAATAGTTATCTACTCACCGAGGTAAAATTGTACGTAGACATTCTGAAATACAATTCCTTCCCTAATTTCTGAGGTCTACTGTATGTAAACAGCCACATGATGGTGCTTCGAAATATTTACAGTATCCAGGTTATATCCTTTTTGAAAACATGTAACTGTAGGCAATACCATTTTTGAAAATATTTTTAGAAATTGAAAATGCTGTGTATTAAGTACTGTACTGAATTCTACAGTCTCGTGCTTTATATATATATATATCACTTATGCTTCAAATACACTGGGTTCCCACATGCGAGATCCGGGAGTGACCTGGCCGGGGATTGAACCAGGTTCGCCTTTGTGGGAGGCGAGCAGACTAACCGCTCAGCCACCGCAGCCCCTTCACCATTTGAAATTGGTGCCAATAACCATATGGGGAGATGTGTATCATGCCTTTATACACCTACATTTTCAATATATGAGTGTACACTGAAGAGACAAAAAAAACTGGCACACCTGTCTTAATATCGCGTAGGGCCCCCGCGAGCACGCAGAAGTGCCGCAAGACGACGTGCCGTGGAATCGACTTATGTCTGAAGGTATGCAGAAGGCAATTCACACCATGAATCCTGCAGGGCAGTCCACAAATCCACAGGAGTACGAGGCGGTGGAGATCTCTTCTGAACAGCACGTTGCAAGGCATCCCAGATATGCTCAATAAAGTTCATGTCTGGTGATTTAGGTGGCCAATGGAAGTGTCTAAATTCAGAAGAGTGTTCTTGGAGCCACTCGGTAGCAACTCTCGACGTGTGGGGTATCGCATTGTCCTGCTGGAATTGTCCACGTCCGTCGGAATGCACAATGGACATGAATGGGTGCACTGGATCGGACAGGATGCTTACGTATCTGTCACCTGTCAGAGACGTATCTAGACGTATCAGGGGTCCCATTTCACGCCAACTGCACACGCCCCATACCATGACAGAGCCTCCACCAGCTTTAACAGTCCCTTGTTGACATGTAGGGTCCATGGATTCATGAGGATGTCTCCATACCCGTACACGTCCATCCGCCCGATACAATTGGAAACGAGACTCGTCAGACCAGGCAATGTGTTTCTAGTCATCAACAGTCCAATGGCGGTATTGGTGGGCCCAGGCGAGGCGTAAAGCTTTATGTCGTGCAGTCAACAACGGTACACGAGTGGGCCTTCGGCTCCGAAATATCAATGATGGTCCGTTGAATAGTTCGCACGCTGGAACTTGTTGATGTCCCAGCATTGAAATCTGCGTCAATTTGAGAAAGGGTTGCACGTCTGTCACGTTTAATGATTCTCGTCAGTCGTAATTTTTTCCGTTCGTTCACGATATTTTTCCGGCCGCAGCGATGTTGAAGAGTTGATGTTTTACCGGATTCCCGATATTCACGGTACACTCGTGAAATGGTCTTACGCGAAAATCCTAATTTTACCGCTACCTCGGAGATGCTATGTCCCATCTCTCGTGAGCCGACTATAACACCACATTCAAACTCACTTAAATCTTGATAACCTGCCATTTTAGCAGCAGTAACCGATCTAGCAACTTTGTCAGACGCTTGTTTTCTTATATAGTCGCTGCCGACTGCATCGCATTACTCTGATTTGTTCCATACCTCTGTTATTTGCATACACACGCCTATACCAGTTTCTTTTGGCTCTCCAGTGTAATCTGGGGCCCAGGAATAAAAATTATTACAAAAGAACTCGAAGTATTACAAAAGTGGGCACAAAAAATACTTTATGGCCTTCTCTTTTTGATACCAACATGTAGACTCTATCAAATAAATAATATGAAACCACTAAAATTGCAAGTTCAACTTTGTATCAAGTTTGACATGTAAACTAATACCAAAATTCATTCAAACCTGTATTTTACTACCAATAAAGATGTGCATTAGCATAACGCAAGACAAACAAGCAATCTGCACAGAGAGTCAGTAGAAATAGAAAAATTTGGGAGTACTAGTGTATGAGTTATAGTCTTAAGTAGACTTTATAATAATTTACCCAACAAAATTAAAGTAATCAAACAAAATAATATATTTGTAAAATTTGTTAAAGTATTTACGATGCATTTATAATGAAGTTGTTTGAATGTTAAGACTTAACTGTAGTGTAAAAATAACCTAGAGATATCTTAAATGTTATGTAACACGTTGAAATAAACTTGTGTGTTAAATAATTGTTTGCTAAAATATGTTATATATTGTAGCATTGCGGTATGTGTATATATAAAATAACTATTTTCTGCTATTTGAATGTATAGTCTCAGTAGAGATCTGCTCTCTGAGACATTTAAATAATAAATTTAATTTTAAAAAGCATTTGATACCAAACCTCTACATGTTGTGCCATCATTCTTCTTGCGCATNTTAAATAATAAATTTAATTTTAAAAAGCATTTGATACCAAACCTCTACATGTTGTGCCATCATTCTTCTTGCGCATTAAACCCTGGCATAACAACCAACACTGTAGTTACAGGCGTATAATAAAGCTAGTAATCACCAATGGTAAGTTGTACNTAAACCCTGGCATAACAACCAACACTGTAGTTACAGGCGTATAATAAAGCTAGTAATCACCAATGGTAAGTTGTACATATTTCAAAAAGTTAAAGGGCAGTATGTGTTCTGATAAAGAAAGGCCTGTGACGTTCACAGTATTTTCTGAATCAGGGCAGTGCATTTACTTTGTGTTCTTGTAGCAACTATTTTTGGTGTTTCTAAGTTTACTTTAAAAATGTGATATACAAAAAATTGGTTGTTTCTATAAATACACCGAAATAATTATACAATTTAAAAAATATTTTATGCAATAATCACTGGAAAATATTAGCTATTCAGGATTTGTATGTACAGCGTAGCATACCTAACAACTATTCCTAAANAAAGGCCTGTGACGTTCACAGTATTTTCTGAATCAGGGCAGTGCATTTACTTTGTGTTCTTGTAGCAACTATTTTTTGTGTTTCTAAGTTTACTTTAAAAATGTGATATACAAAAAATTGGTTGTTTCTATAAATACACCGAAATAATTATACAATTTAAAAAATATTTTACGCAATAATCACTGGAAAATATTAGCTATTCAGGATTTGTATGTACAGCGTAGCATACCTAACAACTATTCCTAAANTGCAATAATCACTGGAAAATATTAGCTATTCAGGATTTGTATGTACAGCGTAGCATACCTAACAACTATTCCTAAATAAACCTAGGAATTTGATTGAATCATAGGTGTTGAGCCTCCACCTAAGCTGGGTTAATCACAGGGTAAAATATAAATGTGTTATTGAAGGGTGTGTCACAGAAGACTAATTTAAAACACAAATAAGTGGTTTAAAAGATTTTTGAGAAGGATATTTTGTTGTGTTTTTTCACAGCATCTTAACTAAATTAGGTAACCTGTTTGTACATTATGAGTATATTTTTAAATAGCGAGGAGGGGCTCACTGTTATACTATTTTCGCTTGCCACTCTGTAATTTTATCTACTCAGGCTCTGTAAGCATTTAGAATAGTCACATGAGCTAGGAAGTCTTAAATGGCAGGTGTTTTGTGTCCATACTAGGATTTTGTTTTCAATGCGTTACAAATTGCTATATGGCGATACTTTTGCCGAGTACAGCTCATTGCATACTCATACTGACAGTAAAGTGGTATTCTTAGATAAAGAATACTTTTTATAAAATAAAAATCTTTGTAAGTGTACTACCTTTATTTAGTTCCAGTAATCGTTAGAATTGGTATGCAGCAACTCTTTAGGATGGACCTAGATTCCGTGTATTATTCCACTCATAAAAACATATCTACAAGACAATTTAATTAAATGCACAGCATTTAACAGTACTATCTTCTTAAACATTAATGCCACACTCGTTATGCGTGAATAATATGTAAATGTTGCAACTTACGTGGCAGTGCTTGCATATCGTAGTTTAAAATACACCGCTCTATGGTTTTATATGCTANACGTGGCAGTGCTTGCATATCGTAGTTTAAAATACACCGCTCTATGGTTTTATATGCTAGGAGCTTAAATTCAGTATGGTTATGTAATATATCTTGACACAACTACCACAATTTAACCTGCCACCTTTATATTTGCAGGTCCAATATAGTTCTATTAAAGTTTGCATGTTATGATCCGAGTAAAAGTCATACTCGTGTGTTTTGCATCATCAGAGCGAAGTTACACAAATGAAGTAGTTCACATGTACCCATCCGTCCAATGAAGTATAAATAACTCGCATGACAATTACCATTTATGCTTGGCCTATCTTCTTTGTTGTTCATAAAATCAATGAGATGTATGTATGCATTATGTTTTGATACTTCTGTACATACATTGTTGAATAATTTTATTAACCGAAAATATGTATTATGAGTTAAGGAAAATAGTACTTAAGAAATGTTATATGTTCTCAGTTGCTCGAAATCTAACTATAAAGTTATTTAAGTATTTAATTTTCGGTATATATGTGATAAATAATGTTTAAAAGCATTCGGAGTGTCAGGGAAAGGAGGAAATCGTGGTATAAATCTATAGGACTACTAAATCAAATGCTGGACACGCACATAACAGTTTTATGCTATTTTTTATTACTTGATACAAAAAATGCATTTAACAGATGAAAATATGCAAACTCTACAACTCGAATTAAAATTACAGCACGAATTTGTCACTAAATTACACATGGACAACTGTCAGAAAGATTTCATTCTCGTTGCTTAAGTAGCCTATTTTGTGTTTCCGGCCGAGCCGATAATTTGTCAAGTTTACTGGTTCGGCGATACATTTATTCATAAGCTGTAGACAAGACAAATGGTAGATGCGGCATTCATATACGTCCGAAACAACAGAAATCCCCGACGAGGTTATAGTTCCCTTCGGCATGTATGAACAAATACGTTTTATGAAAGAACGAAGTAAACCACGAAAGTATGTTATTTTTACGCCAAAATGTACTTGTAGTGCTTCTTTCTAGGTAAGCAATAGTAATAATAAATTTAATTTTTTGCAAATAATACGGTGTCAAACGCCGTGTTTATTTGCTTAATCTTCATATTTGAGACGTTGTTGTATTTGTCGGTTTGCCTACTTTAATAAGACAAACCACATGAGACGCGATTTGTTATGATAATAACAACTTTAAGTTGTTTTAATTATTCGACAATCACAAGACGCCGTATGCAGTCAATTAAGTTTACACTCGTATGGGTTCTCGCTGACGTAGTGCGCAAAACGCGACGCATTCTAACAGCTGATCAAGCAAGCCTGTATTTTTCTTTCGGCCATGGTATCAATATAAGATTAGTATATCAACTTTTTTGTCCTCCCTCCTGCGGTATTACAATACAGTTTTCGAAATTCATATATATTTTTAAAAAAATTAATAAAAATAGGACTAAAATATACTAGTACATACAGATAGTGAGTGTAGTCTAAAAAGTTTTTGGTTTCAGGAATGTTTGAAACAGAATCATTAATTACTTTGTTTAAAGCATGAGCACAGCAGTGCACATTCTTAGATGATTATTTTCCATTTTTAATTCTTGCCTGAAGGCCTGCGTATGTCCCACACCTTTTTTCCTGCTCCATCGTATACTTGGCCTGTTATTTTTCATAAATTTGTGAATTCTTCAAACGGTTCCTGGCGGATTCTGTAACATTTCAGTTAAATCAAAAGTTTAACATATCTGTTAAATCAAAAGTTTGAAATTCTTTTCAGCATTTTTTATTTTACTCGTTAGTTTTCTTTAAAAAATTTAAAAACAATAATTATTTCCTCTTCTGAAAAAACAAAAAATAATTTCATTTATCAATGATTAAAAATCAAACATCTTGTAGCAATTCTTCAATATGCATATAGATTATTACTTATTATTTAATTTTTAACATATTTTCCCACACGCATCTGTCTTTGACGGTGGTGGTAAGATATTTGTTGGAGTAAATTAAGTTCGATTTAACTTCTGCCTTACTATGTTGTCATCTGTCCTCCAACTGACTGTCGTCTGACCACGCCACATCTCTCAGCCAACCAGCAATGGCGAGACAAGAGACAACTGGTATATTTTCTTTCGTGCATTTATTTAATAAACATCCAATCTTCTAGGGGATATATTAAAAATAACAAACAAATTTAGAATACTGAATATAGTCTACAAACAAATCAAATATACTTACACATGATCTCTATGTCAATAAACTATTAAAATAACCAAATAATATAATTATATAATTCCTATAGTAAAACTGAATTTGTAAATTATATTTAATGAATTGGCAACACAAGCAGATACTCTGTAATCATATATAATTATAATATCTGTGACTAACGGTTAATATAACCACTGAAAATCCGCCACGTTAAAATTCCTCGCGGAAGTGCGAGGCAGAAAACGCCTACAAGATGACTCATCGCATCCTCATTGTTTACGAACTAGCTAACCGTACGAGTATGTAAAATCACTAAAGGGAATAATTATGTACTATTGAATGCAATTTTGGTGAACGCTCTTTACATTTAGAGTAATATGTAATTCATAACTGCTCATTAAAAACAAAATAGTGACCTCTCGAGTTTGGCGCCTGGAGCAGCTACTTCAAGTGCTCACTATAGTTACGCCACTGGAACAGTAACTATTTAAGGAACTATTATTGAATTGCATTTTTAGAGTAAACTCGTTAATCATGCAGTCAATATCATTTTAAAGAAAACGAATTCAGTGCTTTAGACATAATTATTCAAATTGTATAGCTAAACACAATTCATGATTATTTTTTTCAAAAATATATTCTTTCCTCAAACCTTAACTCTTTTACCGAGTCAATAAAATATATTTTAGGAGAAAGCTTTGATTTACTACCATTAATGTCAGGAATTAGGTCATTTAACATTTTTACCATATTTCTTGGTTCCAGCATCAATGCCATTGTCGGTTTAACTTAGTATACAATAATAATTTAGTTAAAATGCCCAACATAAGTTTCCACTTTGCTTTCACTTTCAAGTTAAAAATATTTTAAGTCCAACATTTGGTTAAGGGCTTCTACTAACACAAACACACACAAATATATTTAATTATTTAAATATTTGTTTTTTGTTTTGAAACAATTATTTTTTTGGAGGAATTATTATTTCAGAGTTTAAAAAGACTTGTTATTTATTATGAAACATTCATTTTTCAAAATTGTCTTGGCTGATCCGTCTCTCAAATACAGTGCAGGCCATTAAAATTTCGCCATCAAAAAGGACGTGAGCTATCAAAACCAGATTTATCGGACAGAACACTCATCGTACACAGGAGATATGATTACTCTTGCAGCTGGGTATATATTTCTTAGGTAAAACTAAATTTAAAGTTAGTACAATTATTCACTTTCGTTCAATTTTTGCCACTTACTATTTGTATTTTGTTGATTATTTATATTAGGTTAATACATTAGTGTGTCAAAAGTAAAGCATTTAATAGCCCTTTCTGCCTCAGCTGCATTTCCTTCTGGCCAAGTTGTTCTCCTACATCAAAAGAAGCAGTTTATTTTTCCGATTCGAGTAATTCTACTTGTAATTACTCTTTACTTTTTTTATTTTAATTTTTTTTACTAGCTTCATTTTTTATTACAATTTTTAGGCGCTGTATAACAAACAGCAAGGTTTTATAATCTTCGTTTACGTTGATCATATAAGTCTTCAAATTTTGTAAACAACCATTATAAATAACTTTCAAAAATTGAATTTCTTATGCGTTTAGTTATCCCTTTCCATAGTGTCCAGACCTACAAGGAATTGCAAATTTTTATAAAATTATATTTTTTGTATAAATTACTTTAATCCCTAGAACTGTCTCGTTTCTGGTTTCTGAGTGTAGCTTGTATAATGTTTAACGTATCTTTAGAAATTACCTACATATAAAAAATTTCAAACTTTTCGTATTTTTATGTAATTATTTTATTATTTAATTTTTTGGCTAGATGCTTATGGCTTTAAATAGTTTTTAACACAAAAGTTAAAAACTTAAAATAACACATTTTTTTCCTGTTATATTTTGGTTAAGACAAGTCAGAGTGAGACAAATTGCTCAAGTTACATACTTTATTGGTATTATTCGTCACTGAAAGTGGCGAACTTTTGTTTCACGGAATTTATGTGTGTATACAACATAAAACTTTTGCCTCTTCGCTGTAAGCATTAAACATTTCTAGCAATGTTTATGCAATGAATAAATGTGATTAACTGAAGTAGAGAACGTAACGTAAATCTTAATTTATCTCGGCATTATCATGTTACTTGCACACGCTTTAGTGTTCCTACCTGTCAGCAGCTAGTGTTATCGTTTTCGAGGCAGATGATATCAAATTATGTTGTAAACAAAGAGAAAACTATAAGGTCTGCAAACTGTATCGACGTTTAAAAACTTCAGAGGGCTGAATTGAAAAAGGTAGCTATTTTTCTACATCGAGTAAGACGCAACGGTACAGGAGTCAGCTGTGGACATTCACTTTTAAAGATGAAAGTAAAATGTATGCATGCCCTTGGTAAAACTCAGATACAACTTAGGCATGGTGTTGTTTGTAATCCTATGCAAACAACTATAAAAATCAATAATGCGAATCAGTTTGTACAGTGTAGTCAACCAAAAAGTTTTATTCGAAGTTGAGTTTTTGAAACATATGCGCTTGGAATTTATCGCTTAATCTCATTAAAGCAGTTAGAAGCGGCGTTTTATTCGAAAGAAACCGGTACCTCTAAACAGGAACAGATAACTACTTAGTAATGTTGTCGAACAAATGTACAACGAAATAAAGAACATTATATGAGAATTTAAGAAAAAATACACTTGATATTTAACTAGGGTATTTACTTGAAACATTTTTTTTCTAAAATTTTAAAAGGAATTTTCTTTATTTAAATGATTGATCAAAATAAACAATCCATTTTAAAAACAAAAGTATAAACTAAAAAGGCAAAAAAATTGCTTCCTAGTAGATATACACGAAGGAAAACTTGCGCCACTTTTCAGCTGAAGACTGACTTTCCGGGAACAAACAGTCATACGAACTGCTGTACATGACTTAAATTCTGTGTATATTAATTGACGTTTTTTGTTTTTGTCGCATAGGTGCTGGCACAAACAAACAAAACATTATTCTTATAATGATATAAATTTTTATTACAAGATATTAGAGAAATTATACAAAACCTGCCGAGCATGCTCTATACAAAACTGGAAATAAATTAAGTACATAAATGAGACATAGTTACATTTTTACAATATATACACGCCTATTGAATTTTCATTTTCACAATAAACAAGTCATGGGAAAATTAATTCTCTTTCTGAGTAAACACAGCGATCAATATTTTCTTCATCTTCTCGTAACGTTCATTAAAAAATGATGTCGTAAACAGTTATCTGCAGCACAACCGCAGATTAACACAGGAGTTATTTGAATAAATAGGTTCATTTCCGTAGATGAAATAGTGGGTCAAAAATTTTAAACTGCAGGTTGAGCTAGAAGTGCAGTTGGAGTTGGATATTGCCTCTGCTTGTTGTTAGGTATTCATGGGCATTAAATAAAGGTTAACTGTATTGGAAATATATTGTAATCGTTCAGGAGACCTAAATACGGGGCTGATTAAAATGGAGAGTGTTGAAGTAAAACTGGAGAAGATAGATGTGGAAGTGTATGAGTTAAACATATGACGAGAAAATTGCTATATTAGTGGGGGTATGTATGAGCGACTTGGAGGAAGCGGTCGAGGTCTTTGAGAAGGTGGAGGTAGATAAGTATTATCTGGACTTGTAGGTTGTGAGGGAGGGGAAGGAGGTGACATAGAAGGAGGAGGTGGCGGAGGAGGGGGTGGGGGAGATGGTGGAGGCAGATAAGTGTTGTCTAAACTTGGAGGAGGTGGAGGAGATGGAGTGGGAGGTGATGTAGGTGATGATGGAGGGGAAGGCGATGGAGGAGGGGAAGGTGATGGAGAAGAGGGAGGTGGTGGAGGCAGATAAGTGTTGTCTAAACTCGGAGGAGGTGGAGAAGATGGTGGAGTGGGAGATGGTGGTGAAGATGGAGGGGGAGGTGGAGGAGAGGAAGGTGAAGAAGAGGGAGGTGGAGAAGAGGGAGGTTGTGGAGGCAGATACGTGTTGTCTAAACTCGGAGGAGGTGGAGGAGATGGTGGAGTGGGAGATGATGGAGGGGGAGGTGGAGGAGAGGAAGGTGAAGAAGAGGGAGGTGGTGGAGGCAGATACGTGTTGTCTAAACTCGGAGGAGGTGGAGGAGATGGTGGAGTGGGAGGTGGTGTTTGAGATGATGGAAGTGGAGGTGTTGGGGGAGTTGATGCTGGTGGAGGTGATTTTGGAGGTAGATAAGTATTAGCTGGGCTTGGTGGTGGTGGAGGTGGTTGGGTGGGAAGTGAAGGAGGTGGAGGTGGAGAAGTGAGTGGGGAAGGTGGTGATGAAGAAGGGGGTGGGGAAGGTGGAGGTGGAGGTAAGTAAGTATTATATGGACTTTGAGGTGGTATATAAGTGCGACCTGGAAGAGGTGGTTGAAGTGCTGTAAGTGGAGATAGAGGTGATTGTGGTACTGGAAATAGGGAAAATTGTATCGAAGGGCGCTTGTACTCATAGCCAACATCGCGCTTTTTACGTATCTTCTCTGGCGGATCAGCCAATGAAGAACCCACAGTGACAGCTAGGAGAGCCGTCACAATCTGTAATAAAAATCAAGTATTAATCATGTTAAATATATTTATAGATCTTGGGATGTTATTTGCAAAACATACAGTCACAGTACAGAAATAATATTATGATGAATTAAAATAAACTTGGTTTAAGATTAATAAAATTATTAATGAAATTTGCAAAAAAAAACTTATTAACCTGAAAGTGCCGTCGTAGGGGCATATAAGTGGGTATATGCACAGGACATAGTGGTACGTATACAGAAAAAAATCAAACTATTGTGCCACTACCAAGCATCTTTGCAGGGGAACAACACTTTCAGGATGCACTTAGAATGGTGTTGAACCACCTGTAGCACAGAGACAGGCGGCGATACGGTCGGGCATGGAGGCACACAGATATCGGATGTTATCCTGAGGAAGACCTGCCACAACTGGCTTATATCCTTTATGTGTGAGTCTAAGCACTATCCTGCTAGAAAATGGGGTTGTCAAGCTGCGCCAGGAAGGAGAGTGCACATGGCCTCAGAATTTCCCTGGATGTATCGCCGTGCCATCAGGGTTCTTTCAATCACCACCAGTGTGGTGCGGGGATCGTACGAAGTGGCACCCCGCACCATGGCACCTCTCGTTGGGGCGGTGTGCCACTCTACAATGAAGCATGGATCACACCGCTAGCAAGGACTTCCCCAGACTCGAATTCGGCGGTCGTCTGTATCTATAAAAAACCGTGATTCGTCGCTGAACACCACTCGTCGCCAATTCACAATCTGACATGCTGCCCGTTCCCCGCAGAAGGTTACACATGCCACGCGATACTCAGGTCGTAATTGTAGACGTCGTAAGGGACGCCGCCACGACAGATATCGCTCTGATAGCCGCCTGGATACGATACTGGTGGACACAGATGTATCCCCAGCTGTTGTAATATGCACTTGGATGGTGTGTAGCAACGCCCGTAAAGTGATTACAGCCTGCCGCACGACGAAACGATCCTCTCTGCTGGTAGTCCGCCGGGGTCAACCCGAGCCCTCTCGACGGGTGTGTGTACCCTCCTGTTCCCACTGCGTCCAACACCAACTCACAGTGCAGGCATAGCGGTTCAAGTGGCGAGCAATGCACTGAAATGTCCAACCTGCCTCTTGGAGGCCGACGATGCGGCCTCTCTCAAACCCATCCAGCTGGGCAGACTTGTCGAATGCGCCGTCGGAGCTTTCTGCGTGTTCACTGAACTAGTATCGGTGGTTCACACAGCTACTAAGGCCTTATTCGGTGTCTTGCAGCTACGAATAATGGAGGGACATCTATGCTCTTTAGTGCCACATCCGCGCAAGTAAACCGCATTAAACGCAAGTGAGACATGTTGAGCCATGACGATACTGAGTGGTAACCTTCATTTTACTCACGTGATTCGTTCACTGCAATAATTTTTTTTTTTTTTTTGCAAATGAGAGTGTTTATTAAAAGCTAGTTTAGTCTCATACTCTCTCAGAAACTTGACCAAAAAAAGTGTTTAATATTTGTTTTTATGACCATGTAGTATTTATAAAAGCATTTTCGTAGTGGCTGTGAAAAGCTAAGAAATCACTTAAGTAATTAATATTCCCTATGTCGTTAAAATATGCTTTTCTTATTGTCCAAAGATTTGTGTAAAGGAAACAAACTCTCCTGAGGAAAAATATATGGCTCTTCATCGTTCACAGTAGGACAATTGCAGCTATACCTCAAGATATAAAATGACATCGAAATCCACTTTTCACAGGTTTCAAACATTTTACAAGGCACAATACTGGAATTCTGCGCGCATAACCTCAGTGCATTTGTAAATTTCCTAGATCGTTTATTAATTAAACAAGGTTGCGTCTTGGTAGTGACTGCGCATGTGTTTGGCAAGAATTTGTTTGCGTTAAAATCCCAGCATGGAACAAATAATTGTGATTTGTGTACAGTACTTGTTTATGGAAACTCTAACATCTCTAAAACGAAAATAAACCTTTTCGCTAAACATACAAAACTGATTGGAAAAATTATAAAACAGTCCTTACATCTCAACTATGTTTCTTTAAGCAACAACACGTTTACGTAAAGTTACGTGAACTGAAGTAATTAATTTAATTTAAGAAAGTATCACAGAATAGTTGTCCGTCATTTGAATATAATTTAAACGCATTCAAAAATGCTCCTTCTTCTGACCCAAGACTATTTCACAAGTATTTAAAAACTCTCAGAATTAATTATACTGCCATCTGTAAAGTCTTACAAAAACGTCACAGAAAACACAATTAACAAAATATGCATTAACGTGAATTTTTATTTATGTTTTATTATTTATTGCTTTTATTTTGGATTTATTATGCTATTTTTGACCTACAATTCTTCCGAGAAAAGGAATGGGTATTTCTTAGTATTAGCGAGTTATTATACTGTAGCCATTTTATTTAGTGTTTAGTACAATAACTTTAACGTGACCATACGGTATTTCGTATAGTAAATGTGCCTTTTAACACTTGTGGTTTTCTTAATTAATGCAATCCTTGAATTACACTGGCCGCTGTCTGTGGGTCAGTTGGTTGGAAAGTTCGCTCACGGTGCTAGAGGCCCTGCGTCTGAATACCGCGCAAGTCATGAATTTGTATGTGTGCGTGCGTGCGTACGTGTGTGTGTGATTTTGAGTGACTGTTTCGTTAGAGAGAAGGGTTCGCCTTTGAATTAACCATTAGCATAAAGTGAGGATTTTTTTTTATCAGAGTAAATGTGCTGACCCCAGTTTCACTTGCCAGGTCTACGATAAGATCTTAGTTTAATTTGTGTAGAAAGCTCAAGGTTAAGTCCTTCCTACAAATAGTACTCCACCTGACCATGCTGTGTTCAGTAACAGATAAAATGTTCCAGTCAGAGCCCGACTTTTCACTTGTTCATTATTGCTCCCCCGTTTAAAACCAATAAGATAATCTGGGGGAGATCTGCATACTGTACAACTTTGCGTGTAACAAACTAACGTCACATGTATCCGTTGTTTACCTAGTGTTCGAACCTTGGACCTCGTGTTGGCAACTTAGCTTGGATGTCAACAGAGTGGTAGTTACCCGAGGCTTGCGAGGTTTGCTTCTGTACGCTTCAACGGCAGAGACTGTGTATACCGGATTATAATTGCGCAACGAAACTTCACTGCCGTAAGCCAAACGAAGGAAGGCTTTCAAATCGATTCCGAGTTTAAGAAGTGGGTATCTTCAGTTCACGGATAAACGAGAATTGTCGAGTCCTCGCTCCAGCTTAGTTTCGTGGGGTGCGTAAGCAGCTCAGCTATGGACAAACACACTACAGTGACTACAGTATTAATGTAACTGCAGCAGTAAGTTTCTGTTTTTATGTGGAACATCACTAACTAATGTTACTGTTTATGTAATATACGATTAAGCTATTATGCACAAAGTACTTAATGTAACAACATTATAGGCTGTTTACGGTAAAGTGAACACTTTTGAGGCTCAAGTTACATTCGCTTTTCAGCCATTTTTTTATACTTTAACAGTATTTTAAAATAAATATTGCCATGTAAGTAATAAACACAGTGTGTGTATTCCACCACACTTGGAACTTAATGTCTAATACTAAAATAAATATGTTTATTGACTATTATTTCAAATGAAAGGGCTTACAAAAGTGTTCTGCCAACATTAAGGCTGTGTTTCTGTACTGGCAAAACTAATTTTGTGTTGAATTGATTTTGTGATAAAAATCTCTTGTATTTTCTTTGCTTTAAAAAAAAATCTTTCCAGTGTTAAATAAATTGTTATAAAAATAATTATTAGCAAAGAAAAATTTTTTTTAAGTTGACTTTATTGTCTTTAGTGACTGATACATTTGCCGTTGGACAGAGCGTGTGTGACGTTATGACAGTGCGTGGTTGTGACGTTTAACAGACTCAAGTTAGACCGACCTGATGACAAATTGACAGTACACATGTGCGAAACATGCGAACTGACAATCTGCCGCGGAGGAGTCGGGCCGCGAACTCCCGACCCTCCTGGTCGGCCACTCTGCCCCTGGGCTATGAGGGCAGAGCAACCTTTATATATCTGATTGCATTTCATATTGTGGGTGTTCAGAAACAGCAAATCTCTATCGTTATGTGAAAATAGTTTATGCTATATATATATATATATATATATATGCGTAATTGCTAAACTGCTTTACAAGTCTTGGGAGCTGCTCTACGCTACATTTAGTTCTTATGCTATGCTTTAAAATCTAAATATAGTGGTTTAATTTTACGGGGTTATCGCTGTTAACTACTATCCGCCATTTTACAACGCAAAGTCAGTGTAAACTTGTGTTTGTTGGACATTACTTCAATATCGCAGTAACGCGAAGTATTTTGTTATTCCTGTTACTTTTAGCGTAAATAAACTTTTGGTTGTGGCAACATTACTTAGAGGCTTTGTTAACATTAACTCTTCAACAGTATATTTGCATAGTAGTATAATGACGCATAAATTAGTTGCCAGTACGTGGTTTGTGAGGTTGGTGGTGTATAACACCATTTTAATAGGTCCAACACTCGACTTTGTGAGCGCGGTGTTATCGGTATTAGAAGTCTGAGGCCTCCGTTACCTCAGTAATTTTGCGATTTTTGCCCTGTTCGTGGTTTGGAAGGGCGTGGTTCGGCATGTTTGGCACTGAATATATATATATATATATATGTATGTAGCCATTACTCTACTTGCACCGATTTCATATATAATATATACATTTTAGCTTCAATAGACGGTCGTTATAAACGCGGCGGGCGACACGCAGCGCGTTACGCGCTAGAACGTAGCTCATATCAAAAACGTTGTGAGGGTGACGGCGTATAGCAGATCAATCGGGTGGAACGCAGCACGTCACGTTGAACACGAGCACGTCCCAACTTGCAGCCAAAATAGACGAACTGCTGACCCGCCAGCGTGTTTTCAAGTCAATCCTCGCACGGTTCCCTGCTGCGAGGGCAAAGTGTCACTCACTCATTCACTCGCTCGTAATGTTTGACGTAGAGAAATGTATCTGTGAAATTGAAAACCAGCTGATCAAAACTACGCACTGACATACGGTGGAATTAAATATATTGCTATTGATATTTCAGGTGATTGCCGAATTTTAAATGGAATACGCTGGTAAATAATATTTGATGCGCCCGCCGACGAAGATTGTTTTTTTTCCCCCCGTGGCTAATTAAACCAAGCATTTAAAAGCCACATACTGTACGTATCTGTGACCAATTTTGCTACTGTCTGCCAGGTCACTCGTGTACTTTGAATGGTGTTTTGCAGCCGCTTTAAACTGCAATGCATTGTCCGCCCGTCTATTTCCACGTCTCAACAGGAACCCTGAAGACGCGTGTCTCCCACAGCGTTTTTAACATTCGTCTTTTATACAAAACACATTTCTTTTTCTACACCGCGTTTTCGCCGCAGCAGTAATAAAGATAAGTGGGTAATAATTGGAAAGCAAGAAAATGAGCTTTCTGTATCCTTTCTCGTAATGTAGTGCCGGGTCATCTCTAGCAAAACGATAAAGTAGACGTACGATAATACTCGAAAAATGTTGTCTTGTAATTCCGCACGATATTAAAAATGTTTCGAAACCCTTTCACTTGCCTCACGATCTCTTTGAAAGGGATGCACCTTATGTTTTATTATCATCGGCTCTTTACGTTTGACCAGTATCTTCAAGTGTGCAGATGTATTGCGATTTTGATAGAATTGCTGTACTTATTAACACCACAGATATGATTTGCGACCCTCGACATATACTCCGCTGAAGCTCAGGAGTGAATGCGGACGAAGATGTGCGTGCGTGCGTGCGCTCTTTATCGCAGCTACAACTCGACTCTCGACTGAGCCACGGCTAACCTATAACTACGGAAACAGACGATGTGCGACTTTAACACGCGACTATTATTTGGTAGACAGAATATATAAACTGTGCTCCACACGTTTAAAAATTCTGAACTCTTTTTATGGAAAATTATTTTACTGATGCTATAAATAATTTTTGTTCTAAGTGTTTTTAGTGGCGCGCTAAGGTTTTCATTTAAATTAAACCTTGATAAAATTATTTTCTGAGCAAACTAATTAAGAAATTGAATTTTGGTTGCGTAGTCGAAAAACTAACTAATTTGTAGGTTTGAACAATTTAGGGTTTTTCATTTGTAATCAAGCCGGTTTTGGCTATTTTACGATTCATATTGTGAAACTGCCAGTCGTTTAAATTCGTTCAAATGTAAACTAAAATACTCAAGGTAAAATAAAATAAAATTAGAAAATTTGATGTAACCACTCTCGATAGTTTGTGAATGTGCTATCTATTTTTAAAAGAATAATAATACAATACAACAATCACGTTGTTTCCGCAATCAACCAACCCACACAATGCAAAGACACGCTATAAGGCCAAATCTTTTATGATTCTTCACTCTTAAGTAGATACATTATACTGAACGCGGAGAAGACGGGAGTACCAGTAAGGCGAAAAGTTTGCTCGTATGGGCGCTTTAATGTCATTCATTGACCTACCCCGACCGAGCGAAATGGCGCAGTGGTAAACCTCCTGACTCGCATTCGGGAAGACCTGGGTTCGAATCCCCATCCGGCCATCGTGATTTCTGTTTTCGGTGGTTTCCTGAAATCACTTCAGGCGAATGCTGGGATAGTTCCTTAGTACAGGGCATGGCCGATTCCTTCCCCGCTCTTGCTTGTCTGAGCAACTTGCTCCTGTGATGACGTCAATGTTGACGAGACTTGTAAGCACTACTTACCTGCCTAGGTAACTACGAGGTGGTGTCAAGCCACCGACGCCTCCAACAAGGGCTCCCGACTTGTGCATACGATGTGAGGTATGGCTGCTAGAGTGTGTCCTCTTGTGCCGTTCTAAGCCACTCGTTGGCATATCAGACACTCAAAGGAAATTTACATAATTGCAAGAAGTGTCTGTTTTCTTAGTTCAAATACATTACATTATGAAAAAAACTGGGTAAAACAAGCAGTTAGTGTGACTGCATGGATAAAAGCTAATGATGAGAAATATTATTGAACGCAGTGTGATTAAAGAAATAGAACGTTACTCTCTAATTTTGTTTAATTCGCAACAATTAGGCCCGGGCACAATTAATATTTATATTTCACAGACACATTTTTCACAAGCATAGTGGCCTTGCCATGTTTGTATATTTATGTTGCTACATTAAGTACCGAAAAAATCAAGGTTGTGGGTTAACATGATTTTGTCAAAAATACGTTTTTCGTAATTCGTTTCATTTTATTTTCCGTTGTTAACGTTATTTCAAAAATGCCATACACTTCGTGATTGCGATTCTTTAGAAATGAGTAAAATAATTGTCCGGTGAATGAAATCAATACATATTTTCTTTGCCTATAAAAAAGGTTTTTTAGTTGACAACTTAGTAGGACATTCAGGGCTTCCGAATGGCTAAACACAGGCATTAATATCCGTCATCGTTGGCTCTTCAGCTATCAGTTCATAACGATATAATATGTTATAAAAATGTGCTTCTCTAGAGTAATTAATTCTGCTTTATTCACCTAAGAAATAAAGTGATAAAACATGTATTTGTTTTAGGATAAAAGAGAAAAGTCTCTGTTCAGCCTGTAATATATCACCCATATATGGACGTCTATAAATATTACAATATCCATGTTTTCTTAAATAGATAAGACAAGTATAAAATCAGCAATACATACCCATTTCGATGGCACCATTTTAGACAACCGATTCCTCGGCTGACTCGCTGGTCCTTTAAAAATCTTAAGCAGCGACTGCACCTCCTCTTATTTCATGCCCGTATTAAACATATGTCTATAGTGATGAAATGTGTTCTTTGCGCAACACCGGTTCAGTGTTTCTCCGATGCTGTCTGAACACAGACTGACAAAACATCTGCACAAGTCGGGGGTTTATATACTTAATGAACGACACCGAGAGACGAGACAGCGCTGAAGGTTATTGCAAGAGAAAAAAAAAAGGTTACTCAATCACGTCACAGCCTCCAAAAGAGTTATCGATTCCACTTGACAAGTCCATGCACCTGAGGGCGCGCCGGTTTTGTGACTGCACTACTCGCTGTTACGAAAGTAGGTTCGAACTCACCAGGCCGTTATAATGAATCCACGCCGCGCTGAAATAACGTCTCCCGCGAGTGTGTGTCGAGGTCGGGGTGGACTCGGTTGTCACGGCGGGCTGTTTAGCAGCTCGTCGTCAAGTAACGGTGTGTTTACCGGGCCGTCTCTAGCACAACCTTGTCACGACGGTAATTTCTCATCTGCATTCCGCACCTGCCCGCTGACACATCTCGAGACATAAATTGCGCGGCTTCATGGAAACCTAGATGTACCAGGAATGTTTTTGTAATTTTTGTAGGGTTATAATTTCGCCATAAACGCGGTCTGCTGCAGCGTTGATAGATATTTTGGGCGCACGTGTGATGTACAGCACTTTGAAGGCGCCTGCTCAACGTTGGCGCTGCAACTGCGATGTTATGTACTAAAAATACGTTATTGTAATTTTTCGTACACGAAACTACTGTTTCGCCATGTTTACCTACGAAAATGATACAATTAAGGTGTTCTTTGAAGGTGCGTCACTCGTTAAAACACACCATATTTCTGTCCTATAAAAGGAACAAAAAAAAAGGCCTCCTCAGAATGCTGTATTGGAAAACGCGCCAACCACACGAATGCAGAACTGGAATCCAGGATGAGAGCTTGAAGTACTGAAGTTTCACGTTGGACGACGGGAAGCGTATCCGAGTGATATGGCGCAACTCTGGACTGGCATTCTGTAGAACCTCAGTTCTGTTCCCGGCGCTGCCATCATTTTACCCATGGTTAAGGTTTATTCTACTCGGGTAGGGAATAAAACGAGATTCCTTATGGTGGGTTTGGCTTAGGTGCCGCAAGGTACGCCGATATACAAGAAAGGTCGCCTTTACGCTGGCGGTAAATGGAGAAATTCTATTAATTTGTGTTTGGAAGTTTGTTTGACCCGAATTGTGATTTTAACTTTCTCACGCACACACTCCAAACGTATTTACAATTGTAAACATTAAAATACAATTATATTTCGCTTTGAGCTAATGTAAACACACTTTTGTTAGTAAAAATGCTTTACCGAATTTAAGGCAAAACAAAGATAGCTACAATCAAAACGAATTGTTCGATTATGCACTCACATTTAAATAAAGTAATAGTGTAATCCAATATTTTACAAAAATGCAATTTTATGACAAAATATTAAACAACACGTAGACTCACTTGGTTATATATACGCATTTGGTTCGAAGAACAAAGTTTACTCTCTTGGTAGGTTCTAACATAATACAGACACAATTATATTTATTTCAGAACACTTCATTATTCCATTTGTTTAAATACAAAACAGGAAAGTCCGATACGCATGAGGGAGTGTGAATGTGAGTGAAGAGATCTGGGCAGCTCTTAACATCGAGGTCTTGAGAGCCGATAAGTGTGTACCGAGATGAGTATGAAGCAGCGCCAGAATGCAAGGGCGGGGGGAAGCGGGAGATCCCGAGGAAACCCACCGACCAGCGGAATCGTCCGGCACAATTCCCTCACGCGAAAATCCGGGGGCGAAACCCGCAGGGAATCGAACCCGGTACGATTTGGTGAAGGACGAGTAATTGAACCACTACACCAATGCGGCCCCTTCAGCACACATGAGACACTAGTGTTACTTAACGGCAAACATTGTTAGTTGTCAAACTATTAGTTGAGCCTCCCAAATCTGAACTGAATAAGCCTTACCCGTAGTTTCCCAGAACCACACCAGGTGAATGTCAGTTATGTTGCGAGGAGAACGGGGTGCATCGACTTGCTCGCCACATGAACGTGTACAACCACGAACAACCCGGAAATGCGTAAATATAATGAAAAAATGTTCTGTATGTTACAAACAATTATTTGAAAACTAGTTGCCATTATTATTTTTGTAACGCTGCAAGCAAATTAAAGCAAAACTGAAAACACGTTATTGTAAAATGTTTAAAAAGTTGAATTTTAACAAGGAAGTATTGTACATTTCATATTTATTAGAAATATGGAGATACATAAACGATTTTGTGTATTTAATAAAACTGTGTGTTGTAAAGAAGCAATATTTTACTTGTAGTGATAGAAGAAAGCTTTTAGCAACTGGTTTCCAATGGATTGTTCATAAAAGTACATATTTATTCTGTGTGGCATATCCAATATGCCAACAAGACTGCGACATCCCCAATATTCACTTCCGCCTCTGTGGCTCAACTCGTCTTCTATTTAAGGTAAGCCTTGAATGAGTATGTTGTTCTGAGATTAAATGTTACGTTCATATAGTATTTACACGTAATGACTTTGATATCTGCCGTCGCGGAAGGTTGTTTATGTCGGTCCCCTGTCGAGAGTGCGGCATCCTAGCTTCAATTGTTCTTGATTTATGGGAATTTTCGAGAGTGACTTGTCACCTTCCCTTAATGTTTCGTACAACTGAAATTCTGAATTGTGAACTGCGTTATTTTATCCCATAATAATCTCTGGTAGTTCTGTAATGTATGGTATGTTTGGCTTTTCGGGATATCCGTAAAGCCATGCGCACTCTTTTGTGCGCGATGAAGTGCAGTGAGAAAATATAATGTGTGAATCCATCTGCCGTTAACCTTTGGTCATAAAGCAGGGATATTGGTAACAAAAAAGTTAGAAATACAATAAAGTATATGCCTTTTGAGAGTAGCAAAGCGACATAGCGACATTGCGCTTCTGGCTCCTGGCAGGGTGCTGAAGTGGTAAACGTGCATTACGTTTACGGCGTGAATCTTAGCAGTAGATCTGTCTGAAAGTAGACAGAAATCCAAACAAGCGCCATCTTCGTCCCCTCATCCCTGTTACCAGAGAACGTCCGCAGTTGCTGCACACATGGAGATAAGCGCTGGGGGCCGCTAATTTCCTGCAAACAGTTAACTTGACTCGCTGGTTTTCCCATCACTGCGCTAATTAGGCCGACTTCCCACGCATCATTCTGCGGACTGACAAAGAGGATTTCATGTGTGACGAAGTTTTCAACAGCCGCAACGGTCATGTGTAGACTGAGGGAAACCCACGCCAGTGGTCGCACGCAGTCATCAATAATCGTTTTCTGTTTGCGTCTGGGCTAAAGTTATTGCCGCCTCGTTTAAACGGTCATACCTAACGGCGGCATTTTGACTGCACTTTACTTGTTCTATTGGAAGACAGTATCGGGTGCACGGCAGCTCATGTGGTACCTGCATGCTCCTCAGACTTCGTATGCAACTTCGATTTGATTATTATTGTGTTGGTGTCATGAGTCAAGAGAATACGTTTTGATTGGCGCTTAACAACGAGCAATTGAGCGCTTGTTAGGGTTAAATTAGGTGAACATGGAGCTGTGGCGGAAGTCAAATGACGGCTGAAACGGGAGTGCCCCGAGAAAACCCGCCGGCCAACGGCAACTTACGCGGGTTGGTGTTATCAGACCGCAACTGAAACTTAACTTAAACTTAGAGCTCGGATTGTCAACGCCTCTGCCAGTAATCGCAACATGTCTCACATTTCTGAGTGCGCCAAATATTCGATAGTCCGTTGCTGCAACTTGTAAGTCAAAATGGGCGATAACCACTTTAGTTGCTGTAGGTTGTGGATGTCAGTCTTGATCCAGACATTCTGCACCTACTATAGAGCTCCGAGCGCCACATATTAGAGTAAGTCATTTTCTGTTTAGCAAGGCAAAGCTTCGAAACAATCTTCACCAGTGCTGCTTCGCATGATTTATCTGATGTCTTACTTTTTATTATGTCACATTCGCCTGATCCATTGGAAGGGGGTTATGGGCCATGGACTCCTCAGGTAAGTTTTCCCTGGGTGAGAAAGGCATCCGGATGCTTGAGGTGTCGCGGCGGTACCCTGCGATAGTTAACCGAGCCCGGTAACCCACGCATGACCTTATAATGGGTGGGTGAGCGACGGAACTTCGAGTCCTACATAACCTCTCTCCACCAAGGCGACCCAAGGCTTCTCGAGTATTGCTTCAGCACCCGCCACCCGTGGGTTTAAGCAAATTGAGCTACGCCGAGAGATTCTTACGCTACCCAGCTTCCTCGTGGTCGTGGTGGTTGGGACCATAGAGGGTACCAAGCTCCGACCACTAGGTGGAGTGTTGGACTACTATGCACACAAACGTTTGGGGCCCAAAACCTGTTTTCTATGTGAAGAAATTCGAATAACGGTAAAGGTGGGGCACGGTGACAGTGGGGCTTTGCTCCCCCTCGTTGGTGGTGGACAATTGGCATCCTGTGAGCAGTAATTTACCTGTAATGGGTATAAGCCAGTTTAGACCTAACTGACGGGAGGAAAGAACTACCCGTGCTCGCCTTCTGGTCCTTAGGTGGACTGCCGCCGCTGCTACCAGGGATGGGTGA
>NQII01000285.1:272711-321190 GCA_002778355.1 Clitarchus hookeri | reverse complement strand
GCAATAGCCTACAATGACCGTACGCCTCTGGTGTTCGTTGAGAGAACACTGAACAGTGAACGCTACATCCAGAACATCATCCAGCCCATTTTGTTGTCATTTCTACAACGCCAAGGAGATGTCCTCTTCCAGCAGGACAATGCCCGTGCACACACGTCCCGTGTTACCCAACGCGCTCTCGAAGGTATTCGTCAACTCCCCTGGCCAGCATGATCACCCAACCTGTCCCCCATTGAACATGTGTGGGACATTATGGGACGGCATTTAGTGTGGTATGCAATACCGGCAACAAACCTCCACCAATTGCAACAACTGGTGGAATTAGCGTGGAACATTATTCCCTAAGATGACATCCGACACCTTTATGATCGTCTCTACGCACTACTGCAGGACTTCATCATCGTTAAAGGAGGCTACACAAGATACTGATATTGTTGTCCAAGACACTCTGCACTCTATAAATTTATTCGTAAATTTACCTTTTCGGTTTATATGCACAGTTAAAAAGGGCGAATGGTAAATTATTTTCCCATACATCCTCGGTGGAGTTCCTGCATTTGCTCAGGAATGAGTCAAATGCGCATGAAAGTTTCCAACTGTGTATACTAACGACATTTAACATTCCCGTATTAGCCGCCAGATGTGTGGTATTATTCACATATATTGTATAGGTTAAAATTTTCCATTAGAGTTTAGGAAGTTTAGGAGGAAATTTTTTCAGTGTGTAGTCTCTGTACACAGGTGTACGACCATGTGATCATTATTATACACAGTGTACAACCTGTATACTTATTAAATAAAACTTTCATTCATGGGAGACCTTTACGTTTGGGTGTTCATTTTCTATTTTCCATCAGTGTAGGTTAAATTTTTAATATAACGCTTGTGTGTGGTCGCAGCCACTGCACGGATTTGCCTATGAGGTTGCGCTCACGAAATGATAATGCGGTCTGCAGAGCAATCAACATATATATTTTCTCTACAGTAAATAAAGAAGGAAAATGGAAAACCGAGGAAGCGAGAAACTAGTATGCGACTATGGCCTAATGAAAACACAGGCCTGCTTGGTGAGCGGTTCTAATGTCGCGTTTTGCGCGCAACGTCACATTGCACCCATACAGTGCAAATGCGACAGGCATTATATGGCGTCCTTTGCGAGTAGATGAATGAAAATTTTTTGGAGTTATTCAAATGTGGTTTGCTTGATTAAAATAGGAAAACTAATTAATTTGAAAAAAGTATTTTATATTTGTCAAAACTAAAGATTAAGCAAATAAACAGTTACATATATACAACAAATTTTACATCGTTTTATTTAGAGAAAATGAAATTTATTTTATTTATTACAACTTTTGCCTATGTTGATCAACAAACTGCAAGCCATTCTTGTGTAAGCAATAAGGTAATTAAATGGTTTACTTCGTTCTTTCAGAAAACATGTTTATTTATACGTGCTGAAAACTATAACGTCTGTGCTCGTGGCAGTTTCTAATATTTGCTTTGTCTCCACGCCTATTATGAACAAATGTATCACTGAACCAACAAACTTAGGCACTTCTATTTGACAAATATCAAACCGGCCGGAAACACAAGAAACTTTGTAGGCATCGAGAATGTAAATATTCTTGGCAGGTTATCTATTTGTAACATAAATACCAGTTCATGATTTATTCTTATTGCGAATTTTAGGTATGGTTATGCATATTTTACACCACAAAATGTTTTGTTTTTATGTTAAGTAATAAAACGTACATAAAACTATTATGTACGGACCCAGCATTTGTTTAGTAACCCTATAGATGTCTCCCGCCACTTCCCTTTTTCCCCGCCCCCAGGGACTGATTTAACATTATTTATCACGGTATTACTGAAATTAAGTGATTAGGCCACTTAAAAAATTAGCTTTCTAGAAGTTTAGAATATGTTTTAAAATTTCAAAATTCCAATTTTTCTTAATGGAAATGAACACTTTAGGTTTTGGTTAAAAAAAATTGTATGTAGGCTACCCAAATAGGAAAAATAAAGGCCTACTTGCATCTCATTAATTCTGTAAATAACAAAAGGCAAACAATTATGGTAAAGACATATGAGTTATTCATACTTCGTTGAATGGATGGGTCCATGTAAACTTCTTCGATTACTGTAACTTCACTCAAATGATAAAAAAAACACTTGAGTATGACTTTTACTCGAATCACAAAACTCTGACTTTAATATGTTGGACCTGCAAATTAAAAAGGTGATAGGTTTAAATTTTGCTAGTTTTGTTAAATTCATTACATAACCCTATTTAACTTTCTGACTGTTTTACCAGTGAGGTATTTTTTAACTACAATATGCAAGCACTGCAATGTATGCTGTAACATTTACGTGTCATTCACTTATAATTGAGTTTGACATTCACGTTAAAGAAAATACACACTGTTAGATTTAATGCATTGAACTATAATTTTTTGATAGATTAATTTTTGTGGGTGGAATAACAAAGGGAAACTAAGTAATTTCTGAATGAGCTGCTTCATCGTAACTATACAGATTACGAACTAAATTAAATTAGTGGCACGTATAGAAAGTGTTTATTTTATTAAAAAGTATACTTTGTCCATTAATATAATTTACTGTCAAAAGGCTTATGCACTGAACTGTACTCAGCAAAGGTTTTATCATTTATAAATTATTAATACTATCTGAAGTTATGCAGGGGCTTAGCAACATAAATTTTAAGGGGGGGGGGAGGCAACAGTAATTGCACTGACATCCTTTTCTTCGTTAAGGCCACACACCAATACGAAACTCGTTCTCATTTAGAACTGTTTTCATTCAATAACAAGGCTTTTATGGACTGTCGGCTTTCAGTAGCAGTTTTTTTAGGATACTATATGCATGTAAGTTTTAAATGTATTAAATAAATCATATGCCAAGTGTAACAAAATTTATTATGTATAAATATCAGTCTACTTGCACGATGAAATGTTTCTTTGTTCGTCAATCATACCACAGCTATTATAGCTGTTTGTGTTCTATGAAGTTCATAGTTGAAGAATAAACGTTAACCAGTTAGATGACACCTTCCATTAAACGGAACATACTGTTTACAAAATGTTAAATTTAGAAATGGGGTGTTTTATAAAAGTAATGGCTTACTACTTAGTAAACTAAGAATAATCAAATGTACTGAAAAACCCGCCAGATCATGCATTATTTAATAATTTGGCAAAAATTTATCAGATCATATTTAAATGAAAATTGTACAGTCATATTTCTTGCAATTACAGCTGTTCGGTGAAACAAAAAATAGCCTGTTGACGTGTACTCGTTTAGTTTTACTCGACTTTGCCAAACATTTACAGGCGATAATATTATTTATGTTCACAAACTCTACTTTAGACACCGTTTGCTGGTAGCAATGTAATAAGAACAAAATATTCAGGCGCTCTTGACGCACTGTAGTTCACAAATACTTTTTCACTTTCCCAGGCATAAGAAAGGACCGTTTAGTAGTAGTTGATGAGACATGAAGAACCAGGAGCAAGCGAATTAATTTTTAAGTATATATGAAAAAAAAAATATTTTGTATTGCATTTGGATTTAGGTCATGTAACATTTCCAGCTAGCAACTTTATTTGATAACGTCAAAACTATGTTCACTCAAAACTGCATATACGTCTTCACTCTATTCTGTAGGGAGGTGAAGGAGCACTTTTTCAAGTGTACGGTATTTCTCGAACCCAGGTTGTTTAAAGATGTTCTCAGCTACTCTTATCACACAATCCACAACTTCGTAGTATATCTTTGAAGTTAAATATAAGGGGGTTAAATTAACTAATTTTTTATTCCATATTTGGGAAAATATTTATGAGAGTTTTCTTTGGTACACTTTGCAGTCAGATATTCCAGTGTCGCTAGTATGTTTGTGTGTTGTACTTCAATATAACACTCAGTTTTTCTGTTTCTACAAAAACTGATAAACACACAAGGGGCATGAAATATGTTTCTGCTTTTCAAATATGGGTGAAATGTTGTGGCTACTTCTTCTCAACTTTCTGTAATATCTCCGAGGGATTCTAACAGGACTGGGTACGATTCATCATGCTATGGGATATTTGTAGCACTTGCGAAAAAAAACAATTATCTTTGTCTCCTATTGCCCTTCCTCCAAATATTCAGAGGGGATGCAATATGCAATTCCCCCCTCCTAGTGTTGTGCCCCTGAATTTATGAATGAAAATAAAATGAAAGTTTGGAGACAAAACACTGCCATTTAAAACAGCTTTGCTCATGTGACATTATTCTACATGTCTGCAGAGTCTGCGCCACTACTATTGCAGAAAGTCAAACAAAAATATCATGACAGTGAGCAATTTTTTAATATTTAAAGGTCTACTTTAAGGCATAAGGTAAATTCAAGTTACCAAATTTGTATGCAGTGTCAAGTTAAACAATATTAACTTGTCGAGAATTTTTAAATAAACCTTCAAATTTTGAATTTAAATTAGTCTCCTTATGGCACACCCTTTGAATATACATTTATGTTTGTACCCTGTGATTAAACCAGCTTACCTTAATGCTGAACACCTTTGATTCAACAAAATTCCTAGGATAGCCTACTTTAGGAAATAGTTATGTATGCTACACTGTACCTCAAAATCCTTATTCCATTGATTATACATAACATATTTTTGCAAGTACATAATTTTTGTGTAATTACAAAAACTAAAAAATTATGTTTTTGGTATGTCCATATCACATTTCATACAGGCATTACTAACACCAATAATAGTTGTTTCAAGAGCACAAAACAAGTACACTACCCTAATACAATAAATACTAAGAATATTTCAAAAGTCACGGGACTTGGTCACAACACATACAACCCTTTAACTTAAATTTAAACATTTTTGAAATTTTCACATCTTACCACTGATGCTTGCTAGCTTTATTGTAGGCCTACAACTCTAGTATTGGTTGTTATGTCATATTTTATGCATAAAGTTATGGTAATATGTGGATTCCTCGCATCAACTGTTTGATAATTAAGAGTTAAATAAAGTGCTGAGCAAGATGCGTTAAGAATTATAATGACTTAAAACCCAAATGTGTTAAAAATGCATTCTAAAGCGGGCCTTGTAGTTGAAATATAATTTTTTACATCTAATAAATGTTTCGAAAGCCTCTCAGAAGGGTATTGTAAGTCCAGACAACTTGAAAAATCATTATTTTAAATATACATAATGTTCTCAGATATGCAGGAAGTAATTGAGAGGTAGATAGTACACCCAAAAAAAACATAAAATGTCCCTATGGAAATATGTCCTAAAGTCGATAGTTTTCGAGTTACATGCAGGTCTTCCAATGCTGTACTGAATGTAATCGTAATAGTTTTCTTGACACATTACAGTTCGAGTAGCTATAGCCATTTTCGTGTACCAGCAGTAATACGTCAATCTAAAAAAAGGTTTAAAAATTTCCACCTTGCGCCTGAATGCATCTTGAACACATTCAAATACTCCAGGAATTGCACATATCTGCTGGCAACATTGTTACACTCTCTGGAGAAGCACTGTTATGTCCGGAACTGGAGTTACATAAACAATGACCCTGAGATGTCTCCACAGGATTGTGGAGTTGAGTGGATTGAGATTTTAAGAGCGTGCAAGCCAGGCGATTGGTCCTTCACAACCTGACCACCAGCGGAGACAGACGATAACACTCACGCCATTCCAGCTGATCACATTAAAAGGGACACCTCGTAAAATATCTACTATTACCAACACGTGGGGTACAATGTTGGTAGATCTGTAGCTCTGAAACTATCGAATTTTGGACATATGTTCATAGGGACATTTTGCGTTGTTTTGGGGTGTATTATCAACTCCCGATTACGTCCCACATGTTTGGGAATATCATGTATACAATGCGTTTCTAAAAATCACCAAAAAACTCTGGAAGGTGATTCCTTATGAAAAATTAAGTAGAAAATATACAGGACACTTTGTACCTAAATACAATATTAAGGGGAGAAATAGCACTTGAAAATAAAATTTGAAAACTTCAATTTCCCAAAATATCGTAAACTAAGTGACATTAAATTAAAATACTCTAAAAATTGTTTTCTGTTATTGGGATACTCAACCTACAGCAAAGGGTTGTTTATACCGTCCACGGTAATGAAAATAACACGGAGTGGCCACCCTCTTATTGTATTCAACTATTGTAGCGTCGGGATATTGGAACGTTTGATGCAGGCCTATTAAGCAGTATCACATAAGTAACAAAAATTGTATTCTTGTTAGAAGTGCGAAGGACCCACCGTTTTCGTTCAAAACACACATGAAGCTTCGGCCCAGCATTACAGTCCCTAGCGCGTAGGCCACACAGCCTACTTGGGTCAATGTTTGGCTGCTGGGCCAACTGCACAAGCGATGATAGAAGACATTTTAACACTTACTGTAAACAACATGTACCACACATTTATAAGCGCACAGTACGTAAGTAGTATGGTTAATTTACCAACAAAAGTTGACCTGTGTCAATATGCCACATCCCATGGTTCTCGAGAAATGGATGTTTAATGTTCGAAACAGATCACGTGTAATGCCTGCGACACAGGCAACACTCACCTCACATGACGCGGTGCAGAGTAGCACCGGAGGGACGTATGACAGACGATACACTTCTACTGAACAGATATCGCTAGCTGTCCATACGGCATTCAGTCGCTTGTGTGCTTCGTATGTGCGTAGGTACGTTTCATGTTGCTACACGTTTGGTCATGGAGCGGTACACATGAATAGATTTGACAGACATGCTGTTAGTGTATGGGCGTTGTGAAAGTAATGGACGAGGGGCCCAGCGTATGTACGCGGAACTATAACCAGGCAGGCATGTACCACACCACACCACATTTGAGTAAATTACTAGACNGCCCAGCGTATGTACGCGGAACTATAACCAGGCAGGCATGTACCACACCACACCACATTTGAGTAAATTACTAGACCACGTGTGAAAAAGGGAACCTTGCAGGTAATAATAGGGTATTGTGTGTTGTAATGGATGTGTTGCATGTTTTACGCACCATTTAAGGGTGCTGAACAGAACATAATTAGTAGTACGTATTTTATTTGTACCATACACTGCTCAACGTTTACACAGTAAACGAATTGTCATTTCCTGGAAGTAAAGAATTATTAGATTTCATAGTTGCCATAGTTGACGTGTAAGCGCATGTCAAAGTCGCAATGTTACTGTANCAAGTAAAGAATTATTAGATTTCATAGTTGCCATAGTTGACGTGTAAGCGCATGTCAAAGTCGCAATGTTACTGTATCGTGCAGTATCTAATCACAGCAAAGAAATTATTAACAGCGGAAGTAAAAGCACAGACTTACTTCAGGAAAACTTTGTGATTACATAGGGGAAAGTATGTGTAGTTTGTATACATTGCTGATAGGCCAAAATGTGTAAAATCTAGACACTTTACGAATACACAGAATTCTCTCAACGTGATTACAAAGGTTTCCTGAAGTAGATCAGTGAGTTTAATTTCACCGTAATGTATGTAGTTGCTGTTACAACGATAGTTTGTACTGTTAGTAGGAACACAAAACGGTAACGTGCGACTTTGACATGCGCTTACACATAAACTAAGACATCTTCACCTGTCTTATCTGGGGGAAATGACAATTCATATAATATCTCAATATTGAGCAGTGTTTGGTACAAATAAAGAATTTCTATTTTGTTTTGACGAGTACCACTAAACCACTGGGTATGTGCCACAGGTACAGAAACCATATTCGGGCCGTCCGCGCTCACGGCGCATGGTATGGTTTGGGGAGGAGGTACTGGCACGTGTCGAGGAGTTGCCATCTACAATCACACATGAGGTGGCACGTGAACTGGCCACAATAGAACGGTTTCCCTGTCAGGGACTGCACCGTGCCGACCTATTCCGAAGCGCGTACGAAATAATCGCTGCGTTGTGATTACAGAATCNGCACCGTGCCGACCTATTCCGAAGCGCGTACGAAATAATCGCTGCGTTGTGATTACAGAATCACCATTTTTAAAATAGGTTTCAAGTACGAACGCACGATGTTCACCGCTCCATGCCATGGTGGCGACTGAAATGGCAGCAGTGGTGCTGCACTATGACACAACCCCGGGCCGCCTACCACCACTAGCGCCGAGCCCATGGCGGTGGCAAATTCGGGAGTTATTTCTGTCACTCTATGACTGCTAGTTTCTTCTTGCTGCTCAACCAATCTCTCCAGCATGGTATAGCATGAATCCCATCTTGTTACCTCTTCTTTTATTACAGCATGTTGTGGTAATCCATACATTACTTGAGCTTTTTTCAATAACTTGGTGGAGGCCACCAACATGTTAAAATGAGACACAATACGTTTAACATTTGCCACAAGTTTAGAAACACTCGGCTGATTAAGACAACCCTCTTTCACAACCAACTGAAGCCTGTGTTGAACACAAGGAATGTGAGACACATTAGGTAGCTGGGTGATTGCACTCTTCATATTTTCAGTACTGTCAGAGATGATAACTTAAACTTTCCCACCTATTTCCCACTCAGGAAATGCCATAGAAATGTTTTCAGCAATTAGCTCTCCTGTGTGGCTTGCTCCACAAAAAGGCATTACTTCCAACGATAGGGAATAAAAGGGCCNCTGTCAGAGATGATAACTTAAACTTTCCCACCTATTTCCCACTCAGGAAATGCCATAGAAATGTTTTCAGCAATTAGATCTCCTGTGTGGCTTGCTCCACAAAAAGGCATTACTTCCAACGATAGGGAATAAAAGGGCCAAATTGCTGTCTATGAAATGCGTTGTTATACTGATGAAATCATCTTCAGCTCCAGATGTCCACAAATCTGTGGTAACTGCTAATTCATCAGCAGTTTGTAAAGTGTACTTCAGTTTGATTTTGACATTTTCTGCAAGTTCAGGAAGTTGTTTACCCGTTATGTCTTTACGTGTAGGCAGCTGATATTTCAGTTGAAAAATTTTAACGAAATATTTAAAACCTTCATCCTCCACTATTGAAGCAGGCTGCATGTTAGTGCATATCGTCTTGGCTAATGCTCTGTTTGTTTCTATAGATCTAGGATCTGATCTGTTCCAACTTGCAAACTTTTCTGAAAAGGTTTTTAAATCGTATTGTTTAAATTTTTTGTGAGGTTGATCTGAACCCTGCGTAACACTATTACTTGAAGTTTAACAGTGTGCACCAGATCAAGGTTGGCAGGAATTATTCATTTCATAGAAATAATTTTGGACCATGTGAGTTCTAGGATTGGTAGTGTTGAATTTGCGAGACGTTTTGCCACTGCGGCCCACTTCTTTAGAGCAATGGAGGCATACAGCTTTCGTTTTATCATTGATTTTGACCTTGAAATGCAACCAAATATCGTTTTTTGGTGCCATTGTATGTCTGTAATCAGTAGTGGTGATTCACGCAATCAACTCGCACTAAAACATTTACACGTAAATAACTATCATTGCGATGATGATCCTGGCAGCAAAACAGTGAAAATAATTTATTATCTGAAAAATGGTTAAACTTTTGTAACGTTCCAACCATTACCACTAAATATTACCACAAATAAACATGAAAATAGCTTTTCAGACAGCATTAGTAAATAATGAACTCTGAAGAATTGCCAACCTGTGTAACATTACTGATCATACTACTACACTCGTCGCTGCGCAGCGCTAGTAGAAGAGGTTTGCTTCTGGTATTTTTTATTCTTACGTAAATCTAAAATATAATTAAATTACATTTACGTGTGAAAGTAAACTACAATTTAAACATAACACCAATATTCAAAGTCACAGGTCTTTCTTTTATAAATTGTTTTCTACAATATTTATTTTTAGGACATAATTTTGGTGTTTGCTAGTTGTTACTAGCCACGATCATTTTTTTTTATATGAGAAACGCACGTCGAACATAATACTGCTTTACCAAAAATAAAAATTTAATCCGTGAAGTGAAAAATAGTGATGGGCATGTACATTCTAATTTGTTTTTATCGTAAGGAAATATTGTTTTTGCCAGCAAATTTGCTGTCGCCATCTCAAATTCTTATTTACATATTTTTTTAAGATAGTAGAGTTTGTTGTTAATTGCTTATCAACATTTCAAATTAATGTTCTTTTTAGTCGCATTGCCGCACCCTGACGTTAATAGTTGAGAAAATTAAGTGTGCAGCAGAGGAGATAAAATACTTTAGGTTGAGGTTAGAATGGTCATTACCGATGTGCCGATATTTTAGTGCCGATCTCCGACAATGGTAAATGTTCCGATGATACCGATATCCGATACCGGTTATCGGCTATCGGGCCATCACTAGTTCATACCATCCAGAGGGCAGCATGATGGGAATAAACAAACACACTATAAAAGTTGCCTTAACATCATTCCACCGTGATGCTTATCGGAAATGGGATCAAGCACTGCGTTTTTTTTTTGTGTTGGCTATCAACTACATTTACAATGAGGCAATAAAGACTAGCCCTCGCCGTCAGTTTTTTGGAAGGGATTTACGTCATCCGTTAGCAAATATATGGGATTTGAATTTTGTGAATGAGGTTCAGGAACCCAAATGGTTGCATGTAAATATTGGCATAATGCTAGTGTTCATTTGAAAAAAAAAACCAATCGAATGATGCAACAGCATTACAACAGGATTCATGATTAAGCTTATTAATTATAAGTTAAGTGATTTTGTTATGGTGAAAACTCATTTAATTAGCAACACTGCTGTCAAACTGACTTTCAAATACCATGTTCCATGTCAGATTATTACATTTATTACTCTGGTTACCGTTTTAGTTGCATACAAGGAGCATGGTAGGGTTTTATAAACTCATGAGGCTAATACTAAACCTTATGTAACACCTGTTTAGGAGTAATTTTTATTGTTGTAATTTGTTGTGTTTTGGTCAAAGTTTAAATATTTTGCCATTTATGCTCTGAATATTTTCGTAAATTGCTTCCCCCCTCCCTTTTTTTTAGGAGTTTTTCTTCTGCTGGTGCCTGGAGATTTCTATACCTCCTCCTTTCGCCATGGCTGCACTTCGTGAGTTGGTCAGCCCTTATCGAGCATTTAGCAGATGACGTTTTTGCGGGCGTCGCTTGTCTTCCTGTCAGGAGAGATATTTTCTGTTGTACAGTGCTATCTATGATCCTACATTTTGAACTTCGACTACTGGGATTCAGTCTACCGGACTTCTGGTTTCAGTTATGTGGTTTACAGTACTCGACACGAAGTTTTATTGGCATTCCTTACGCCGGTGTTGCGGAATTGTAGTTTCTTTTCGGCTGGCCATAAAAAATGCCAGTTTTCTTGCAGTGGCTAAAATTTTGGCGGCAGAGCCTGTAGTGTGGCGATCGCATGCAACACTTTCGTTATGTAGTCGCCAAGATATTTCTGGGTGAATTATGTTCGACGGATCTGTGTCTGAACTTTGTTCTCACTCAGAGTGAACATGAACAAAGTTCAGACACAGATCCGTCGTGCTCTTGTGTTTTTTGCTGACCAGGAGTAGTATATTTATGAGAGAGTTGGCTCACTTTTTAACACCCACGCAATTACTCAATGTTTCATTAATAAATTATATTTTTTAATCAAAAATAAAAATTTTGTTATTATTTTTTTATTGAAAATCAAATTGTTTCAGCAAAATTACTCAATTTTTCAGCAAAACTTTTAATTTTTCAGTCAAACTTTTTGCCTTTTAGCAAAAATTAACAAAATTTCAAGGAATTCATGCCAATGTTCATTCAAACTTATACCAAATAATATTTTTTTTGCAGAAAAATAAAAGTGGCACAAGAATTCTGTTTTTTTATCCCAAAATCATTACAATCTTAATAAAAAAAAGTGAGCCAAACTAATATTTAACTAAAGTCTGATCTAGGAAAAAAATGTCTTTATAAAATTAAGTATAATTAAGTAAGACCACGATGGATTAAAGTACTATACAAATGTAAAATATATAAGAAATCTAAGATTGAAAATAATTTCGTGAATATAAAAAATCAAAGGATAATTTCTCATATCAATGTAGAATGTGTGAAAATGAATACAAAGGACAGTGGCGAAAGAAAAGACATAATTACTAAGTACAATAACTGGGATGAAATGACATAAAACTGGTGGAAGAATAATTTATATAAATAATAATTGAATAAATAATTATTATTTTCACACAGATGTAAAAAAAATATTTTTATTAACTTTCAACCATCGCAAAATGCGGCTGTTACTAAAATTAAATTTCATATTTGACTGTAAGTCGTTGTATTACATTACAGAAATTAAACAAAAATTAGATTATAATAAGATATTATTAATATTTCCCTCAGAAATAAATTTTATATCATGTTGAAAATAAAATGTGTTAATTTTTACTTTACTGTTGTATTCCATGTAACCCAAAAATTAATTAAAATTAATCAGAATTATTTTTAATATTTCATCTTGGTAAAATAATTTTAAATTTATTATCTAATTCAGCAAAAATATAACAATTAACAGTACATAAAAAATCAATACTCATGATCAAATAACGACCCGGTTTTAACTCATTCAACAATTTAATTTATGTTGTTAAGTTTATTCAAAATTTGTGTGTGGTTCATTTAATGTTTAAAAAAATTCTTAAAAAGTATTTTTTTATTCCAATGAAAAATTTATGAATGTATCTTAACATATGTCTAAAATTATCAACACATTTTGCTGATTTATTGAAATCACTAACTTTTCCATTTAAAATTTTGAAAAAAGTATACAACTTTGGGTTTTTGAATTATCTTATATTTTCTTAGTTGTAAAAAAAATCATATAATATTCGAAATAATCCAAGAACAATATACACAATATTTTCAGCAAATGCTTCATTCATTTAAAATATAAAAATGTATACATCTTCTGTTATCTTTTCTTTCAATCTGTCATAAGTAAGATTTCTTTGACTAATAAATATTACATTACATATTGTATGCTCGAGTTCATTTGTATTAAAATCAACACTAATTTTGATATTTGTTTTATCTTTAGCCATTGTTGTTATTCTATAAGTACAATCAATTATATATAAAGACCGTCTAGCAAAATAAGTATAATGATTACAGTCACCATCTGGATTTAATGTTGGTTTACAATAAAGCTCATTGTTTCTATAATTTGTAGTAGTTTTTGTTTCCCAATTTCTAAAATCGTGATATGCTTGATACATTTGATGAAAGAATAAAGCATCGTAATATAAATTCCAATTTTCTTTTAGAAAAATTTCATTACTTCCATTTATAACAGAAATATTTCTCACATCACAATGTTCAAAAATAAAAGCATGAACATACTGTTCAGCACGACATTTCTATTCGTTTGAAAACCAACAATTACAAAATCAGGCATATCAAATTCTAAATTATTAAACTGATCTCTAATATCAAAATTAAAAGTTCTTGTATTTTGAGGAACAGCTTTCTCTAAAAGTATCAAATAATTAAAGCTAATATGTGCTTTTGGATTCTTAAGAATTTATTATTTTATAGAATTAGCTGTATTTCCTTCATATTGTACTAATGCCCACATAATTTCTAATCTTTGAATAACAATTTTTCCTGGATAGCATAACTTTTATCAACTGATCCATCAGCTTTTTTTAGTTTCATATAAAAATAAACAATTATTATTAGATGAATTTCTAAAAAATATTTATCTTGACTACCTTTGAAATAAACCTTATGGTTATCTCTAAGAAAACCAAACAATTATTTCAATGTATAAATAATTTCATTTGTTTTATTAGAATGAATAGATTTTACTGGGTATTTATTATCAATGATACTAATTTCTAAATATTTGTCTGATGGTGAGCTAGCTAAAACATGCATAATTGTAGTAGTAATTCCAGGATTATCAACAGCTTCAATTATTTGTCCATGTTTTGAAATTTCTACTCGATAAAATGCCATGATAACTAACACTATTTCGCTTTGATGATACAAATTGTTCATAAACATATGCATAATTTGGAAAAGAAAATCTATCACCAATATTAATATCGAACTCATTAAAATTCTTTTTAGTTTGACCGGTTGGAGGAAATGTTTGCCTCTCAAAATTTTGTATAAATTTAAAACTCATTAATATAGTAAAAAAATATAATATATTTAAAAAATTTAATATCCAGAAAAGAAAAATGAAGATTTAAAAACTCATCGAAAAATTTAGAAATAAAAAAAGCATAGGAGGTCGAGTATGAGAAAAATAATAAGAAAGTATTGCCTCTAATTAACGAATACATAATATTGATTTAAAAAAGGTGCAGAAGTAGTTGAAGCAAATAAAAATTTGATAGCAAATTTAGTTCCTGTTACTCTAAAAAATTTAAATTATCCACCAATGCCAGAAGAAACTTCTTTCAAAAAATGTATTTACTGATGAACAACTAGGTCAAAATCAAAATATTTTATATGGAAGCGAGCCATTAACAATATAACTTGGTAAAGATATTTATCAAGAAATTAATGTCACCATTAATAAATTTGGTTTTATTAAGAGGTATTGGTCAAATTTGTTATAGATGATACACAAGTAAATATAAATAATAATAAACTATTTGGTAAAAATAAAGAATATGAATTAACAAAAGTATTGCTAATTTGTTAACAAAAAATTAACACAGGGTAATTGAAAATAAATATACTAACAAAGACTATGATAATTATACACAAATAGCTTATCAACAAATTTGTTACATCAAAACTATAATCCATATACGAAAATCAGTTAAAATAAAAGTTGAAAATACATGTAAAAACATTAATAAATTAATCCATAAAATAACATTAAAAGACCATCATCTTGGTCAGAACCAAATACACCAGAAAAATATATTCACTAGGAATGCCAAAATCTGGCGAAGGAATTAAAAAGTATAGTAATTTACCAAAAGAATTTATATGCATCAATATTAATTGTCGTATTATTAGTTATTAATGGCAAAAAAAATGCTGATAATAAAAATTATTATTATGATAATGTTAGTATTATTAGTTAATTTAAATTAAATAATAAATGTTATGATTTAGTCATTATTAATCCTAAAAGGATAATAAATTGGGCATTAAATAATTTAAATTTACAATAAATGCATTTGCCTAGTTATAATTATTGTGGTTCTTTTGCAAAATTATATTAAAGATTATAGAGAGAAGATGAAGGAATTAATAAACTTGATACAGCTTGTATGAATCACGATATTGCTTATAAAGATCACATAAATATAGAATCTAGACATGATGATAAAATTTTACAAAAAGAAAATAAAGAAATATTGTTACATAAAGATACTCCAATTAATAAAAAAATTGCTTCTGTATTTGTTTCTGAAAGTAGGTTTACTTAAAGAAAATTAGGTCGGGGAATTAAAAAAATTCGTTCACATAAATGAATACTTTTTAACTTTTTAATTTTTTATAAATTTTTATTTATATAAATTAAATCTCATCCTGGGATAAATTGCTATATTAAATTTGAAGATAAGAAAATGTGCTTTTCAGATGAAAATAATATTCCATGGTTTAAGCTAAAGATGTTTTAAAAATTCTAAAATATAAACATTTAAAACACGGTACAAGAACTCTTGTTGAAAAGAATGATAAAAAAAAATAGTTCTCTCAAATATCAACTAAAAACTAAATAAAAATTAAATGTATGCAACCAAAAACAATTATTATTAATCAACGTGGATTAGCAACTTTCTCTATTGAATCAAGAGTTATAGATAAATGTAAAACTGACGAAGTTTATGCAATTACTACAAAAAGGTATGAGGCAGATAATATTTATTAAATTAGACAATCTATTAATTTAAAATATGTTAGGTGGTGTTAATGACACAATAATAGAAGAAAAAAATTACTTATTGTATATTTTTGATAAAATAACTTGTAAAGATTTTTATTCTTTTGAACAAAAACACATATAAATTTTAATGAATATAAAATGTACAAAAATAAAGAGTTTTTCAAATTTCCTCTTTATTTTATAAAAGAGTCGATTGAGAAATTATCTATTAGTGTGCAGTAAAAAAACTGTTGAAGATCTTTGTAAGTTTTCATGATTAAAATTTTTAAAACTAGTATTTGTATATAAATTTTTATATTTTATAAATAAGGATAAAATTATAACTTTTGGTATACCAATCAATATATTAAAAGTTTTAAAAACCAATAAATATTTTTTAAAAATTCAAATTGAAAAGAAGAATATAAAACTTAAATAAGGTAAAGGTTTTTTATTAACATTATCACTAGCAACAATAAAAAAATTACTGAAGGAAAAAATTACTTCTGGTTAAAAGCTGGAGGTTTTTTGCCAATTGTATTAGCAATTCTAGGGACTCTTTGTGGTTTAGCTGGTTGTGCAAGTACGATTTATATTTCTGTTTAACAAACTATAAAAAATTAACAAAAATTCGAAAAAAAATTTAGCTTTGGGAAATAAAATAGTTGAAAGAATTGTAGCAAAGGAAAAAGAGGAAGACAGATTTTTTTTTAAAATAATTAAATTATAACATATTGATTTCAAATATGTAAAAAAAATTAAATATAACAAATTTTAGAAATACTTATATGATAGATGAACCACCAGATAACATTAATACAAATGACTGTGCAATTGTAAATTTAGATATCTCATCAAATCCTGGTACTCATTGGTTTTTTACTATAAATTAATAATGATATATATTATTTCGGTTTATTTGGTAGAAGTAGTCCAATAAAATTAATTAATTAAAAAATTATCAAATTTATTATAATGATGACAGAATACAATTTTTTTATTCTGTTATATGTGGTAGTTTCTGTTTAATAGTATTAAATTAATTTTCTAAAGGAATTAATTTTTCTAACATAATTTCTCTATTGTTAAATAACACATTTATTCGGGAAATCATTAATCAGTCGTTGGGATAAATATTATACAATTTATGATAGAATACAAAAATGAATTTAATGAATATATTAAAAATGAAAAATTCGATAATTTTGAAGAGAGACAAACTTTATCATAAAAAATCAGAATACAAATTAAATAAATAATGATAATTTAAATTGTATTATTATTGCTGATGCCATTAAAGCTATATTAAGCCAATTTCATTCTAGCATAGTAAAAATCTTTGCTCATAAACCTAGTTTCACCAAATATGTTAAAAGTGAACATTTTGTTCAATTTAAAATGATCTTGCTTTGAAAACTGAACTAACTTATTATACTAAAAATTACGAATTTAATAATTTAAAAAATTATATTGCTTTGAAAACGATGTTAATCAAATATGTAACAAATGAATATTTTAATTATTTTTAAAAAATGTTGCTTTGAAAACTGAGTTAAGTGAAAAAATAACAAAAAATAATTTCAATAGTTATGTTGAGTATAAAAATTATATAAAAACATTAGAAAATTTCAAATTTAATAATTATTTTAAAAATAACAATTCTGATAATTAAAATAAAATGCTGCTTTATTATCTGATTAATTATTATGTTAAGATTAAAGATTTTATTGTTATTTCAACAAAAAATAATAATAATGCTATAAACATACAAAAAGTTGTTTAAAAGCTTAATAAATTTAAAACACAGTTTGTTTATTTTAACGATCAACATATTAATAAAATTAATAAACGATTTTATGAAAATCATAATAAATTGGTTGACATGTATAGGAAGCTAGAAAATGTAATAAATCGTTTGTAAAAAGTTAAGTACACCAAGAAGAAATATTGTTTAAATGGAAATTTTATGGTGATTTATTATTAAACAAACTAATATTAAAATTAAAATAATGGCAATGAAAATAAACGATTAGCAAATATTGCAAATCCAATTGCTCTAAATAATGCTCTAAACTTAGAATATTTTCAATCTAATATAATACAAACACTAAATTTATCAGGAAAAGCTAACTACTGCAAAAACTAATCAATATTTCAAATTGCAAAATGGATTAAGTTATTATTAATTTATATATGATTTTACAGTTTTTAGATATGATACATATATTCACGATTCATCGATATTAAAAATACTTAGAAGTGGTCATAATATAGATTTTTCAAAACCATTTCCTGTAAAAATGGAGTTCAAATAACTTTTAAATTAGTTGATGGAATTGAAATCGCTAAAGGATTTGAATTTAATGCTGGTATGTTTACAGTTTTTAAAGAAATATCAAAAAATGATTTTATGTAAATGGACAACACTTGGTGTTTAAAGTATTAAAAGGTAACTAGAAATAACATAAAAATAGTAAATAAATCTGATGGGAAAAAACAGAATATATATATATATATACATATATATATATATGTTCTATATGCGAGTATAAAAAATCATAATTTGAAAATTTTGGGGGAACAATTTAAGCATTTGCAAAGGTATAATTAATTAATTATATAAACCAGTAAGAATTAATCTTCCTAGCATAAAAGTTATTTCCTATGGAATATATTATCTATGGCAAATCGATTTACTTGAAATGAATTCTGGAAATTTAAGAGGAATATCTTAGATAAATAACGAAAATAAATATGTAATATATTAGTGGTGTTTTTTTCTAAATATGCATTTGCTAATAGCATAAAAGATTTTGAAACAGTTTTCAAAACAAGGAAATGATAAAATATACAAACGGATAATGGTTACAAATTTTATGATTCAAAATTTAAAGAATTAATGAAGAAATATAATATTAATCACTATTTAACATACAGTGAACTTAAAGCTAGTGTTGTTGAAAGATTTAATAGAATATTATACAATATGTGGAAAAAACATTTGCTTTGAATGGCAACTATAAATGGGTTGAAATTTTAGATGAATTAATTAAAGAATATAATAATACGAAACATCGAGCTATTAAAATTAACACATTACGCTACTCCCCACCTATTGTACAGATGGTTCGTAGGGTCTACGGTTAATTTTCAGTGACACAGACTATAGGGTGCCTGGTATTTGAGGGTAAATCACACAATGACTTCACGACTTCTTAGTTTGGAACAGGTTTATTTAACCGGAATTTACTTATACATTCCCGGCACTGTTGCGTGACTTTTTTATATGTACTTCCTGCCGAGGATTTACTCACACATTAGCACCTGAAGGGCTGGTTACAATGTTCTGGTTATGTTTCTGATGCTGTATGGGCATTAGGTGTCAGGATAGGTCCCTGAGTGACGACGGGGTTACTTATCTGCACATGTTGCGTGGTAGTTGTTCCGGCAGTTGAGGTCTGGTGAGTTGGATGACCCGGATACGTTCCGGCAGTTGATAAGGTCTGGTGAGCTGGGTGGCCCTGTTAAAGGTGCTTTGTGGTTGGCTTGTTACATGCAGCTGGCTTCCTCTCGACATGGCGCCCCTCGTTGGAGCTCACCACTCGCTCCTGTTCTCGGCATATGGTAGTAATGGACTGCTTACTACCCTACCACATCCCGGCGAGGGACCCTGGTGTGGGCCCCACCCATCCTTCGAGACTACGGGCTGCACTGGACAATCCCACTATCTCGACATGGCACTTCCGTTGAAGTTCACCAATCGACTCTGCCTTCTCGGTGCGTTGTAACTGACTGACTGGAAACTGACTGACTTAGACTGTAACTGGCTGGCTAACTCGCGTCCCGACATGGTGAAACTACTCGTCCAACGTGATTCTGGTAACTGTCTCTGATTCGGCCCTGTGTCTCGAGTTTCGCATCTCGCGTCCCGATTTGGCTGACTCGTTCATGTCGCTACTTACTACCTACGCATTCTGGGGTGGCGGTACCAAACTCGCACGTCACCAGCTGCTCGTTAATTCGACTGACGGACATGGCCGGGTTCCGATATCCCGGCCTAACTCTCTCTGCGCGGCTGACCTCTTTCTGTGTGGTAATAATGAACTGTTAACTGTCGTACTGACATACTGATGACGAACTGCCCCTTGAACTAACCTCTCTGTGCAGTAATCTTCAACCAANTGTTAACTGTCGTACTGACATACTGATGACGAACTGCCCCTTGAACTAACCTCTCTGTGCAGTAATCTTCAACCAAATCCACCTTCCCCGCAAAGAGGCTTATATCCTTTCTAGCCTCCCTCCCTGATTTCCTACATGTGTCCCTTTGTTGGCAGAAGGGTGGAGATGGGAGGAAGCAGTACAATGCACTTCTAAAATGTGCCATGGTTCCTGAAGGTTGGGAAAGGGGGGAAATTATGTACTTTCAAAGCTTGTCAGCTTATTCTTCCGCGGNCGTGCCATGGTTCCTGAAGGTTGGGAAAGGGGGGAAATTATGTACTTTCAAAGCTTGTCAGCTTATTCTTCCGCGGTGTGTGTTCACATTTTCCCGTGGTTAGCTAAGGGGGAAGGGGAGGGTTCTCGGCACCACTTTCAGCTTGTCAGCTATTTCTCGGTGCGTGTTTTCAACTTCAGGCATTATACGCCTGCCTATCTCGTGATTTCTCGGCGTTACAAATTTCACTTGGCTTGCTAGGAGGAGGGGAGAGGAGGGTGGGGGACTGCGCTGCAGAACACGTGTAAGGGCCTGAAAGTGCGTTTCTACCTCTCTGCTTGACCTCGGGATGTGTAAATGGGCGGCACGTGTCAGCCAAAGTCCCTACACTGGTTTAAGCTGGCGGGGGAGGGGGTTTGGTTGGTGACAGCACCGCTTCCAATTAACACTCCTAATTACGCCACACGTTAAAATGAAACCAATTAAAATTAACAAAAAAATGAAAAAATATTGAAAAATCCAGGCAGTATGCTTATCAATCTGAAAATAATGAAAAAATGTTGAAAAATTCAAGGTAGAGGAAATTCCACTCTGAAAATGCAGGTGGAAAAAATTCCCCAGCCGAAAATTATGAAAAATATATTAGAAATTCCAGGCGCCAAATTATTTGTGCCACAATCCAAACATAAATTTGTGATATGGTTAGAATTAGTAAAGTTAAAACAATATTTGTAAAAGGTTATACAGCAAATTCGTTAACAGAATTATTCAAAACTGACAAAATGGTAAATTATGATGTACCAACTTTTTTTTTTAGAGATATGAAATGTCAAGAAATACAAGGTAATTTTTGTGAATATGAAATTATGAAAACTAATTAACCACATCAATATTTATTTTGAAATGTTTTAAAGACAATTTTTGATAAAATTTATGTTAAATGGTTAGGGTTTGATAATTTACATAATAGTTGGCTAAATAAAAATTATATTGTTCTACAGAATATTATTTGTTTAAAAGGCGAAACTGCTGGTTACAACCTTGAATTTAATTCCAGAGCTTGGAATGGTGGACCCTAAAATCCCATAATAAAATATTTAAAGATATTTTTTAAATTAATAATATCATAAATACCAAAAATACTACAAGTACCAAAAATACAATGTAGAAAGTGTATAAAATATGGAAATGTAGTAGCTGAAAAATTATGTCTCTGTATTGCATAAATATATGTTAATATTTTAATAATAATCTAGAGTTTTAATTTTAATAATCATTTTTTTTATTTATTTACAGGTAAACATTGATATAATTTTCAATAAAATTATCACATTTTTATAAAATATTTTTACCTTCTACATTTTTACATTTTCTACACTTTATACATGGCATTTTTTATTATTTTTGGAATATGTTAATTAAACAATTTTTAAATCTTTAAATTATGAAAATTAAAAATTTTCTATATCGTATTTTAGGGCCTAAAAATTTAGACCCTACAATTTTTTCAGGCATTAAAATTTTACCCTCTAAAATGTTTCAGGCTTTTGCTTAAATAACCCTGAAATTTGTAGATCTTTTTCATTGTAATTTATCATTGGCGAAGCACTGCCTTTTCAAAAATTCAACATTAAAAATTTTTTTTTTAATAAATGGGAAACACCATTAACGAATTACAAGAGAGTTTGAATAGATTTTGTAAATGGTATGAACTGAACAAATATAATACTCAAAATAAAGATCTCCATTAAAAATTTACTGAATTAAGATCAATTGCAAAACAATTAGATATTACTGATTATTGCTATAAAAGAAAACAAGAACTTATGGAAATGATTGATAATATTAGAACTAACACTCCTGATATAAAAATTATAACACCCAAAGATAGTGAAATTGGGGCATTAAATTTAAAACAATGAAAAGTTATTGCAGAGGTGCTAAGAATTGAAAAATATTTTAATCTAAACAGAAAATATTTGATAGAACAAATAGTAAATTATAAATATAAAACCCATTTCCAGAAAATGTAGTTACTATGAAAGTTACAGTATTGAAACGAATTGCTAAAGTATTCAAAACTAAAGGTTATTCTTACATGAATCAAAATAAAATTATTTGAAAAATTATTTGATACAACTTAGGTTAAATGAAAAAAAGAGATTTAAGAGAATTCAAGAATATAATTTTCATACTAATCATTTAAGAAAATTTGTACTCTAAAATATTTTTCGAATCCTGTTTGGTCGAATTTAATAAATAAATCAACAATAGAGGGTACCCAAAATGCCGCCCTTTCAAAAATGCAAACTTTTTTATATTTATAAGCCTAAAGCCAATATAAAAATCTGTCAAATTTAATTAAATGTGCTCAAACAATTATAATTTTTTTCACATCTAAATCCAAAAATTTTTTCCCAACATTTTGAAAAAAAAATTCTTTAAATTTATTATAACATGTTTCCACCAAAAAAATCACTATACATATTTTTTTAATATGTTTCATGTTGCCTGACTATACATAGGAAAATTTGCATTTTCTCTTACTAATTGTTTTGGAGATCTCGAATAAGTTTGAGCTAAATAAAAACCATCAATATTTTTATGTTTTCCTCTTGTGAAATATTCACGAATATTTTGATTATCTAATATTACAAAATCAAATATAACTAATAAACTATGTTCTCATTCCTCCAAAGAAATAATTTCATTGCAATAAATAAAAAGCATCCAAGTTCTTCTTTGGTTTTTTTATATAATAAGAAACTCATCTATTTGCCGAGCATACTTTTCCTTGATTTAAACTCTTTGAACAAACATAGAGTTTTTAAAAATTTAACCTACCTGTTTTATATAAAAAAAATATCATCAAATTAGTTTTACCACAATTATTAGGCCCACAATTATAGCTCTAATTGTATCTAGTACAAATCACTTTTAAATTTTTTTTTATTTCTCTTTATTTTTAAATTAACTTTCTTCATTTAATAAACAAATGTTTATAATATAAATGAATAAAGTTAACAAGTGATATTTCTATATTAAAGAAAAAACTTAATTAAGATAGTTTTCATGATGAACATTCTATTACTATAATTATATTTCGCACATAATATTTAACACCGAACATAAATAATAATCTTGTCACATTCGTTGATACAAATGAAAAAAATTATTATTCCTAACAATTAATAAAATGTTGAACCATTAGAAAAAAACAATAAATTTATACGAACAATTTAAAACTGATAATATTGTTTTAGAAATAAATAATATAATAAATAGAATATATGTTTAAAGNTAATATAATAAATAGAATGTATGTTTAAAGTAAATATGATATGAAACTATGTAATCAATTTCCAAACATTTTAGGATTTAAAAAATGTAATAATTAAAAAAAAAATTTGGTAATAAGATCTCTAATTTTAACTCATTTGAAACTATTAATATTCGTTAAAATTAAGCATACAGAATTTATATAAAATATGATGAATTAAGTAATTTAGAAACCAATATCAGGCTATTTTCGAGCCAAAAGCAATGTTTGGTTTTCATGATTATATTGTATATAAACAATCTTATCCTTTATTTTATGAAATTTGTAATTAGAGGTTTAATAATTTCGTTTTATAATTAAGAGATGAAAAAAATAATTCAATTGATTTCGATGGCGCCAAAATAGAAATTGTTTTAGAAATGAAATTTATTTAATTGTATTTCTCTCTGGTAAAAGCCTACTCGCTGAAACGTTTCAAATATTATTACAGTAGTATCAAATTAATTTATAAATTATTTTATATCTGAATATTTTAGAAAATCTGTATCTTGATAACATAATTCTATGCATTCTTTATATTTGGGTTTCATAATTTTATAATAAAAATTATGCATAAATTCTTTAGAAATTCCTATATTGACATTACATTATAAATTGGTTTATATAATCATATTTTTATTTTATTCATATGGACAGCTGCTAAGTTTTCACTAAAATTGTTTATAATTAGGTTTCGATAGTGTTTTTCTTGCTTAATAAAATTATTATCTCGTTTTATATCTACCCTTTTTTATATTTTCCATAGTTTTTCCATACATATAATTATACATTCATTTTTATTTTTTATTTTTTATAATTTGCTACTTTTGTTTTCATTATATTATTTAAGCCAATTTTATCAATTTAAATTTAAATTATTAAAACTATTTTTAAATTTGAAACCATTTACCAAACATAATTTTAAAAATCTAAAATGTTTAAATATTTTCTTTATTTTCTAAAGTTCTGATTAATATTTTCTGTTCTTCTGGTGCCTAAGGGAAATGTTTATGTTTATTGTGTAATTATTTAGGATAGTCTAAATCAACTTCTGATATATATCCTTCGGAATAATTTTATGGATTTATAATTTTTTCTGGTTATATTTATATCAAAATTTTTTATCTATTCAAATTTACCATATGGTAAATAATATTGCTCATCCATATAAATTAGTTGCATCTAGATACATTCAAAAATTTTATTCTTTAATTGAATCATACTGTTCTAAATATGTATTATTAGCTTTAACACATCTTTTGCAATCATGAAATTCCTCCTCTAAAACTTATTTAAAAATAAAATAATTTCATAACAATTTAATAAATCGAATTTAATATAATTTCATTTTAATATTAAATTCTAAGATAATCCAGGATCTTTATATTACCAAGGGATTAAATTATTTGTTTTTAAACAAACATCTCTAAAAATCTCAAATATATCAGGTAAAATTAATACATCTGATTTATTATATAATTGTGTATATTCTTGTCAAATATTGTTATATTAAATTTTTCCAAAACTTATTGTGTACAAGTATAATCATCACTTAAACTTCTTTATTTAATTTTGAATAAAATGTTCGCAGTAATTCAATTTTGTTTTTAATTTTCTTTAGAATCCATATATTTTTGTGGATAAACTCTTAATTTGATTATTAAATCTAACTGTTCATTTCCAAAATATTTTGCTGTTTCTCTAAACTGCTTTTTTTCTAAGATTTTTAGATAATTGATCTCTTCTCGAACTCATCAATTTGAATGTATCTAAAAATCTTAATTCTAAACTATTTTTAACTTTCCTACTAAACAAAATATATATTTTTTAATTATTAGGTATCATATTTATATTTTCATCATTTTCTCCTAATTCTTTAATAAATAAGTGAGCATCATAACCTTAAAATTATGTGTATATATATACACACACATATATACATATAATAGTTACAATGTTGGATTTTGATAATTTATGTTACATTATGAATGAACAGCTTTTCTATAATTACCATTTGAAATATCATAATCTTTGACAATTTTAATTAATTTTAATATTTTTAATAAAAGGTTAAAATTCTGATTATAATCATTTAATAAAACTTTTTGTTGTTCATTTATTTATTTTTATGCATCAAGTTTTAAATAAAAATATATTTTACTATTTAATTGTAATATATATCTTTCTAGATTTTCAAGTGTGCTTTCTAATTTTTCTTCGCAAATTTTACACATAGTTGCATTGTCAAATTTTCTAATTCTTTATCAGTAAACGTTTTCATTTTTAAATTTTTATAATAAAGTTTTTAAATTTCTTGAGATTCTTTTATTAACATTTCAACAAAATAATTTGCTGCATCTTTCCCAGTATATTCTACAGGTTTTTTATAATCACAATTAGAATCCTAACTAATATTATAAATGCGAAAGTGTGTTTGTTTGTTTGTCCTTTTACGACGCAACGGATCGAAGTATTTTTTTGCACAGAGATAGTTGGAGGGCCGGGAAGTCAAATATACTACTTTTTTTATCCCAAAAAAATATCTCATTCCCCCAGGAAAAATTTTTTTTTTTGTAAAAATAGCGCTTGGGGTACAATGCTGCGTCAATGTAAGTTGTTAGTGTGAGACGAAAGCACAATGTCACACAAAAAAGTGATAGAGGCCCTAAACCGAATTCTACAGGATATACGAAACAATACAGACATTATGGGATGAATGGTTGTATTACTGGCTGGTGACTTCCGCCAAACTCTACCGGTGATTCAGAGGGGCTCACCTGCAGATGAAATCAAAGCCTGTTTCAAGTCGTCAAGCTTATGGGCAAATGTCAACAAATTCAGCTTGACGATAAATACGGGAAAGCACCTCTACAATGACGTTGATACATGGCATTATGCTGATATACTATTGAAAATTGGAGATTGACTGTTAGAAACAGTTGCCGAGGGCTGTGTGTCACTAACGGGGGATTTTAGTAATTTGGTGCAGAGTGATAAGGAACTGATTGCTAGCGTTTACCCAGATCTACAAAGAAATATAAAGAACGACCAGTGACTATGTAAAAGAGCGATTCTAACAGCAAAAAATGACATCGTTAGTGCTCTGTTCTGTGTTTATGATAAGTGTCTGTCTACTAACAAATGCCGTTATTTCTCCCTATAAGTTTGTTACTATAACCACGCAAGCGAAGCCCCGGGTAAAAGCTAGTATTTTATACAATAAGAAAAACTTCCTGGTTCGTGTTTTTTGATATTTCATTACATAAGATTTTTTTGGATTTGGTTGACAAGTGTTCTTATTTTTAAAAATAAATATTCAAAATCTTCATAAATAATAAACTAAACTTTAAATGAACCTTTACAATTTTTTAAATATAACTTTTTATTAAAATTTTGGCATTTCGATTTTTACAGCTTTATTTGCTAAACAATGTTCATATTCATTTAATTTTTCTTTAAAATAATATATTCTTTAATATCTTTCTCATAGGAATGCTTTTGTATTATGTTTAATATTTTTCGGTGAAATTAATTTCGATAAATTTTTAATCCAACCATAATTATTATTTTTATGATAAGTAAAATATAATAAATTTATATGTTTACCTTTTTTAGCTTCTGTTACTTATAAAGGATAATTATCATAAATTTAATTATAAGAAAAAATATTTATGGAAATGTCAGATATCTTCTAAAATTTTCATTGGCATTACAACAATTTCTAAGATTTTTTCAAATTCTAAACCAATATTGTTATATTTAGAAACTCTCTTAGCATTGTTTGTTGCTGGATACAAAATTGATATTTTTTACATTAATACAACCTTTTTTGTTTTTATTTTATCTGGTAATTCTATATATGATGATGCAATTAATGGAATATATTAATTAATATAGTTGTGAACCAATAATATTATAAAATGCCCAACCAGATTCCTTTCTTTAAAACTCAAGACATTTGTATTAGTAATTCTGTTTTTATAATAAACTTTTCTTTTGATATGGTATAGTTAACTGATTGAAATGCAAACTTTTGTGCTTGATTATTATTTGGCATGTAATAATTATCAATTATTTTAATATTAGACTACAGTCCCATGTGCTCAATAATTTATTATTTTAAACATCTTAGATTTTGATAAATTATTAATTTTTTAGGCTACAATAAATTAGTATTATTTCCTATATTATATGTCTGTATTCTAATCTTAAATTCCTTGTTTATTATGTAAGTTTTGTTTTTTTTATTTAAAGGATTAACATAATATATATTATAAGAGAATGGAGTATTATTCTTTAAATATTTTTCATCTGGTTTATATTCTTCACTAATGCCAGCTGTAGCAAAAGGTAAATAATTAAATTTCCAATGATAATTTATTTTATTTATAGCATTCATGAGATCTTCCTTCTTTAATGTATGTTTTTTTTAAATATTACAATATTTGGCTATCATTTACAATTCTTTTATTTCAAACTGATTAAAAATATTTATATTTTTCGTTTTTATCTCAGTTTGTAGTGAAACTTTCATTTCACTAACTTTATTATCATCTTTTTTATTTCTTTAATTAGATCTATCTTCTTGAAATTGTGTATATATTTTAATATTTAAGGATTTAGCAATTTTCTCTTCTCTCTCACTTTCATTTTACACAGTTTTGAAATTTCCGTTTAGCTCCCTATATTTATTAATAATATGTTTTAATAAGAAAACAAATTTTCAATTTTTTTAAAAGAGTTGTATTTATTGCTGACTACAAGTAGTAATAATTTTTACATCATTAATATTTTGTAAATCGCATTTTTCGATGTCTGGCAAATCTTTAAAATTTATCTGATCACCAATTTCTTTGCTACTTTAATCAGGTTCAATGGAGATAATACTCTCTTTATTTTGCTTTTTCTTGATATATATATTTCTCATAATGATTCGAACATATTCTACAGATATAATAATGTTTATCTATTGTATATGGGTTTGGTGAAAATAAATTGATATCTTTAGTTTCTTGACTATGTTAAAATGTTTTTTGTATATTCTTTTCTCTTATTAATATGTGATTGTGTTTGTTTAAGTTTTTCAAGGTAAGATTCAGAATCATATTTTCCACAATCATCACTAGCTACTTTATCAACATATTTCTCACATACTTGCTGATTGAATAATGTTTTACATTTATAAACATGTTTATCTTTTGATTTTTTGTGTGAATGAAAAGAATTTTTATATTTTTCTTTGCCACACTTTTTACACTTTTTAATTGTTATGTTCTCCATTTATTAAAATTATTTTTTAATATTGTTAACAACAATAAATCTATATAAATACATTTTTAAAATGTTTAATTTCTTTTTAATGTGCCATTGAATAGTCTTTAATATTTTCATAAATAATTTAAACCCCATCTACCAGACAGGACTAACTTATAGAAAATATAACTACATTGTTAATGATTTTTGGTAAATCCTATAGTGTCAGTCATTCAACAAATTTTTGTTTTAATATATTTTAATATTCTCGCGAGTGGCACGCCCTTGCTGAAATGAAATTTCATAATTATTATTTATTCAATTATTATTCATTCAATTACAATTTATTTAGTTATTATTTATATAAATTATTGTTGTGCCAGTTATATGCCATTTCGTCCCACTTGTTGACCATTGTAATTCTATTTTTTCTTTTGCCATTGTCTTTTGTATTCATTTTCACAAATTCTACATGATATAAGAGATTATACATTGCTTTTTTTCATTTTCACGAAATAATTCTAAATCTTTGATTTATTAACATGTTTATACATTTTTTGTTATATTTTTATCCATTGTGGTCTTGATTTATTATACATAATTTTTTATAAAAAAAAAATTTTCTAAATCAGATTTTAGTTAAAAATTGGCCTGGTTTTTTTTACGAGAATTTTAATGATTTTAGAAAAAAACAGAATTCCTGCGCCACTTTTCTTTTCCGGAAAAAAATTTTAATTTGGTTTAAGTTGGGATAAAGATATGCACGAATTTATTTGAAATTTTGTTAATTTTTTTTAAAAAGTAAGTAATTTTGATGAAAATTTAAAATTTTTGTTGAAATATTGAGTAATTTTAATTTAAAAAAAGAATAATTTTGATGAGAAATTAATAGCGTAAGTTTTTTTAATAAGTGAGCCAGCTATCTCATAAACATACTACTTCAGGCAGGTCTAGTTCGACTGTTGGCAAAGCATATTTCTTTGTTTCTAGCTGTATGGATTTTTGGAACTGGCAGTATGGTAGGAGGTGGGGGTAGTTGCCTTGTTGAGAAGCATACAAGTTATCGCAGAGAAGAGACATGTGTGAGATTTACACAAGTTTTCGGCTGAGTTTGTGGCGATGACATTTCGTTTGTACTGGTGAAGAAGGACCAATGCCTTGTCTCGCCGAGTTTGTGCAGTGCAGTTTCGTTTTTGTGCTCACAGTACGCCGACGTCATCTATTTATCAAGTGTTGTTTGCATTGAGCCTCTTGCAAATACTGGAATGGCACGTGAATCCATAAAACACTACATCTACATGGGAAATAATAATTTTCTTGTTCTCACAAAAGTTAGAGTACTTTAATTTTCTACTAAAACAACAGCAGTAATTTAAAAGAATTGAATTTTAAATTTTTATTTTAAAACAAATGTTTTTTTTTTTTGCTATTTGCTGTACTCTTTTGTACGAATGTCACATTCTCAGTACAAAAAGGTACTTTTTTCAACGCAATTTATTACTCGTTACAAAACTCATGAATGTTTTATCAGTTTTAAAATATCCGTATGCAGCTGAAATGTACGCAGATTATTAAAAATATTAATGATTTAATTGGTTTTATTGACATCCCCGGTGTTATGTCTGAAGGCTTATCAGGATACGACTTACAAATCAACTTATGACCTAACGTAAACTAAGACACATACCTTACATGATGATTGAATTGGTTTTATTGACATCCCCGGTGTTATGTCTGAAGGCTTATCAGGATACGGCTTGCAAATCAACTTATGACCTAACGTAAACTAAGACACATACCTTACATGATGATTGAATTGGTTTTATTGACATCCCCGGTGTTATGTCTGAAGGCTTATCAGGATACGGCTTGCAAATCAACTTATGACCTAACGTAAACTAAGACACATACCTTACATGGAATTCGAACCCAGAGACTCCCTCGCCCTAGATCGGCGGCGCACCAACACTGCGCCACGGTAGGTTGGCAATAATAGTGATCACTGACATGTTTAGCAAAACTAAAACTTATCATTGTAAGAAATACTGTGGAAATTTTTATTTTGTAATGTTTTAGTCGTACTGATTGCAACGCAGGACACGACGTAACTAGCATATATTTTTTTGTAGATCTGTAGGCATTCGGAGTTCGTCGAAATGACGAAACAGTGACCTTGCTTTCTTACTGGCTGTTATTCACATTCTCTTGTGTCGGGCACTCGAGTCACGTTCATCGTGATGCTGTGACTTCTGCTTTACAGTTTGTCGGTTGCGCAGCAGCTGTGAAAACACCTCTTAAATTACTATATAACACGCTGCCTGGCTGGCGTTAAAAGCAGCAGAGGCAGGAGTACAAGATTACTCATCATTTCCATGCACAGCGCACTGGATTTATCGTCGAAAACAGCTTCCCACCTCACGGGTGCTTTTAGCAGTGACTGTCGCTGTATGGTATAATAATAATAAAATAAATAATAAAATCGAATAAGTGTCATGTGGGGAGTGTACCCTAGGCCCAGGAAGGTGACATCGAGTACCGGATCTTCGAGGATAGGAAGCCGTCGTCTGTTGGAAATGTAACAAGGACTGGAATGTGAAGCAACGTAGAAATTCATGGGCGGGAGAAACGAGAGTCCACTCTAAAATCCCACCTAAAACCAACAACGTCCGCCATGCTCTCCACGTGGGAGAAATCTGGAATGACCCCGAAAAGGGCGTGCTTCGTATCTCTGTAACTTTAAAAATTCTACACCAAAATTTTTGTATTTAAAAATGATCGTGAAAGCATCCATTTCAACCGTTCTCACCCTTGAGTCACACTTATTCATGTATTAATAGGGCCTGCGTGTAATTTCAATTAAATGCTATTTTTTTAAGAAAGGCGCAATCCAAAATTTCGGAAAAGTTTATTAACAACATTCCATTACTAAAGCTCAGCACACCATTTGGCAGCTGAGGCAGGTTGCCAACTTAAAATGGTAAGTATACTTATAAGTAATGTACCATGGCTAACAAGCTCAATTATCTCAGAGAGCATGCGAAATTATTTTATTGAAGGTCCACCAAGAATAACAGTAAACTTGCCTACAAGTGGAATTAAGACCACCAGTAGAAAAGCACAGTGGATTCTGGAAAAACATACGAGAATAACAAATTATTTGTTATTTTCGTATGGCAGCATTTAGCTTTAAACCTTAACCTTAAACCTGTAATTTACATCCCATAGTAAAGGCCGAATTACCCCTAATTGTAGTGAGTGTGGTGCTGATTACTGTGCTGCTGCGGGTGTCCCATCTGAATAAATCTATAGTATTGTGCCAACCTCAGGCGTTGATGGACCAGCAGCCTTTGGCTCCATAATATATTCCAGTTGCTTACACGAGATGAGAAGAAGTGTATTTCACGACTGCCACAGTCAAACTGAGCTTCCTAACTGGAACCCGGCTGCTTGTACACCCACACACAAGTACAATACCAGCCACTATAACTCATGCATGCCATCTCCTCTACCAACCAACACCAGACGAAATATACTCACAGTACATACCACTTTCTATAACTCAAGCATATCTCAACCACTCAGTCCATGCTGACCATACCAAAATATACTTACTGCTCTACTAAACGACACTAACCAAATATATACTAGTCACTACACTCCCACACCAACCAACCTTCAACTATAACCAAAGTCATACCAGACCGCCCAACACCCCATATCCTATAACCCAAGAAATATTCAGTCAACCGTACCACTCAATACACAAGGCGCAATATCCATCATAACTAAAGTGTGCCAAGCAGCTATACCGCTGAGGACAGTCCATAACCTAACACCCATTCTACTTCTTCTACCGACCAACACCACTTATAATTACCAACCCTCTAGCATACCTCAACCATTCTTCCACACACACCATACAAAGCAAACGTACAGGTCATACCACTGACACAATCAAATTCTTCTCATACCATCAACATGCCGACTGACACCAGTAAAAATACACTGACTGCACATAACAAACACTAACTCAAGCATGTTTTAGAATTAAAGTACTCACCGGCTTACACGTTCTGTCAACACCATTTGACATACACCAACAAGCTCAAGACAGATATATTGGAAAACATACCACCGAACATACCAATAATACCATCCATGACAACCCAAGCGTACCAAGCAAATTTACAGCTCAGACCAACCCACAACACAAACATTCTTACCACCTTTCAAACCATCATTACTGACTGATACCAGGCCAGTCAACATACCATCACCTATAACTCCAAGAAAAACTCAATTCAACCATACCATCCAAGACACCAATCATACTATCCATCATAATTCAAGTGTATCCAGCAATTATACAGTTAGGATCAGCCCATAATCTATCACCCATTACATTTGCTCTACCGACCAACACCACATATACTCACCACCCATACCATCCAATATAATTAAAACATTCCCCGAACATTTAGTCCACACCAGCCTTACCAACAATTTACCCACTGTCCATAACATTTCCTCTACCAACCGGCACCAGAAAATAATATGCTTCGCAACATACCTCGCAACATACCACACAACAGTTCACAGTTATCATACCAAAAAATAATCGCTGCCCCTACCACCCAGAATAGAAAACAGCACCACACAAATATACTAGTCACCGCATCAGCCAACATGCTGACAAAAATCAATTATAATCATAAAGGGAAAAACTCAAACATACTAATCTGCAACACATGCACTACACATTACGAATACAAATACAGTACACATCAGCCCAAAACAAAACAAAAAACGTTTCTACCACCTGTAAAACTAGCATAACCAATGGATACCAGACCACCCAATGTGCCAGCCATACCATCTCATATAATCCAAGAAAAAGTATACCACACAACTCACCATCCACACCTTCTGCCATTACTCAAGTGTACCAAGCAACCACACAGGTCAGACCAGTCAATAACACTATCATACCTACTATCCGTACCTTCAGCTCTACCAGCTGACACCAGCCAAATATACTAGGCGTCATACCACCCAATAATACTCAAGAATACACCAGCCATACGAAGTAAAAATATAGTCCATACCTAACAAAGCCATTTCAAACACCGCGACACAATCAACTTATATACTAAAAAATTCACCAGCCATTAAAAGTAAACATACACTCCATACCATACAAAGGTATTTTAAACACCATGGCACAATCAACTTCTTCCCATACCATCCGCCATACCGACTTAAACCAGAAAAATATACTTCGCAGCATACTAGCCAACATACCATACAGTCCGCATCAACTAAGATATGCAAAACAATATAAATCTTTCATATTTGTCATAGCATCATCACCAACCACGACAGCAGCCACAACCACAACCGCAAACACAACTGCAACCACAACCACAACTTCAATCACAACCGCAACCATAACCACAATAACCGCACGAACAAATTCTAGCAGGTAACATACATCCAGGCCATACCAACCATATCAACATATATTCTAATACCGAAAAATCATAGCATTCGAACCAAATATGTAATGTGCTCTAAGCCAAGTATACCTCGGTCATGTTACAGACCATATCAAATACCAGCCTCAGACATATTAATCAATCAAAACTGTCAAATTTTTCGACTACTGTATTGACTACCATTCCATCTAACGTCACCAGTTATACATATATAAACAAGACATGCCATCTGTCCAACCAACCAAATTTTCCAATCATAAATCCCAACCATGCTATCATAAAATTCATAGCATCAATGTAATCATGTATGACACTCATAAAGACTTAGTTCGCAGGTACCATACCAAGTTATAATATACAATCATACTAAACAAGTATACCAGCCAAGAATGTTGTCGCTCTCGTACGAATTAAACATGCAATGAAACCATTACACTCATACAAACTAATCATGTGATTAAACCATTCTGACCACACCATCGAAGGGACACTCTTTTCATACCGCCAAACCAACTGAACATGTGATCAGGCCGTACCATATCAACATAGTAGCTATGCCTACCATACAATCAAATTAACAGTATACCAATAACCATAGTCAGTCAGGAAGTATTATTTTAAAAATGCCCTAAATAGAAGCAGGAGCAGGCATAACCAAGCCTTCTGATATGCATAGTTTCTTGGAGATGAAGTTTTGTAAATGCAGATAGTGGAATGTCTCTTAAAAATAGAAATCTCAGTTAACTAACAGCGACAAGGCTATGCATAGTCTCGTAATTATATAAATTTTCATACTTTCATAACTTTACCACAATACAAAAATGTTACCAATTTTAAATTATTTATTAATTTTCTGCAGCATTATAGGACAATGTTTCATTTGATAGAAAAAGGGTCCTGCCCCTAACACCATAATATTACTACAACCCAGTCATAAACCACATAAACCAACTATACGCCCTGAACCTCTAACTACCCAACGAAAACTGTTTAAACTATCTCATAATATCTGCTGTGGAATAAAAGATTTTGGTTCTATTCATTTTTGTGAAATTAATTGAAAGAAGTATATGTATTTTCTAAATCTTTATTATTGAAGTACTTGTTTGTATACAATGTTTTTAGTTTTACCATCTTCCGCGAGTATGAATAAGTTGTGTGGTTTTCCTACTCTAGAACCCGACACATGCAATTGGCCGTGCGAAAAACATTCTGTTTCTAAATATATTCCGCACATTTGCAATGTCTGCCTTTGAGCTTTATTTATTGTCATTGCAAACGCCAATCTGACTGGAAACTGTGTTCTTTTAAAGTGAAAGGGAATTTCTGATGGAATTAATGGAATTCTGGGTAGAAGCACATCTTCTCCTTTGAAAGCACCTTTCAAGATGGTAGTTTCTATAGTATCGCCCATAATTTTTTTTATTGCAGGGCGTGTGACGTTGCAAAGTTTTGGTGGATTGATGTTACGAAGTAAAATAAATGGCACTCCTATTTTCAATTTTAATATATGTGGAGGCAATCCTGGAACATCAAGCGAATTTAGAAATTCTGGCGGATAATTTACCACTTCATTTTCGTGTAATGCTACATCCACAGATTTGTATATGACATGTTCGCTTGTCGATAAGTATCGACATCTATTAATATCGATATATTGTTATATTGATAAGTATCTATATATCGTTTTTATATAGATAGATAGATCTGTTGCTATGTTGCGACTTTACATTGTTGACATTGCATTGTTGATGTTTCATTGTTGACTAAGGCGCTTCCTGACACAAAAGCATGGTAAAAATTAGCTTTTTGTAGATTTTAGTACTTTTTCAGGTAATACAGATAAAAAAATAAAAGGTGTACAAACACTCGTGCTAACGAAAGAAAGGTTTATAAAAAAACAGAATGAAAATTGGTTAATTTTTTTGGAAGTTACACGCGTCCGAACAAACGGACACAAGGTTTATATAATATATATATATATATATAGATCATAACCACTGCCAAAAAATATGCCAACCAGCTATTCCTACGGATTGATCCGACCAAAATATTCTATCATGTGAAACCCCGACTACATGTACAGACCATTCCATTAGGTCATATCAGCTATGCTAAACAGTTCCCTCCATACCACTCATGCCAACGAAGCCACCATACAGACATTCTTATTGAATATTCTAGTGAATTATTCTGACAAACCATTTAATCATGCAATAGCGATCGCATGGCCAGATAATACAATCACTACATACAGTCTACTCTCGCCAGCGAACCAGCCATAACGAAATGTTATATTATCTGTGAGTATTGATCGTTGGAATGTTTTGGCTGGAACATTTGATAGATCAATATGTCTGCGGTTGGTATTTGATAGGGTCTGTAGTGTTAGCAGCATGACCGAGGTATACTTGGGTTAGAGCAGATGATACATTTTGTTCGAATGCTATAATTTTCCGGTATTAGTGTATATGCTTGGCTTCATGTTGATATAGTTGGTATGGCCTGGAGGTGTCTTACCTGCTAGGTTTTGTTGGTATAGTTATTGTGGTTGTGGTTGAAGTTGTGGTTGTGGTAGAAGTTGTGGTTGTGGTTGAAGTTGTGGTTGTGGTTGAAGTTGTGGTTGTGATTGTGGTTGTGGTTGAAGTTGTGGTTGCTGTTGTGGTTTTGGTTGGTAATGTGCCTTGAATATTTGGTAGGTGTTTGCAAGTGATGATGCTATGGCAGATATTAACGATTTATATTGTTTCGCATATCTTAGTTGATGCGGACTGTATGGTATGTTGGCTTGTATGTTGCGAAGTATATTTTTCTGGTTTAAGTCGGTATGGTGAATGGTATGGAAAGAAATTGATTGTGCCATGGTGTTTAAAATACCTTTGTATGGTATGGAGTGTATGTTTACTTTTAATGGCTGGTGAATTTTTTAGTATATAAGTTGATTGTGTCGCGGTGTTTGAAATGGCTTTGTTAGGTATGGACTATATTTTTACTTCGTATGGCTGGTGTATTCTTGAGTATTATTGGGTGGTATGACGCCTAGTATATTTGGCTGGTGTCAGCTGGTAGAGCTGAAGGTATGGATAGTAGGTATGATAGTGTTATTGACTGGTCTGACCTGTGTGGTTGCTTGGTACACTTGAGTAATGGCAGAAGGTGTGGATGGTGAGTTGTGTGGTATACTTTTTCTTGGATTATATGAGATGGTATGGCTGGCACATTGGGTGGTCTGGTATCCATTGGTTATGCTAGTTTTACAGGTGGTGGAAACGTTTTTTGTTTTGTTTTGGGCTGATGTGTACTGTATTTGTATTCGTAATGTGTAGTGCATGTGTTGCAGATTAGTATGTTTGAGTTTTTCCCTTTATGATTATAATTGATTTTTGTCAGCATGTTGGCTGATGCGGTGACTAGTATATTTGTGTGGTGCTGTTTTCTATTCTGGGTGGTAGGGGCAGCGATTATTTTTTGGTATGATAACTGTGAACTGTTGTGTGGTATGTTGCGAGGTATGTTGCGAAGCATATTATTTTCTGGTGCCGGTTGGTAGAGGAAATGTTATGGACAGTGGGTAAATTGTTGGTAAGGCTAGTGTGGACTAAATGTTCGGGGAATGTTTTAATTATATTGGATGGTATGGGTGGTGAGTATATGTGGTGTTGGTCGGTAGAGCAAATGTAATGGGTGATAGATTATGGGCTGATCCTAACTGTATAATTGCTGGATACACTTGAATTATGATGGATAGTATGATTGGTGTCTTGGATGGTATGGTTGAATTGAGTTTTTCTTGGAGTTATAGGTGATGGTATGTTGACTGGCCTGGTATCAGTCAGTAATGATGGTTTGAAAGGTGGTAAGAATGTTTGTATTGTGGGTTGGTCTTAACTATAAATTTGCTTGGTACGCCTGGGTTATCATGGATGGTATTGTTGGTATGTTCGGTGGTATGTTTTCCAGTATATCTGTCTTGAGCTTGTTGGTGTATGTCAAATGGTGTTGACAGAATGCCTGTGCCGGTGAGACCTTTAATGCTTATTTAGTGTTTGGTATAGGCATTCAGTGTATTTTTACTGGTGTCAGTCGGCATGTTGGATTGTTTGAGAAGAATTTGATTGTGTCAGTGGTATGACCTGTATGTTTATTTTGTATGGTCTGTATGGACGAATCGTAGAGGTATGTTAGAGTTATAGTGGATGGTTTGGTTGGTAGGTATAAGTGGTGTTGGTCGGTAGAACAAGTAGAATGGGTATTATTGTATGGGTTTGACCTCAGCTGTATAGTTGCTTGGCGTACTTTAGTTATAATGGATATTGTGACTGGTGTATTGAGTGGTATGGTTGATTGGTACAACTGAATATTTCTTTGGTTATAGGAGATGGGATGTTGGGTGGTCTGGCATGATTTGGATTATAATGGATGGATGGTTGGTTAGTATGGTAGTATAGTAACTAGTATGTATATATTTGGCTGGTGTCGACCAGTATAACAGTAAGTCAATTTTTGGTGAGGTCAGTGTGGACTGAATGGTTGAGGTATGCTTGAGTTATAGAAAGAGGTATGTACGATGAGTATATTTCGTCTGGTGTTGGTTGGAAGAGCTGATGGCATGCATGAGTTACAGTGGCTGGTATTGTACATATTTGCGGGCATATAAGCAGACGGGTTCCAGCTGGAAGCTTATTTTGACAGTGGCAGTGTAGAAATACACTTCGTCTCAGCTCATGTAAGCAACTGGAACCAAGGGTTGCTGGTCCATCAACGCCAGAGGTTGGCACAGTGTTATCGACTTCTTCAGATGGAGTATCTGGAACAGAGCCACAATCAGCACCACTCTCACCACAATTAAGGGTCATAATGGGTCATTTAGTTGTCATTAGGGGTCATTAGGGGGTCATTAGGGGGCCAATCTTGTTAATGGTCGGTCTGGCAGGAGTCATTTGTCTGCTTTAAGTGAGGCCATGATTTAAAGCTGAACAAACGACTTGTTTGAAAGAAACTGTTGAAGATGTAACTGCATGGTAATGTGATCAAAGATAAGATATAGATAAAATGTCTGGTTGAATGGATGCATAAAAAATGCTTAAATATCAACTACGAAATATGCTATTAAGTTTATATATATCAGTAGCTAGGCAAAGTAGATACACAAATTGCTACTGTAGAAAGAACGTCATTTTTTTTCATGAATATGATGCAAATCAATGATCGTACGAAGTCTACTATAGAGCTTACCTGTATGGATATACCTTCATCCACTGCTGGAAAATTACATTGGAAACAGTGTTGCTACTTTTGAAAAATCTTCAGCAAAAGCTACCATTCTCGGTGACATGAGGGAACTACCAGTACGAAGAATCCTTTTCACGCGATGAAGCATTATGGCATTGGGACCATGCAGATTATGCAAGGCGATACATTGAAGGAACACATCTAGATCTGCAAGGTTTCGTCTACTGAAAGCCAGCAAATGATGTCGCCAATACCTCCTGCTACATCGATGGGTACTGTTTCCGTAGACGATTATCATTGGTCAGATAATACTAATGATGTAATGAGAGACCTATGAGGCATGATTGAGTCGGTATGTGTGGAATTTACAGTGTACACTTGCAAGACGTTCGTATGAAATCGACGAACTTCAAAATAAACGTTTGTCGGCTCTTAATAATAATGATATCCATGTGACTCCTACAAAGGAATGTAAACTGTATATTGAGGAGGAAACAGAAGGTGAAGACGATAATGACGACAGCATTGATGATGACTATGAAGACGGTGTTGTTGAAGTATCTGATGAGACTGATGAAGATTCCCTCGACGTTCCCACACATTTCACCAACGATTTTCCTTCGACAAGTGATGTGAAGAAGGCAGAACATATCGAGAACGCTCTTTACATATTTCCCGAAGACCCGAATGAACATGTTGATAGACTTAGATATTTGAGATTGACCTGCAAAAACACGGGGATATCTCACGCGTTGTTGAGATATCTTCAGTCATTAGTAAAATGATGGAACGGAGATATATCGCATGATGTGATGAACTGCTTTCTTCTGAAATTGTAATTACAAAATAATTATAAATTATTGTTATAACTTTTTTTTTGTGTCGTATCCTTTTTTACCCACAACTTTAAAGTGGTTCTATCAGCACTCTACTATTAACAGAAAGATCTGCATATAGAATGATAATAAAGATTTTAGTATAAAAATGTGTGGATATCTGACTGAGTACAAAATCTTAATTTCCTCAACGTGTACAAATTTTAGTGATGGAGAATGAATGTAATTTCTATATATAAGGGGGGAGGGGGTACAAACCGAAGGATTGATCGAAGGAACGAATGGGGGGATTGACTTTGATCTAAGTTTTAGTGAGTGTTGGTGATGATTGCGAAGGAATGATGCTTGAGAAGATCACGAATGATTATCACCCTAGTTGCCCTCATACATTCCAAGTCTCAAGGGCCTATTGGTTCGTAAACCATAGACGACTATGCTTTTAAAAGTGTTGGTATATGCTGATCCATATCATGATTATATCTTACTTGTGCAGTGAGTCGTTACTCGTATGATGGGCTTGGATTGGTCACATATACATACATTTAAGTAGTCTGTGTACCATATTAATACCAATAAAACAGACATCGTGTAATAACAAGACTTCAAGAGAGAAGAGCGGAAATGAAGTTGAGAGAACATTTTGCATGGTTCCGCTATACTCTATGTACAATTTCTGTACGAATTAAAAGAACATACTTAAATGTTTAACCCTAAAGAAAAATTTTTTATAGAATAATAAATACAGATTTTTGATTTTACAACTCTATGCCTATAAAAAGTAATGTGTCTACCAGAAACAGACATATTTGCTTGAAGTTAGAAATAATACTTGCAAACTGAATTTCACGAGCCAGCCTCCTAAGAGTTCTCAAATTATAATCGCATACTTATATACCTGTACATATTCGCTTGCTTACGAGCCGACTTGTGAAAAAATGTGGTCTGCTACATAATTATTATAAAAAATATACAACAAAATGTTTAATACATTAAAAATGTCTCAAATTGTACGAGGGAACGACAGCTTCTTCGTTGGGTGTCTATTGTGCGTGATTTTAAAATTCGTCCTCATTGCTTAAGTAACTGAGTGGTTAATGGACCCGCCTCCAATTCGTGAGGTTGTGGGTTCAAATAACCACCCCTCCATGAGTCCTTTTTTTTATTTTTTTTTAATGATACAAAGTGTCATGGAAAAGTGTAAAATTTACATAATTTTATTTTTATAAGCAGATTTTGCATAAAAAATACATTTTTTGAAATTATAAATAAACTTAGTTACGATAAAATAATTATAATTATTTATAATAGAATATATTCATAAATGTGTGATCGTTTTACGACTGTTTTGACAAGATCAGCCAGCTGCCTACCCGCGAGAGTAGTGTGAGAAGAGATGTTGGGCAGCAGGAAAGGGGTGGTCGACACTTTTCGAGTCGGTTTGGTGTTGATTTGGGGTGTTGGAGGGGGGGGAGGAGAATGCGGGGTCATGGTCGTGTGTTTAGAGGATGACATGTCTTGGTAAAAGGAGGAGGAGGGGTGTTCCATGTCCATGGTCTTGGAATGTGAGGTGTACGGGGTGGTTTTGAATGTATTTGAGGGGGGTGGGGTGAATGCATTTATACTTTCAATGTAATTTATGACGGCGATGTTTGGTGGCAGTGATATAAATCGCTTTAATTGTTAGATTCTTTTACATAAAAAAATGGGTTTGAAGTAGTGATTGGGAGGGGGGTAGTGGGAGAGAGGATAAGGTGGGTTGACGAGATTGTATAGTGGTTGAGGTGTGGGTGATGGGTGTTGGTAAGGTAGAGTGACGGTACTGAGTTTTGAAATGGAAGGGGGGTAGGGGCATACCTCTTAAATCCAATATGGCTCGCCTGGCATTGGGTTACATAATTTATATGACATGACGATAGTATACGCCTTGAAAAGACGAGTCCGGTGATATATAAAACTCAATACTTACGCTTTTAAATTTTTTAACTATAAAAATAAAAATTTTAATTTTAAAAAATATATTTTAAAATTATTTTATTTTATTGACTCTTAAGATTGCACATTGTGGCTGATGTTATGGATACCTCAGCCGCATTGAGGAATCAGTCAGCCATAGTGAGGAGCAAGCACTTTTTTCACAAATGTTTTGTAAAAAAAAATAGTTAATTTTAAGGGAAAAAGAGAAATTTTAAACGAAAATAACTGATTTGAAAGAAAAAAATTAAAATTTTGAGAGAAAAACGGGAAAAAATTGAAAATTAAATATGGCGTTGACCGACTTATAGCTCCTACGCCAGATGCCGTTGCCCCAGACTCATCATATTCATACTACTTGTGAAACGTAATGTATAGTTTCCTCGAACACGGTAAAAAGGAAAACATTTCTTGAAGGCAAGGTTTTTTTTCGATTGTGAATACTAATTCACAACGAAGATGCCAAAAATATCAGAGGGTAATAACCCATCGTCAATTATTTCGGCGGCATTTTTCTCGTTCTTTGGCGGTAAAAGGAAACATTTCCGACCTCATGTACGAGTATATACTAGCAATAGATTTCCCTTACAAATTGTATTACTTGCCCCGAACCGTTTAGAAATATATTGTTACCACTCGGTATATTAACTCAAGTGGTTGTCTGAAAAAATAACTTTTGTCTTACTTAAAATAAGTCACTCCTAAGCTTGCAAAATTCTGATTATGAAATTCTAGTAACCATGCACGTTACACAAACTGGCATTACGACCGCAATCGTTACTGTGATTTGTGAATTGGACGGATTAGTATATGAATGAAATTCTTAATTATATAACATTTATTTTTCTAACTTCAGTTTAACTTTTAATGATGTTCTCAATTTTTTTGCGTGCGGGAAGGCCGTCCGTCGTGTAGTACGTCAATAATAACACCACGTGGCTATGACAACACGATGACGGTTTTATTTCCCTACACACTTAATAAACACTAACTGTAGACGCAAAACAAGAAGTTCAAAACTTGGACAGTTATTTTTTTTTCAAACAAAACTTTTTTGCCTCAATAAAAGTTATAAGTGGGGCTAAGTTCAAAGCTATCATTCTTGTATACTTTGCTGCGTACCAGGTGTTATGGTCATGCAGCGCTGTTGATTTCAAACTGTACAAGATAAATGCCGAAATATAAACAAAGAGAACAGTCGCTGTAAATTTTAGATAGCGAGATATTTGTATGTTTATTTATGTATTTTTACACTTCCTGTATACTGTCTTGCATGAGACCATATTCGGTGATATGGAGCTAGTCAGTGTACAGAATGTTGTTCAGACAATACAAATGTTCAATAAAAAAAACCTAAATTAATTAACATTGACAGTTCACAGACATTACAAAGCTACAGTTAACATAATATTAAAAATGTATTAGAGTTTTTTTTTAAGATTTACATTCCTAATCTTTGTTGTTTAAGAGTCTAACAATCAAAAAGTACAGGTAATACATTCATAAAACCTTATCAATGATTTGTTGACTTGCTCTATATGCTTGAAATAAGTAATCAACTTAGTTTCAACCAGAAAGACATTGTGAATTAAACAATGAACAAAATAATATTGTTATTTCTTAATATTATTATGTTTTCTTATGTGACTTGGTAATTGATTGAAGATGCAAATAACTGAATAGTACTGTTACATGTTTCTATTCTGCATCGTTTCTCTTACCCCGTCCACTCGAGCGAACGAAGGAGTGTGCCAATGCTAGACGAGCGGTAATGTGAGAAGTGCGCGGCGATTTACGAAGGCGAGATAAGCCTATCGGGACTTGTGCGCTGCTGACCTTCAGCGGATTGGACTTCTGGAGTTATCTTTGAGGTCATCGCCCTTACCTCTCTCGGCAAAACTCGGGGCAGGGGAACCTTCCATATCGGGCCAGAGATACTACTTAGTTACTTAGTAGTGTGGAGGGGTGATGGGGAAAGGAGGAGGTGGGAGGACCTATCTCAGATCAGATATACTGCTTGGTTGAGAGCACACACTTGTCAAAACACAGTATTTATGTTTGCCGAAGGTTATTGTTTTTTATGGTTTCGTACTCGTGGTGTATTATGCTAGTGTTTCCTCACAGTATATAGAATGTTCCCCCCAAAAACCTTTTATATGTAATATATTTGCAGTGACAGTTATATATATATATATATATATATATATATATATACATATATATATATATATATACATATCTCACTGAACGCGGAATAATCACATATATATTATTTTTTCCGCCTTCCTGTATTTTAAAATGTCCATATTTTGAACTTCTAAGTAAATTATTAAACGCCAGGCATCTATGCCTTGGTGGGGGAATGCACGTGATCCTCACTGTGCACATCACACACGTCTACTGTGGGACAAGGAGGTGGTTTTCACTCTGTTTTGTGTTATGCCAGCCATTGATACTTTTAAGAAAGCTGTATATCGCATCCATACACTACACAAGAGCTTATGCCAGCATCAATTTTAAAATAAATCTTTGAGAGGGGATGAGTTTGTTATTCGGGGGGGGGGNGGGGGGGGGGGGGGAGACTTAGTGATTGATTTTCATCGGTATTTACCCCCAAACTGTGCTATTTTTACGCTGATTCCTAATGAGGTATTATTCCTATACAGTATTTTACAGAATTTTCTATAACACTGTCTTCATAGATGACTTTATTTTTCGTTTCGAATACCTGGCATTTGTTGAATGCAGACGGTTTTCCAAAGTTGTGTTCAAGCCATAAATTCAATTTTTTTTTTTTTGGAGACGTGGTTATGTGGAGAGCTGACGCCGATTTTATTCCAATTTGGACTAATAATGTGCAAATATCCTTCGTCGGCTTGCTCTCGTTTTAGGTGGCGTACATCTTTAGACTGTGATAGAAGGCAGTTATTCTGGCCTCCAAGACCGTATTTTCATTATACATCCCAGAACCTGCTACATTTTCTTGGGGCATATTGGCCATTCGCGCGATGACGGGATTTTATCTCCGGTTATTGCTGTGAATGGTGATAAATCACATTTTAGCTAATGAAGGTCCTACAGTCTTAAAGGTATTCGTGAAAAAAGTGTTTGTAACATTTCTCACACTTATGTGAGCCACGATATGTATTCTGCACACAACCAATCCTTTCCTGTTTTCGAGCTTATTGGGAGAAAGCGAATAGCACATCACAGTAGCTACACAGACGCCGATGTATCGCCTTTGAAAATGAAACCGATGGCCAATACATAAATTTAAAAAACTACGAAATTCTGGTACTATATTTTATAAGGTTGCATTTTTCTCCAAAGGCTAACTGGTCCGAACAGATACTCCAAATTGGAGAAAATATTTAATTTTGCGGGAAAATATATGTGTATATGAGCACATCATGCGACGTGTTGTAATGGAATACCCGAATATAAGACAAATTGTCGGACTGGATGCTAAAATGACGAAGGACAAGAGAGAGTGGTCCTTCGTATCTCACATCAGACGAGGAACAGTAGAATGGGGCGACCTTGTTCACATTAACTACTTTCCCCACTAGCGTGCTATAGCAGAAAATGCTGCAAACAATGAGCGATAGTGGTAGTGGATTGAGCGACGACGAATGATTGATCGGACTATAGTGGTGGCAGTGAGGGGGACCGAATAAATACCCAAAGAAGAGCAGGATAATTTGATCGTGGAGAGGGGATGGTTCGCCTTGAGGAGGGCTGTGGGGAGTGGAGTGAAGGTGTGAGCAAATGGTGAGAGATAGGCTAGGGAAGGAGGTCGGGTGTGTTATAAAACCAATAAAATATTATATAGGGAGAGGAAATGGGAGCAATAAATCAGCAAATACAATAAGGAGTTGATTTGGTTCGTGGATGGACAGGGGAGGGGTTGAGGAATGTCAATAAAATTTTGGGAGTGGTGTGGGGGGGTCTTGACATAAATCCAATGAGATTTAAGAGAGGAGCAAATAAAAATATGTGATGGGGGAAAATGAGGTCGAACTATGGGTGAGTGATAGAAGGGGAAGGGATGTGACATATTAACTAATGAAAAATAGTGGTGGGGGGTCATCCGATTGCTTGTCTTCATGTCAGGAGGATGTCCTCCACCAGCTTTGTTTCGAACCACAGACCTCCTGTACGTAAATCTTGAAATAAATTTTTTCCAAATTTTAAAATTTGTTTTATTTTTAACTTTTTTATATTTGAAAAAAAAACATTTTTAACACTTTTTGAGATTTTTGGAATGATTTGGTTCAAGGTCATTCAAAGTTGTGGGCACTAGGTCAATGTCATGTGCATTCAAGATGGCGACCAGGTGATGTTACAACATGGCGGCCAGCCAGCTCCGGCTCTGGTCCCCTATACCCTTGCGCCAGATTTTTCGTAATCATTCTACTTTTATAGACATTAAACTGATTGAGCCTAGTGTCGTGTAGAAATTAAGCTAACGGTCCATGGGTATTCAACCCTTTCAGGCTCAGTTTTTTGCAGAAATTCAGCTACTTCCATCTCAATATCTTACAAATACACCATCACTCACATCTCAACGTCCATTTTGTATTTCTATTGTCACTGCATGCTGCTTCCATTATAAGATATTGGCTGGTTAAGCTGGCCCTACATGACACGCAATTTCTGCTATCTTCTGTTATTCCCATGCTCACAACCGAAGACATAAAAGTTTGTATAGCAGAAGAGAAGAAATAATGCATCAGTTCATACTTACATGTTATCTAGTGCTAACAAAATATTGTACATGGCAGGAAAAACAACTCGCAAATGGAAAACAGTCAGCAGGAGTACAAATGCAATATAATATTATCTGTAGGCCATTTGTGGCGAATCCAAAAATTACGAACGTAGTTTTCTTCCCCTGAAGACTACATTTATTCAAGTTCCTGAATACGAGTTTTATTAATTTCTGGAAAATGATATGAATAACGGAAAACAAGGTATTCGCGTATTCTCATTCTCAACAATGGACATTTATTGCAATCTTTAAAACATAATCAAATTACTTAAATATTTTGCTCTAACTAGGATAATAATCAATCTCACGATTTCTGTAATTCAACAAAATTTTACGGTTAGGTGGCTAAAAGAAGACAAAATTATCAGAGTATATAAGCCTTTTTTATGAAAATTACTTATGCTACACTGCTTAACTTACTCACTTTAAAAACAAAACGATTTGATTAGCAATAAAACCACAACCAGTCGATTAAATTGTGCAGTCATTTGTGTATTATTGCTTCTAGACAAATGGATAATAAATGTTTTCTACCGAGCAGACTTTAAAGCTGACATTTTCTAGAAGAATAGCTTATTTTTGTGAACAAACTTAATCATAAACACGTCCATTCACACGCCTTTTTAGTATTCCTTATACTTACATTACTGTAAAAAGAAAACAGTTTCCCGTCAACAGCACCGACTGGTTTGTTCTGATTGGTCGCCACGACACAAGTTCTGCTTAAGATATATAATAAAATAACTATTCCTTAAGGAAATCCCAATACCGAACACGACATGCCCAGTTCCATTGGAAACCAGTAGGGTACATCATATATCACATTTTCAGTTCTTCTGTACACGTCATAACACATAAATAATATGATTTGGAGAGATCTGGCACGGGTATCGTGCATCAGGAATCAGGATTCGCCTGCCAACTCGCTTGACAAGGCGGTCGCGGCAAGCGGCCTGGGACGGCAATTTTATAGACAAAATTGCCTGGTTCACCCCAAAAATCACTTCCAAAATTAATTATTTTACCAAACAATCACGTTTTTTTACCAAAAAATTTCCAAACAATTTCCAAAAAATTGGAAAAATGAGGAAAGCGTATTCGAAGCTCCTCGAAGTAAGAGCCGAAAAGTCCTCAGACGAATGTGTCACTTAATCTTCAGAGCAATAGAGGATTCAATATTCCGAGCCAGTTCCAACGGACTAGGGAGGATCAGCGGACATGGTCCCCTCCCCCGACCCTAATCCAGCACCTACCACGTCCACACATCTCCTTGCAATCACCCCT
>NQII01000285.1:239181-270064 GCA_002778355.1 Clitarchus hookeri | reverse complement strand
TTTTTTATGGATCCATTCAACAAGACATTTTATCTAGTTCCTTGATCACATTACCATGCATTTACATCTTCAACAGTTTCTTCCACGCTAGTACTTCGCTCAGCATGAACTAATGGGTACACTTAAAACAGACAACTGATTACTGCCAGACCGACCCCTCACAAGACGACTAACCTGAAAGCTTATGAACTCTCATGCACGCCTGGCGAAACTGTAGCGGTGGACGAGGACGAGTGGAATGACCTACTGCCCCCTATAGCAGCCACCCGTCGAACATCTGGCGAGGATGTAGCTAAGTAGCTAGCTGCAACTCATTGAGGCACCGACAGGAATCGAACTGAGGCTGGACGAACTCTAGGTTCAGGTAGTAACTGCTCAACAACAGTGTATCGACACACAACGCCACCAAGCAGAGCTGACAAAAAACAGCTAAGAATAGTGGCGAGTGAAAGGCGCGTGCGTAGAAATCCGGCCATACAGACAAGAAGCACCATGGCGCCTCTACGTGCCTAAGGACGCGCGACAACTAGTGCTACGTCACGCGCATGCCAGTCAGTTTGCAGGTCCCCCAGGAGCACTACAAATGACGCGAAGTGTGCAGTCTCCCACTTCCACTGGCCCGGAGCCACTCGCGACGTGCGCAGGTATGTACGCGCGTGCGTGATATGTAATCAGTTCAAAAGCCGCCGCGCCGATGGAGTGATGAAACTACAACCATGACTGCCTACAGAGCCGTTTTAAATGGTTTCACTAGACTTAATGGGTCCTTACCCCCAAACAACTGCCGGGAAGCGCTTTATTCTAGTCGTGAGCGACTCATTTTCCAGGTGGACAGAGGCCTATTCAGTTTTCAGAGCAGGAGCACATGTCCTGGAGGCCGAGTTCTACCCCCACTGTGGTTATCCCAGAGTATTACTAACTGATAACGGCACACAGTTCACGGGAAGACAGTGGCGCGACCTGTGTGCCAAGTGGGGTGAAGTACATCACACCACGGCCCAACCCAACCGAGCGTCGAAATCAAGACCTCACGATGTAGTTGCACCTACGGGTTGGAAAAAAAAACCACGCGACTTGGGCCGAACACCTGCCAGCAGTGCTATTTATCATGAGAAGGCGTGTGTATCTTGCCACGGGCCAATCACCTGCCGCTGCCCGGTGAGTTCGCCAGTCGCCGCATAGAGAGCACGGCAGAAGCCTAGGACAGCGCAGCGCAACGTCAGCACCGCGAAGTAAACCTGCAGTCCGCCCGGAGCAATCAAGCACACTACATAGTAAAGTGCCCATCGCGCAAACTAAAATCCGGGCAGCTTGTATATGTCTGAGAGCACAAGTTATCCAGCAGCGCAAAGGACTATTGCACATGTTTCGTCCCTAAATGGAGCGAGCCACATACAGTGGTGAAAATGCTAGGATACACAATGTATCTCATCAAAGTGAGTAACCAAAGGAGAATCGCCATCCACCGAGACGACCTACGCCTGTGGCGGTCGAGGCTACCAGCGTCGAGACGCCCAGCGCCGTGACGTCCAACCAGTAGGGCGTCCAAACAAGCAACGAAGCGACAGCAACAACTGCCCCAAGCAGTAAATGAGGTACATCAAGCCCTAAAACTGATGGGAGCACTCTCCGGTGCCTGTTTCCGCCTGCGACATCCGGCTTCTCAATGCCCACAAGGGACGCAGCAAAAACAACGGAGCCCTTCGGAGAGTCGTCCCCGCCAGAAAGCAACACATCAACAGTAACCACTGTAGAACCGACCGGGCCAGTCTGCAGTGTCACCCGTGGGCGGGATCTCCCCATAGGTAAGCTTCCCGCCCTGCTGTGCTGCGACGCCTCCGAGGCGCCACTCAGCAGCTGACACTGCATCATGGGACGACCGACACAGAGACAGGGAATGTGTATCAGACTCACTGCGGGGAACCCTCCTCCCCTCTAGCACTTGAAGCATTACCAGCGGAGCTGAGACGGCAGAATGAGGACTTCACCCCTCCCGGCCGCTTACACCGCCCGGCATGCATAGCCTGCAGAGGGGCTTCCCCCTTTCCTCGCACGCATGTTGCTGCGTGCTAAGGTGAAAAAAGACGTGAATTTGAATATAAACAAAATTAAACGCTGAAGTGCTTTTAGGGGCGTCTATAAACGTTCACATACTTGGTGCATCTTTCTTTCTTTTTGGTTAATTACTTTTGCATTGCCCTAAAATTTACATGCTCGTGGTCCATCGTAACGCACTCTTGCCCCCACCGTGAGAAGGGAGGGGGAGTAGTGGTGGGGTGGGGGTGGTATCGCGTTGCGCTGCCCTGCCCTGCACTTTCTTACACTCGCACTAAACACAGAGATCGGCACTCGTACTGGTGAGACACAGGTACCGGTTGATGCGGGGGACACGCAGCATGGCAAATGGTCTGAGAGACAGGGTGCCATTCTGTGTCAATCTGCCATCGCGTGTTCGCGCCCCGTAAGGCACCGGCGTGGTAAACCTTGGTACAGTTTACACACTGATTTGTCCCGTCTTCGGCGCCTTCCACGTTTGCTGCTGTGCACATCGTCGTGTTTGGTAGTGTCCAAAAACAGGTCAGTTTGCAGAGGGGGGTACACTTGCACACATGACTATTAGAAACAGGGTGACGGTACCCCGAACCGCTCACGGCGTAGTACAATCTATGCACAATCGCGCTATCTTGTCGTCAGAGGTGCAGCTCCAGGCGCTCGCCCCACAGATTCGTGGTTGGCCCCGTGGATGTTGTCCTCGAGACGTCTCGCGTTTTCCGGGTCCCAGCACGGGCACCGTATGTCCCGGAGCGGGTTGGACGCGAGCAAGGGCTGTATGCACTTCAAGCATAATGTTTTTGTTTACCATTAGAGGTACACCAGTTCATATTGGATTTCCCCATGTCCTTCCGGGCCATGTGGTCTGGCGCGCGGGTTGTTATTTTGACAGTTGTTTATGTCGCAGTTGTTGACCCACCACCAATCACACCCGTGCAGGAGGATGATGATACCATTACAGTCGAGGGGTGGTCCGACGCGTTGCCCACCCACACTACAATTTCCGATGGTAAAGGGGGTAGTCATCTGACTGTCTGGCCTGTCCCGTGCTCCACAGTTGCGACGCTCGGGGATGGTTCTTTGTGAAACACTCACTACTGTCTCAAAATGGCGAGAATTTCCGAAACTTAATTTTGCATGTTGGAATGTCCGAGAGTTAGTTTGATTAATTATTGGAAGGCATCTACGTGTGTACTTTGGCAGAGTACATTATACATACATGGACCCTATGCAAAATGTTATTGTTGAACGTTGCGTGAGGTAAACAAAAAATGTTGTGGTAAAGGACAAAATTACTCTCAAACATCCTGTGACTAGACACACACAGGTACTGTTTACTGGTTTGCAAAGGTTACACTGAAATGCCTTGAGATGTAAAAAAAAAAAAAAAAAACAAAGTACACTGAAATGCTACACTCGGATGTCCTGGGACGTTTGCAAATGTACATTGCCCTAGTTCACCGCACTTGTACTCACACATTTTCTCCACTGTTCCCGTTGAATAGCCTGACAAATTGGGAAAGCCATATGATGGCAGGAATATGGCATAGAAATAATTAGGTTGTGTCACACGCTTGGATAAGCCATTTTACGTAAAGCAGCCCCACAAGTTGGGCAAGTTATACGACGTAGAGCAGGTTCCAGGGTTGATGATGAGTCCCCACCTTACCTTGCTTACCAGATTAAGGGGTGGACTGAAAAAGCTGCCCGGCGCCATAACTCACTGAACACGAGTTCGTTGAGTGTCGTGCGGTCGATGGCTTGTGGGTCCTTGGAGTCCTCTGAAGGTCTGCGGTGCTGGTAGATGTAGTTGGTGCCAGTAATCCAATATGCCAAGTGGGTTTTCACTATTATGTTGGTGAGATTGTGAGTCCCCTCACATGGTTTTACTTACACTTTGGTTGTTCTACAGGTGGGTGCAGCACCTTAAATACCCAGATGGGTTAAAACAAATGAAATGCTAGCATGGGCTTAAGACATTTACTTGTTTCCTTTATGTACATGTGCACTTACGCTACCATATACCGATTATATGGGCCCGGCACTCTGTCTGCTGGTGACACCGCGGAATAAAACAGCCTAGGGCATGGACGATTAAGTTGAAAATACGAGTTGCATGTTAAGCCGTGGTTAGACTACAGGATGACAAGACGATAAACCCCTCGGTACAAAAAGAAATAAAATGTTCCAGTGATTTACGTAACTATTGCAGTGAAGTGGATTGAGCCAAGTTTGAGGGTGCTGAGGGTGTCCACGCGGAGCGAGGCTCCCGTGCTGCCGGCTGGTCCGAGTGCTCGAGTCAGACTGACCATCATGATCATCGGCTTCCGCTAATGGTCGCTAAAACCGGCGCCAAAATGGAGTGAAAAATACATTGAACCCTCTTATGTCTAAACAAAATGATACACAGTGAAATTATATGACAGAAATACAAAATGATGACATACCCAACTATCTGCTAATTAAGTTTGTGACTTTGATGTGATGGGATATTTCATCGCACTAAAGAAATGTAATAAAAGAATTTGAGGCCAGGGCAGGCAGTCTGCTGTAACGGAAAAGACAGATTTACTTTTATACAATTAAATAAAAGTAATTAAAATGGATAAAACAAATGTTTGAAAAATGGCCATACCACTTCCGGTAGGCTGCGCCGACGGACGAGTCCAAGTGTTCCAACATGGGAGGGTTGGACGAGTCAATCCCTGAAATGGGATGTGGGTAGCAATCGTCGATTTGCTATTTAATAAAGGATTCATATTAAATCTACTGGCTACGGGGTTTGAAGCACTGTTAATGCCTTCAGGATTTATTTCCCCGCTTTTTAACTGCACTCGGGGTCATGTAGCACCCTTTCCATGGCCAGTAGGCCAGTTGACGTCACATCACTGGGGAAGACGTCTGGCATCGTGGCGCGAGCTGCAGAAAATACTGAGAATACAACAGAATGAAATGTGACAGAAACCAACAAAATACAACAGAAACCAATGAAAACCACTAGCAATACAACAGAAAAACCACAAAACACAACAGAAACAAATTATAAATTATTAAGACTACTTGAAAATACAACAGAATGAAGTGCGACAGAAAACAACTAAATACAACAGAAACCAATGGAAAACACTAGAAATACAACAGAAAACCAGAAAGCAATCAGAAACCAATAGAAATTACTGGGACAACAGAATATAACAGAATGAAATGTGACAGAAACCAATAGAAATTATTGGGACATCAGAATGCCAGGCTGACTGGACAAACCACACACTGCCATCCTCTTTCACACACAGCCTGTTTGTGCAACGCCCATGGAGTGGGGATGACCATCCATGCCGAGTCGCCTCTGCGCACCCCTGGAAATAGCACACCTTATGTATGTAGCAATTTGCCGGCCTCAAGTGACCACCACCTTCAGTCTTAAGTCTTCTTCCTAATTAGCACTCGAAGCATCTTCAGCTACAAGCAATATTGAGCCGGCCCTCACTCCTTCGGAACCCTTGGCCACTATGCTCACCGTGATACACCAGTTGCTATGCATGACGATGTCTTTGCAATGTATAATTAGTGACAGTAGGGTGGAAACATACGTAGGTTTGGGCACCTTTAAATATACTTGTACACATGCATGCCAATAATTTTCGCTACCAGGGCAATAAACCTGTGCTACTCAAGCCTGTCTCTGACTTTATTCAACATACTGTAGTTTATAGTTGGATACAGTTAAACCCCTTGTTCTCAGCCCTTCATTTATTTTGCCAATATACCAACCAAATTGTTAGGTTGGTTATCACTACTTACTTCCAGGAGGTACCTGACAGTANAAATTACAAGGAAGTGAAGGATGGGAGTGAATGCACCCTAAAGGGGATCACTTACCCATCTGAAGCAGAGAGCAGTGGCCATTCAGTCTGTCCTGACAAGCATGATACCTGGCTGCCCACACCTCTCTACCCACCAACCACTGTTCATTCTACTGCTTCTAGACCTGCCAGAGGCACACAGACCTCTAGCACAGACAAAGCATGGTGGGATACTCAACCACACTCATCCATATCAGTTCATTCCACCACATCTGAACCACCTGAAAATGCTGGGGACAGAGAATTGGAGGACGGGAGAAGTATCCTGCAGACTTCGCTCATCCACAAGATGGAGAGTAGGGAAACTGTGAAACAAGAATCAGAGATCTCCTCAACCACCTATCCCACATGTCCCCTTTTATACCACCACCCCTTGAACCAACCCATACCATACAGCCATATACCTTTTACCCATAACAGGGGAGAGCAAATGAAAACAGTGAAAGCCAGCCCGTGCCCTCAGCAAATGCAGGAGACAGACCCGAACACACACTCTTAAGTCATGAGGGGGGCATAATTGGACCAGCACCTGCCAAGACCAAAACCATCTCCTGGGCCTAATAAAGTATGCCACTTCGAGCATAGAAGCACAGCCACAAATCCAAGGCATAGTAGTCGGGACAGAGAAATGATTGAAAAGTCTAAGACAGCCCATGGTTTGAATCCACACCAGCGTACAGACCCCGACAACCTCAGAGGCACCACACCATGAAATGTACAGAAATAAACTGTATAAAATGATGGGCCGCATAGGTCAGCAGACAGAATTACACATTAACTATGCAGCACTAGTTTGTCTGGCTAGTTAACTCTGCCCACACTGCCTGTTGTGATGGCCCCACTTGTTTACAGAAGTCTGCCTAGCAGCATAATCATTCACTGTACAACATTCGGAAGGAAACCATTATGACTGCATTTTTTAAATGCTTTTATAGAGTTATGAGTATAAAATTATATATATTTTTTTTTTTACTGAACTGCACTTTTAACAAAAAAAAAAAGACTGTGTTGAATTTGGGGCCAAAGTCATTAACCAAAGAGAGAATTTAATAACTAAAAGGAATATGCTGGTTATGGTTACCGATTTTTGGTTCCTCCAGTACTTGTTAAAAACCGAAACAAAGAATCAATGTCAAAATCTTGGGTCTACTACGACCAAAAAAGTAAACACCCATTTCACTTAAAGTAGCACATAAACTCAGGAAATGAACTACTACATACAACCATGCTCGTATTAACTACATACAATTATTAATGAGCAATATGTCGTATCTATAAAGTAATGAGTAATATTTACACATACAAAATGTTTCATTTTCACATAGAAAACCCCAAAACTGTTTTACCATATTTACTAATTTGTTGTATTACTTGATAAAGTACCCTCAACTAGTATGTGAACTTGTGCAAATAATTGTTCAGTTCCTTTCTTAGGCACGAATACAAACAATTTTCATTAGTTTTGCATTTCTGTTTGAAACCAGTTTATTAATATAACAGGAAAACCTGAAACTCTTTTTTTTTATCTCCAATTTATATTAGTAGCAATTAAAAACACAAAAAATTATCTAATTTTTTTTAAAACTGTGCCAAAACGAGAAGAAGTAGAAAAAAAAAATCTCTAATAACTTGTATTCTTATTAATTTACGAATGTGAGCAACTAAATCAAGAAAGTTTTCGCTGTTTACAATTGAAACAGCAATGGCAAAACGATAAAATGACATAGTATGCTAATCGAAATTATTCACAACGATGTTAGGATGTCCACTAAAATTCCATTTTGGAATTCCTTGATTTTCCCCCATTATCAAGGCAGAAATTACTAAATAACATGATTGTCTTGTCTTTTATTCAAGTTTTATCCATCAATGCTATCGTGGTTAGCAAAAGATTGCGCTGGACCACTTGTAAATGGTAACTATAACACTGTTGTTTGTGATGTATGGCTGCGATAAAACCCAATGATGCACGACACGCAGCCTCATCTTGCTGTCTATGTTGTGCCGCCACGTCAGGCGACAGATAACAATCTTTCTACTATAATAACCATTTTAAAAATGGTATGTGGTGCAGAGGGGTGGGTGGAGGGTTAGTGTTGTGTCTATATATAAAAACTGTTAACAAACACTTTTAATGTGGACTGCTTATCACCAGTCTGAAAGCTACCCTCCACTTTACTCCTGCAACTCATCTTTTTTTTTTTTTTTTTTTTTTCTGTCGGCATTACATGGCTGACATTACCATTCAGTTCCTAAAATCCATAGACATTCACTCGTCAGCGGGAGGAAAAAAGCAATGTTGTGAATCACTCAAACAAGCAAAATTTTTAACGACAATAAGGGGAGAAAGTTACAAGGAGCCGGCCCGGCACATTCGAGGCACATAACCTACACTCGAAATGAAGGAGAAGGCTCCACAACAAGAGCTTCTGCCTAGTGTGTTGAGAAACACTAGTACTGAAAATAGTAATTTCCTACCTTAAGACTAACTGCTACTGCTGAAAGCAGAGGGTAAGTAAGCATGGCGAGATAGCAAGAGTTGCAGAGGAATACTCCGATCAGAACTGCTCACGAACTGCCCTGTCTGGAGGACGTGCATAAGAATAAATATCTGCAAGATACATGGGAAGAGAGGGGTGGCTGGAGCTAGCTGCATGGAGGGGGAAGCCTCCCCTGATGCACTGAGAGAGTGCGAGTTCAGTGCCTGCTGGCCAGGGTATGGCAAGCGAGGGGGTGGATTGCTGGCCTCTCAGGCAGCAAGGAGTTGACTCGCTTCTGAATAGGAACGGTACAGCGGCAAACTGAGCGGTGGCGTTAGGCCCTATGGTACGCCAGGGGAGCACCAGACTGAGGCTGGATATGCACCACACAACACTCGTGGAGCATCAAACTTTTGGGTAACATTGATTCAAATTCTGGTTAGGCATTCGAGAATATTTTAAAGGATTTGACTATGGATTAATAATCGCCCAAAAATGGGATTCGACGCATCCCTAATTAACACTAATGGACGACAGAATAAAACACACAGGTATTTATATGCACCATCTTCAGACATTTCACTGCACTGCATTTAGAACCATAAATGTAAATTACTGTACCTCTAAAACAATAAACTACAGAATACTGTAGTAAAATCGCATCACTTCATCATGAAACACAATAAATCCACACACTATACATGTAAAACTAACCAAACCTTTTGAAAAGAAAAAATAAAAGCCCAAAACTGATTAACAAAAGTTGAAATATATTGTATTAACAAAGTACAGTATAATTTCATTGCTGAAAACATTGTTACGTTGGCAACCAAGTTGGCGGCAGGGGATAATCACCACACGAAACAGTGGCAATGCATTTTCAAGATAACTTGCAGTAACACATGCAAACTATAACATTTTTTCGTAAAGAATATTTATTATATTTAAATGCAAGTCTAACAAATAGAACTGCAACTGTTGTTCACTGATATGTTAATAATACTACTGCTACATCAGTAGCTATTCCTGTGTATAATTTTTAAACTATGTTTTCATATAAGATTTTAAATGAGTCAAAGTAAGAATACAATATCTGGACCAAAGTATTCAGATATCCATGCAAAACTTCCCTTCAACAATCTGCTCAGTAGTAGACCCTTGGCCTTTATTACAGCTCTAACCCTGTAGGGGCGACTGTCAACCAGGTGTTGGAACATCTCCAGGGGAATGGCCGACAATTCTTCCTGCAGCGCTGTAGCAGGTGTAGTTACATGATGTGGTCAGTGGGCTTTAGCATGCAGTCTATGTTCCAGTTCATCCCAGAGGTCAGGACTNGGGGGGGGGGGGCAGTCAGTCTATTTCTACAACCCTATCATCCACAAAACATTTGCAGACTGTGCGCTTTATAGCAGGGAGCACTGTTATGTTGGAACACAGTTATCTTCAAACTGGTGCTCTACAGAAGAAAACAACACACAGCCTTTAAAAAAATGTTCATATAGCCTTCTACCTTGCAATGTGCCCTGTAGAATTACGTAAGGACCGAGTCCTTTATATGAATAACACACCCACACTGTCGCCCCTACCTCTGCCGAATTTTACAGCGGACATTATACAGGCCGGCATGATGTGATCACTTAGCATTCACCACACCCAAACCCTCCCATCAAACTACTCCCTGGTACAGCATGACATGACTCCAAATCATGCACCTCTAGTCACCCACATTGCAGGTGTGGTGCTCTTTACACCACAGAACACAACACTTCACATTCACAGGTGAAATGTGCCCTTTGTAGGCAGGTGCCCAAGATTTAAAACCCAGTTCTCATAACTTTCAGTGCATAATCATAGTGCTAGCTGCAGTTGGTGATGTGCAATGTTCCAGTACCACCTTCTATAATGCTTGGCAGTCGCTATCAGTAAACACACATGGCTTACTTGACCATGGTTTGTTTTGGTTGTGCCTTCCCATTTCCACTTCACAATCACATCTCCGATAGTCGACTTGGGCAACGTGAGAAAGTCAACTTGCGCAACTTGAGACGCAGATCATCCTACATATTTTATAAAGCAACTTCTTTCAGCATGAGCAGATGGTAAATAATGATTGCTTCAGGAAATTGTTGTTTTCAAATTACTAATGTATGTAAACTGAATCAAAATTATTCCCTTTCACCAGCTAACATTTTAAATAAATAATCTTTTTTTTTTTTTTTTGAAAGAAGAGCATGATTAACAAACTAACAGTCTGTAATAAATAAAGCACGAGTGTACAACACCACGGTTTTCAACAACAGCCTTGCAAAATGCTAACATATGAGACTGGCAGTCTAAACAGTCTGGAGAAGTCTACTTACTAGCTATGTATGTATGTATGAAAATTACATGATATCTATTGTTCACTGCAATGACAATGCTTGATGCAAATCAATTATATGTCTACCAAATATCTTGGCACAGAAGATTACCTAAATAAAAAGCTGTAGCAGCAATATCAACTACACACAATTATCAATTCAATTATCATAATTTCACCTAACTCCTGTCATGCTGAAACATTTTACACAAATGTAAAATCTACTAGGGGAAAAACAGTATAAACTTCAATTTTAAAAATAAAAGAAACGCGTTCACTTTACCTGTGTTCGTATTTACTGATTTTTAATTGTAATAATTTTTAATTGGCAATAATTTACAGTTTTTTCTCAAATATGTACATCCAATTTGATAGATACATATAAAAGTTTGGTACTAATGCCCACACTACAATTGAAAATCACGATGAGGCATAAATTAAAGAGGAAACATAGTACAAAAGACATTTTAAAATTAATTTTATAGTTCATATTTAAAATAAATGCATAAAATTTCAAATGTTGCATTATAATACTTTATTTCTGGAATCAGCCTTAAAATTAATGTACAATTAATAGGTAGTGTCAAAAAAGTGCAAAGAAAATTTAACGAAATACAATTTGTAAGCAAATGCAGCTTGACTACGTTGTACAAACTGTCGACGTAAATTTTTAATATCACTGCTCACGAAAAATGTTAAACAATTCAAACACTCGAAGTACTGAAAAATGGACCACAAGATTTCATTAAAATACAAAATATAAAAATTGTACCAACATATAATGGATTCAGGAAATACTGTACATTTAATAATTTATTTTCAACTATAGAAACTACAAGCATAGGGTGGCACAAAGTACAACACAGGAACAATACGTGTAGAAGGTGCATACCACTTATGGTCACATTTTAATCTGCAGAAAATCTATCAGTGAATACATCTACAAAGAACTTCAAATCAATGCTTTCTTAATTATACTGTTCTTTTATCAAGCTTCTGATGTTTTGACGTGCATAATTCTGCACACTGCCAGCACACTAAAAATTGTGCCAAATACGGGAAGAGCCAAAACCTACGAATCAAGTTATCCAGAATTTTGTTGTTGCCCCCATACGAACCCTCTCGCGTAACTTGGATAGTTACTGTACTTCTACCAGTGTTTACAAATTATTGGGGCACACTCAATAGCTCGCCAAAAGATTATCCTCAAGAGGTGTTATGTAAAAGATCAAACGCATCTGAATTTTATAAATGATCTTCACATGCCTACTATGTTTTTGGAACTGCCCACAGTAATTCTTAAGCACTAAAATATGTGTGAAGGGGGAAAGATTGTAATTTATAAATAAAAAATACATTATTTTGTTTACATGGAAAATTAAGCTGAAGCATATTTTTAGTTTTTGTAATGTTAAACACAAAGACAGTCAAAAATACAATTGTACTCCATTTAAATAAAGTCAGCCTTGTATCATCTACTTTTTTTCACAATTTATTATTCATTAATTTCTTTTGCACACAAGGTGTAATACAGTAAAAAATTCGTAACTTAAAATGTAAACAGAATTATTATAAACAAAATAAAGCACAAGCAATTACCTGGAGTAGGCACTATTGCAAGGAAGTTTGATGAAGATCTTGCATATTTTATCAAATATTCAGGGCACTGGAACTTAACTTGTATTAACAGTTATAAAACATCCGACTGCAGCATTCTTTAACATGCACTCTTCTTCTTTTTTTTTTTTTTGTGGTTTATATTTTAAAATAATGATACATAAAACCAGAGTGTGCAAGAAATGAAACGAGAAAACGTGTAAATGTGTACTTCAAAATATGAAACTACCTAACAAAAATCCACCTGCCATGCACACACAGAAGCATTGTTACAATAAATATCAAAGTAAAACTACTTAAATGAAATCGTGAACGAAAATGTAATAAACGTGTGTGTATGAAAAGAACACACCAACTGCATCAACAGCACTATCACACACCTACTTCAAACACATTTATAAACCTAATTTGTACCAAATTACTGTACTTTCCTAACTGTTACACAGTTGGTCACTAATAAATTTATTTTCACACTAAAAGATGCCACGCACAAATTTTACATTTCAGTGCAAACAAAGAGGCTTGCAAACACATCTTGTATATACATTCAATTTACAAACATCATCATACCCTTTAACCATATCTGAATGCTGTACAACTCCCAAAAATCATATCTTACACTTCACATTTACAGTAAATTTACAAATATCATTCACACAGCTATCATGGGGTGAAATATATTAAAAAACAATATTTTCTGATGTGTACTCTGGTATTAAGCACTTGCACAGTAGGTACTATTCAAAAAGAAATTCAATAACAAAAATAAAAAATACCTTTTTTATATTATTTTTAAAAGCACAGTTACACAGCAACATTTACAGTATCACAAAACATTTAAAAAAAAAAAAAGACGCAACAAAAAAACTGAGCACGTCAGCATCAACAAGAAATATAGGTATATAACTATAACTTAAGTTCAGCATTTCTGCCACCTTACAACTCTGCTCACGTATAGGTAAGCTTTGCCGATGCAGATACCATACCCTACATTAAATACTCTGCCATCTTAGATTTATTTGCACTTCTCCATAACTTCTTTATCAAATTATGCATAAAAAACAGTCACAGTATACGACACAGGCAAATGTACTTGTGAAACTGTGTAAATGTCATTCCCAGCTGCAATGAATGTGTACAAATGCATAAAGCATGTAATATTTCATATTTCATTTTATTCCAGAAATTGTAATAAATATCACTTCAGTGTTTTTAGGGCACCACCAACGAATATTAGGTAAATCACACCACTTTGACAGACTAGATATCAGAAGTGGTGCCACTTTACTTCCTCGAGTACGACTAGCTAGACCTGTAAGTACTACCATTTCATCAGGGATTGTCAATATGCATGTCAATAGCCAATTTAGTATTTGGTATTTACAGTTTACCTATAAGCCATTGGCACCTTCATAAAAAGTACAATTGATCTGAAAACCACACAAATCTTTAGGAAGCAAGAGTACATTCCTGAAAGGACTATAAAAAAATTTGGGAAAGTATTTACATTAACAACAATCTGGAAAGATTGCTACTCTCAGTTGTCACTTAAAAGCTATAGTATCACACAATCGAGAAGTGCAAGTCAAAAAATTTCAAACAATTACCATAATTACTTGCATAATTGTCGCACAAATTATACGCAATTTGAACCACAAAAGCCCGGGGTGCAATTATGAGGGGAAAATGTTTTTTGGCCATATACTTAAAAATTGCTTTGTATTACTGAATTAAATCTGATTTATTCAGGCACATTGTAAGTCGGAACGAATCTGTTCCACTTACTGGTTCTCCATTCCACAGATTCTTGACACTGGTAAGTGGGACTGAGAAATAGTGTCAAAATCTCAGTTTACTAAGACTGAAACAGTAACACACTAGTCACACAGAGAAATACATGAAAGCGGGAAATTAATTGCCTACCAACATGTTCCCAGTTATTACAAATAAGTAATACTTTCACATTTGAAAATTGGTTAACGTCTTGAGATTCTACGACTACAATAAAACTGTATCGATGTCTAACCGCATATTTCTCTAAAGTAAACAACAAAAATAAACAGTCTGTAGATGTATACCTCTGATATATACAACTCAGATTTGGAATAGTAGATTATGGCAGACCATGGAAACTGAAGCACTCGTGGGGCGGTGAACTGGTGGAACACGATTTAATAAGACGTTCAGTGCAACTTGGTGCCATATCTCTGGAGTCCAAGTACATAAATAACTGTAGAAGTTATGTGATGTACACTTCGTAGGAGCATACAAGTAGCAAAACTGTTGTTTTTAAAATAATATGGTGCATTTAATTTTCAAGCACAAAAATTAAAAAATGAAATTTTGATGCAACAAATAAATGGGGAAACTAAAATACCAACCTAAGCATGACAAAACATAGGTGCAACCATTATGTGATGGCAACAATTATGCTAGTAAACATGGTATGCTAAAAAAATTAAGTGATGGGCGAGTTTGATTTTTACAGCTTCTAGTCGAGTCAAGTCGGGTTCAGTAGAAATTTGTTTTTTTTAGGTAAAATAGAGTTTGCACCATAAATGTAAATATGTACCTATGTACATGGGTATAACACCTGCCCCTTATAACTTCCTTCCCTTCTTATAGTCACATTTTACCAGGAAAAATGTTTGTGACTAGTTTCTACCAATAATAATAATAACAATAATTCTTTGCCTGGGTAAGTGATTCACAGTGCTACGTTTCCCTCTCGCTGACGAGTGAATGACTATGGTAGGAATGGTTAATGTCAGCCGCGTGATTCTGATAAAAAAATATATAACTGTTTAGAGGGAGGGTAGCTTTCAGGCTGGTCTGTCAGCATGCCACCGGGAGGGCGGACAATTAGATTTAAAGTTTTAGTTACCTAATAGTAGTTTTTTTAAACACATATTTTTAAGAAAGTAATAAGAAGATAAGCAAAGTAATGACAAGTTTACCATTATGCATATTTCTGCTGAAGGTGTGGCGTGCCACCAGGCGAAGGCTTTTCATGTTTAAATACAGTACGTCCTACAGTAGTTAAATGTTATCTCATGTCGCCCAGAGTTGCAGCAAAGAGGAAGCACTTTGCTGGGAAGCAAAATGGCTCAAGTCATGAATATAACCCCCACCAGATATTATCACAGCTGAACATCACAAAATGTGAATCAAGTGTAAAGCATGTAGTCGAGTTATGGTTTTTATTCTGGCGCAACTTTAGCAGTTTAGCAACGTAAAATTGATTTGCAAGACACGAAAGGTGATTGTTAGGTGTGAATAATTGTTTTTTATAACCTAAAAGCAATGCGATTTGACTTGCACATTCAGTAGCTCAATGTCCGCTGTAAAAAAACTTGACTCAAGGGACAAGTCAAACTTTGTTGTATTAACTCAACCCATAACTAAAAAAAATTCTTCAGAAAAGAAAACCAGCAAAAAATTTAATGATGTTTGAACCTACAAATATGCTACAACATAAAAATTAAAACTCGTCGGAGATGTTCAGTAATGCTTAGCAACGGCTGGTAGCTATGGCACACGAATGACTATGGCATAGCCAACAAAATTGTGATGAACGAATGCATGCCTGTTTCCACAGAAAATATACAGTATTTTTCTTTCCTAATTACACAAGAGATATATTGATGTGTATTCTATCATAACTTGAAAATTCAGGGCCTTCTTAACATCCCACTTAAAAATCATTAAATCAAGGACTTTCAAGAATCTTCAGATATATAAGAAAAACTCATCAATCAGGAGTTAAAGACATCAATGAAGGTAGTGTACTTGGCACATTTTAGAGTTTTTCTATTTATGCATGAAAGTGCATTAGGCACCCTCAACCTACAAGGCTATTTCTGACCATTTCTCGAACAGCGCTTACAGGTACTTTTCAATCAGCCAATTATTTTCATGTGGGGTGTGAAATATGTTTTACACAATAATAATACAAATGTGCAAACATAAAATTTTTTCATAATTTTTAAAGTGATTCACATTAAGTTTCTTAGTAAAATATTTTGCACACTAAAAGTGTGTGTGATTTTGTCCGTAGCAAGTAGTAACCAGTTCTGGTCAGCACCAATACATTACCACACCAGTGCTTTGAGGCAGTGCTCAGTTACCTGCATAAATGCAGTTGCTCCTTTACTCAGTAAACACTTGACTGCACAATGGAATGAAAAAACTGTGCGCTTCCTTCACCACGTTAGTTGAAAATAAAGATGGAGACTGCAAAGCATGTAAACAAACTTGACACACTTTAACTTTACTTTGTGTAATTTAATGTTAATGTACATAAAATTTTGATATGTGGTTACACTAATTAAGGGCACCATTAAATTACTTTTAACTCTCTAACGTAACCTGCGACACGTTCCTGCCAGCAATTGACAACATATCAGGACACAGTCAGCACACCAAGTGTTTGTGCTTCAGACCACGTCAAGTTGATGAGATTCAAACCCTAAGCACTATTCAGTATCTTACTTTTTTTTTTGTGCACAAACGTGTAACAATAATGTTTCCATTGACCCACTCACTTTATACATTAGTCAAGTGAAAATGTGAAATTGTTAGGAACCTAAATACATAACTGTACTAACACGTCAACTCTCACTCGTGTGCATAAAGTAAACGAAATGTACAATAAATAATTTCAAAATACATAAACTAAAATATCAAACTTTTAAATAATGCTGTCAACTTTGCTGGGAGCATGCCAATAGGTGTTTCCGTGATATGCAGTTAGGAACAGAGGATTTATTTTAAGGCTGATTCCCTACATGTTGAAATTAACTGTGCACAGCCTTTGCTGGCTTACACACTGCTAACTATACCCAAAATGTCAAATCCCAGTTTTCTTTACTGTTCACACCACTATTGCAGCGATTCAATGCTTCCCAGGGCTGCAAATAAATGAATGCACATTTCTAAAAAATTTCAAGACTGTTAAAACATCAAACCACAGGAGACAAGATCTGTTTTGGCAGGTAAATTTTCTACAGTTAAAACTCAAAATTACGACAATTCACAGTTCACAGGAAAATGGTTGGTACTTCGNTGGCAGGTAAATTTTCTACAGTTAAAACTCAAAATTACGACAATTCACAGTTCACAGGAAAATGGTTGGTACTTCGAAAGAGTCATTTAATTTTGGACAGATTCTGATCCAACCCCATCCCGTATACACAAAAACTGCATTAGAATTTTACTTTACCTAGGCTCTTTTTGTACAGTTTTAGCAAAAAAAATTACATATGATATTTGTTAAATACATTCAAATAGTCCCAGTGAATTGACTCTTAGATCTACATACTTATAAGATCAAATTTGACTTATTTTGATTGACTTTGATCACTAAAAAGTCAAAAATTGCATCTCTGTTCAATTTCTAGAGCAAAAATAACACGTTGATTTAATTAAATATTAATTTATGTCAATATTTTTANTGGCAGGTAAATTTTCTACAGTTAAAACTCAAAATTACGACAATTCACAGTTCACAGGAAAATGGTTGGTACTTCGGAAGAGTCATTTAATTTTGGACAGATTCTGATCCAACCCCATCCCGTATACACAAAAACTGCATTAGAATTTTACTTTACCTAGGCTCTTTTTGTACAGTTTTAGCAAAAAAAATTACATATGCTATTTGTTAAATACATTCAAATAGTCCCAGTGAATTGACTCTTAGATCTACATACTTATAAGATCAAATTTGACTTATTTTGATTGACTTTGATCACTAAANGCAAAAAAAATTACATATGCTATTTGTTAAATACATTCAAATAGTCCCAGTGAATTGACTCTTAGATCTACATACTTATAAGATCAAATTTGACTTATTTTGATTGACTTTGATCACTAAATGCATCTCTGTTCAATTTCTAGAGCAAAAATAACACGTTGATTTAATTAAATATTAATTTATGTCAATATTTTTAAGTATTCCGAGAGAAATTATACTTCACACAAACATATAAGGCAACCCCCCTTCCCCCTGGTGCTAAAAATGCCTACCAACAGTACGCCCAGTAGCTTGTAGCGAGTACGAGCTACATTTTCACTGGCCTCATGCAGGAAAATCGGTTGATTTTTTTAATAATATTAACTAATTAGCAATGGTCAATCACCCTGTCCTTTGCAGGCATCATACACTCGACATACGGGTGGTGAAAGGTAGATGTGCTAATGCAGTTTCAATTGGCGTTACACCCTTCGCTGTCGCTCTGAACAAGCGGTGTCCCGACCATATCAAGGTGAATAATGAGGGGAAGGTTGCTGGTTTGCCCTCCCTCCGGCGANGCTGAACAAGCGGTGTCCCGACCATATCAAGGTGAATAATGAGGGGAAGGTTGCTGGTTTGCCCTCCCTCCGGCGAGACAGAGAACTGCGTGCACACCCCACCCCATCAATACTGTGTTTCTGGTATTATCAGAATATTTTACCAGAAGTTATTAATTACTTGGTATTTGCTTTCATTAAGTATACAGTAAACTCTCAATTCTAAGATCTTTCATAGTTACCTGGGATTATTATTTTGAAGCGTTCGTTATTGGAAAAACCATTACAATTAAATTATATTTCACAGTTCCCCAAAAAAGGGTTGCTATTCTAGTGCTCCTAGACATGAGAGTGGACTGTAGTTGATTGTGGGTGTCTTTTCAGTGTGTCTTCAGTGAAACGTAATCTTGGCACACCACTTCATAACATAGCCTGATCCACCATTGAAGTACAGCAAAAATTTACATTCCCGGGTTTAAGTTGGTTGGTTTTGGGAAACATGAACGATTCTGCAGATAAACTATTTTATATCAATGGCAGACAAACGCAATTCGCAATTGTCCAAAAATGTTCATACATGAGTTGAGGAGATACTAGGATTACAAACAGTATGTTTGTATGTTTTATAAATAATATATTCAAGAGCAGTTGCTGATTTAAAATGTTTAAAATATGAATGTAAAAAAAACTATAAACACCGTTTATAGTGCAAGAATAACTTTATTTTATAGAAAAAATTTGTGTGGGAATGTTGCTAAAAATGTTTAACCAAGTTNGTTTATAGTGCAAGAATAACTTTATTTTATAGAAAAAATTTGTGTGGGAATGTTGCTAAAAATGTTTAACCAAGTTTACTCGCATCTGTACAAACAGCGAAATATTTATTACATTTTATTCTTTTAGCAAAGTTAAAGCTTCCCAAGTCTCTTAGTGTTATGTTTTTCTGTACAAACAAAATTTTTCACTGCTCATCAAAACAATATGCAATTTAAATTGATAATTGCCTCATAAGAAAGAATTGTCCAGTTACATTGCTGCGACGCTACAGACAGTTTTACTTTTCAATTTAAAAGTGGGGAAGAAAATTAAAGTATTTTTTACCTATAAGTACATGGTAAAATTTCACAAATATGTATTGAAAGATAACAGAACTGCGAGATAGTCATCTGAACTATTTATTTTCGTGATAGATTAAAAACCCTGAATTAAAAAAGAAAAGACGCACGCACATGCACACACACACACGCACACACACACATATGTAACACAAAAATACATATAATGCCACACACAGTAATATACTGTATGCAACTGCATGGCAGTGAATATAATACCATACTTTACAGTGAATGGGGACGAACTATCAGAATGTACAATTTTCAAACAAATCTGCACATGAAAACAACTGAAAGTACACGCGTGCAATGTGAAAATTAACTGGGAAGTAATTAGAGTGTAGGAGTGGGATAGAGGTTATGTGCAAGGTACGTAGTACCACAAAGACACGCAGGTGCTGAAGTTATTAAAAAAACCAGTTCCACATTAATCTGAATCACATGCTTCAGACCTCCAAACTTCTAACTTTTGATAGAATACAAGTACAGTGTTCCAACTTTTGTTTTATCCACCGTATAACACTTGTTCAAACAACAACCGTGTATTGCCTTTCTTCCCTTAGCACTTCGCTGCACCGTACGTTAAAATTAACATTGCCATATTAATTAAGCAAGTGTATATCTCGTCCACTTTGGCTATACTGCACCTCGTAGTTGGCTAACACATTTGAAGGCAGGCACTGCATTGTTTACGAGTGTCATTGTTAAAGTAGTGCATTTACAGAAGGTACACACAAGAGGGCCTTTGCTTGCATATACAGCACTACCTTGTTAGCACGAACCTGGTTAATGTGAAGTTCCCATTAATGCAATGCAGATTTGTGGTCCTTGATAAGAAACACGCATTTAAATTATATACTTTGTTTAGTAAAAAATACAATTGATATGTAATGCAAATTTGTTCATGCCCCGCAGAAATAAAGTGCTATTTAATTTGTGTGGTTAATACAAAACACCACAAACCAAAACATACCTGCAACTTACATTTACCGTTAAGTGAAAATGTAAACAATCACAGCGCCAAAGATGTAACAAAACAACACAATCCACGCTACATGAAAGAAAATTCTAGCCCCTGGCACAGAAATGTGTAATTATGCATTATGCGACTACTGTTTCATGCATATCAATTATTTGCATAGTCGGACGCCTACAATATTTTGCTTTGTGTGGTTAGCTTAGCAGGAAGACAATCTGACATAGTCACTGCAATTGGCCTAAATATTTATCTTGTAACAGCAAGCGCAGAAATATTAAATAAAAATTGTTTTCAGAGTGTGAAAGTTGTTTAGTGCCGTGTAATGGCTACGAAGTGCAAGCAAAACAAATTTACATCGGACGAAAAACTGAAAATTATAAATGAAGGGAACAGCTGGGGGAAAAGAAAAACTGAAATTGTAAAACAGTTCAAATCTTCTTTGTCAACGATAATTAAAAATTGTGAGAAAATCATTGGTGTTTGTGATGTTGCAGCTGCTCTGAAGGATAGAAAAAGACTCTGTGGTCCCAAATATGCTGTAATGGAAGACAAACTTCTGGAGAGGTACCATGGAATGCATACTGCAAACTTGTGCCTATCTCGGGTCCGTTGATTCACCAAAAAGTTGACTACATTCACTAAGGTTAGGAATATCAGACTATAAATTTAGTTGTGGTTGGCTGCAGAATTTTGAAGATTGTAATAACCTAGTGTCTACGATTGTGTGTGGAGAGTTAGCTACAGTTGATAAGGAAAACGCAGGAAATTGGTTGGAATCTGTGACACCAGTACTTGAGCAATACAGACCAAAGAAAATTTTTAACATGGACGAAACACGTATTTTAGACAACCACTTACCCAATAAAACATTTGCTTGCAAAGGAGAGAAGTGGTATGGGGGGAAAAAGAGCAAAAAGCATGTCACAAGTGCTCTTGTGTTGTAATCAAGATGGAAGCATAAAACTTTGCCCCCTTGATGTGGGTAAATTTCACAAACCTGCATAGATACTCAAGCTAGATCAAAAGATAGCCCGTGCAAACAAGAAGATTTTATTGCTGCTGGATAGATGTGCAGCACATTCTGCTGAAAGGTTGAAGTTGGAAAATGTGACGATATTCCTAACAAACACAACAAGCTTGATCAGGGTATCATTCAGAGCTTCAGGAAAAAATTCAAAACACATCTTGAAGTTTCTTCATTCGTCAGCTAGAGCTGCAGAGGAAATCCAACCTACAGTGGAATGTTGGATGCAGTTCAAAACATATCCATGTCCTGGATGATGTAACAAGCACAACAATTCCAAACTGCTTCAGGAAAGCTCGACTTGGTGTAAAGGATGACGTAGTTGGAGGTGAAGATGAAGTCAGTGTTGAAGGATGGGAAGAGTTTGAACAACAGTTTCAGTTACAGGAGAGGTTTGATGAATTCTGACATGTGGACGACAATGTTGCAACATCTGCTTCACCGTCAAACGAGCATTTAATATGTGCTGAATCTTCTCACACTGTGGAAGAAATAAGTGTGAAAATGAGGGGGGTGAAGGAGGAGGAAGAAGACAAAATGTGTTCATTTCCCATTAAGGAAAATGCCAGCAATGCACTGGCTATGCTGGAAAATGTCTTATCAAACACTGATGTTGACGAAGATACACTTGTAGCATTTGACAACCTTTGCTCGGTTGTGGGAAATGCTTATAAGTCAAAGGTTGTACAAAAACAAATTGACAGGTTTTCGTAACTGTAAAATTTGTCAAGCATATCTGTTGCACTAAGTGCTTATAAATAAGAGACTGCAGATAAAAACTGACACCATTTAAAAATCAACAGAGGTATTTTCTTAAGATCAAATATGTATAATTTGTGAAATAATCTGAATTACTTAATTTATAATGTAAGAGGCTAAAATTTATTTTGGTGCATGTTAATTACATGTTGCCAAATTATCTCTTATTTAATGTGTAATATTGCATTTTTTTGCTATTATTTAGTTACATTTTTTCTCATATTTTTTTAATACAAACCTCATTACAAAGTGTCGAATTTCAGGGCCTCTCATGTTTGTATTAATGAGATTCAACTTTAACAGTTATTAATAAAAATTGATTTCCGATGTGCATTAGCATTATCACTTTCCATGGCCAAACTAGACACACCTTATAAGCAACATTCAGAATGCTTTTACCATTAACACCGCTTTCCTCACGGAATAACGCGTGCTACAGTTTGTACTACTTACTGTACGTCAAGTACTCATTCTGACAGATCAAAATGATTCCAACAGATGAACATTACAGAAGTTTGAAATAAATCTGTATATTAAAATTTATACAGCACTGCAAAAACTGTTTCCAAAATACAATACAAACATACCTGGCAATAAATTACTTCCCTTGGGGGAAAAATTATCTATATCCTTTACAATGTTTTTAAAATTGGTTGTTTAGGCATCTGGACAATATGAAACCAGACAAAATGCCAAACTCAAAACTATTTATTTACTGTGGCAATGCTGTACAACTTAATTACATGTACACTCTCCAAATCCACCATATCTACACAAACACACGTCTCTGCAAAAACATATGTACTGTATTCAAGCCAAATGAAGTACAAGTTAGGGCATCACGAATGAAAAACTGTGAGCCTGTCTAAATGAACCCGAATGACTCGGTGGCAGAACACTGGCGCGGTACACCTAAGATCCTGGATTTGATACTAAATAAAAGTTCACATTTTTACACCGGTACAGACAGTAAATACAAAAAATTACAATTTGATAAAAATTTTAAGACACAGAAGATCATGTATACGTTTCTCCTCTGCAAAACCATATCTAGAATAACCAAACAAATATCACAACGCTCATGTCAACCTATAGATTCCCCTTGCACTGAGTCAAGTCTCCCAAACACCCAATTGAGTTGGCCACACAGCAGCTTGAAGTTTCTGAAGTTGATAGAGTTCCATGAATTACCTTCTAGTTGTCAAGATGCTAATAATCAGGAACGGTTAAAAATCATTATAAATTTAGAAGTAGTAGATTTGATACTATATCCATATCTGAATGTCTAATGTTGTAATGTTACATTTGATAAGAAGTTATGGCAGGGTAAAAGAAAATCAAAGATGGTGTTTCACTAAACATCTAATACATAGTATGTTTTTAAAATAACCTTTAAAAGTTTCAAGCAGTGATTATCAACCAAACACTACCAAACTAAAGCTGTCTAGTGTATTTCTCAGTTACAAAACGTTGCTTCAATGTACCTTTTCTCCACTACACTTCACCAGCTACAAAGTTTTACTGTCAACAACAGACCAAAAGCTAAAAAAAAATATTCTGCTTTGCTATCAGATGATTTCCGCATATGTAACGACACGAACAATCCTATGCAGTTTGGTGTCAACAGTTCTAAAAACCAGCCAAGATTTCTTCACCATCTATGCTTTCATGGTGGGAGGATCACAAATTACAGCTGCAACAACAAAATGTGATGGCAGTGCTGATTACCTAAGGAAGTTACAAGACATTTCATCTCGGAAAGCGCCACCCCAAAACTAGATATTTGTTTTTGCCACCTAGGAAAGTTGCATTAATTCGCACCGTACCCTCCTGCCTCTCATATTATAGGAGTTGGGTACTACACCAATGAATACAACTATTCCACAATGCTTTACTAAAGCAGTTTAAATCGGAGAATGAATGCTGAGGCAACTCACCAACACGCCCAGGAAAGACTCACCTCAACAACAGGCTAGAATCACCCTGCAGTCTTATTAAGCTGTGCCCAGATATATGTGCTACACTGAGATACCAGTAATACCACAGTACCATTCTCGCATCGCTCACAGTGAAACTTGTGGTGTTTTAGATCTTTCCACAATTACAATACTTTGAAATTAGAATACTGAATATAATTTGTCAGACCAAAACAACACAAGCCACAGCTCCATGCTGACAATGACACAACCACTCTGTAATACTGTAGAAAACCATACTCCTCCTAAGTGCCTTTGTCCACGATAAGTACAGCAGAACACATTGAATTCCTATTGGTTCACCAAACTGAGAGGTAAACACTCAAATGTTTGCAAAAACAAAATGTGTACAGCACAGTGACTTACCAACCACTGGGAGTATGCATTCTTGAACGTGAAAACAATCTTTGGTAAAAACAAATAAACAAAAACAATAACAGCTGTGCCCTGTGACGCTTATCACACAATGTCCATTGCAATAATAAACTATGTTCAGTGCACAGTGGCAAGAGGTCTCCAACATTGCTGGCAATGTGGTCCAGTGCAGCATCTTCGTGACAAGATTTCCTCTGCGGGAAGCCATTCACAGCACAGCAGAGTTGTCGACCAATGGAGACAGGGGACTGATACCATCATGCTTCTTGCTCAGTTCCACCTCATAATGGACCTCCATCGACAAACCTGCACATGAATAATTTGCTACTAGCATATCACTTCTAAACATTATTATTTATCAATCATTTTTGTATATTTAAAAGATACTGTTGTCTTAATCTACAACTTAAATGACTGCACAGACTCGGAAAATAGCTGTTCAGAAACACAACAGAAAACATTTTCTTAAGCATAAAATATAAGGCCATTTTTGAAGCTGGATGCACTACTGACCACTTTACAAATACGTATTTTAATGAAAGGATGCGAGTGGAAAGTATGTCAAACATTTTAACAACAATCATCAATGTCAGCAACATTGGTTCCTTTAGATAACAACAGTAGTGTGTTCAAAGTAAGAAACAATGAGGTATCAAATATTTGTGTTTGCCCATCAACATTTCGTACACTTGTGACTTTACTTTCTGATACTGTCTAACCCCTTATATTATTATGTACTGCCAATATCAATCCATTTTACCTATTCATTTTTTTTTTTTTTTCTAAATTTGTTTACATTTGTAAAATGAGTAGTGGAATAAATATTCTGCTGAACACTGCTAAAGTTACACTTTAGTGCAACCCACTTAGCATCTCCCACATGAGGTGTCAGCCCAAATTTATATATTGTGGTGAAATATTGATGAATAAAAGATGTAACAAAATGAAAACAGCATCACTTATTTTGCCCAGCAGAGTATCATACAGCTATAAGATAGCTACATACTTTATACATATTTGCTGTTTGTATACAGACAGTCCTCTACTTTTAGACATTCGACTCTTGTACAATTCCCACTTTCGTACATTGACTAGGCAGCCTGTCCAGCCGTGCTAGTGCATGCGCACGCTGGTGGCAGGGACGCAGAATGTGCCTTGCAGAGAAAAGGGGGGGAGGGGGTGTCCTTGCCCTTTGCACGCCTTACAGGCAGCTGGTGTGCTAGTTTATATTGCTTTGCTGTCGTCAAGCCGGTGATTACTTCACGTGTGAAGTGAACCAATTAGAGGTTTGTAGCTATGCTGTTTTCAGTATATTTTAATTTAATTTAACAGTTATCACTAGAGGAGAAAATTAAATTAAAACAAATTACTTAATAATAATTAACATTTATCAAGCAGGTATCAGACAAATGAAACAAAAAATGCTCTATTTTGTTTTCATGGAAAGTATGTAAAAAATTTTTTTTAACTTATTTTATTAATTTAATTATATTTAATGTTGCAAATATTTGTAGTTTAAAAATTACAAAATTAAATGGCGGGAATACTTTATTGGTACAACAAAAAATAGGGAATGAGAAAAGAAATTACCATGTTACAATAATTTTTTATTAATAAAAATTTTTGTGGCAAAACAATATTAATAAAGCATTATTCAAAAAGGATAGTGCAAAAGGTTGCGACATTNAATTTTTTTTAACTTATTTTATTAATTTAATTATATTTAATGTTGCAAATATTTGTAGTTTAAAAATTACAAAATTAAATGGCGGGAATACTTTATTGGTACAACAAAAAATAGGGAATGAGAAAAGAAATTACCATGTTACGATAATTTTTTATTAACCTTCAAGCGGGCGCGCGTAGTCGAATCGACCGCGCTTAGTACATTTTCGTTCATATTACTATTATNCCCATACGTCTTTTCGGTTACGCGCGCCCGCTGCCGTTACAAATGACCGCGCGCCCGCTTGAAGGTTAATAAAAATTTTTGTGGCAAAACAATATTAATAAAGCATTATTCAAAAAGGATAGTGCAAAAGGTTGCGACATTNTTAATAAAAATTTTTGTGGCAAAACAATATTAATAAAGCATTATTCAAAAAGGATAGTGCAAAAGGTTGCGACATTCCTACCCATGTGCATCTAGCAAGTCACCTTGTCTAAGGCCAATGATATGTATTTTTTTCCCTTCGTGGCCACCCGGGAACTTGAATGTTAACTCACCGTCGTTGTTCGCTAAATATTCAGTGAAAACCAATACCTGTATTCAAAACACACATGACTGGCACTGCGTCTTGTTCGGGTACTTAAACATGAGTTTAAATAACTCTATCCCTCTTGTAATCGCAGCTTCATTCACATCCCACAAGACGAAAATGGTTTCCGTAGTGAAGACTACCACAAGTCTAATTAATCCTCCATGTGAGAATCATAGCTTTTGCCACGATTCGCAATGACTAAAGCCCCTCGCAACTCTTTCAAGAGTCTATAATCAATAATGGAGGCGGAAACCGCAGCTTTGGCCCGCGAATCCGCTAGGACTTCTGTCGCTCACGACGACTCTCCTCCCAATAATACGTAACACATTTTCACTCCTCATCTCTCCGAGCCAAGGGGAGCCCGATGCCAATCAGCGCCCTCCAGTCTAGACAATAGTGAGCCTTCTTCCTCAATTCCAGGTGACCCATTTATTCTATTTTATTATGGTTTTCACATTTTGTAATTTGGGTGCTTTACTACCCAGCTACCAAAAATCATTATAATTACCCTAATAGTTACAACTTTAATATTTAATCACTCTACGGGGTTCACACCAATACATGCCCCTTACAAGCATAGCCCTAGACAGGACAGAATGCTCTCACGGCTCTTGAAGGCTGACCACCTACGTCTAACAAAACACCAGCATAAGGTCCCCTGCTCAGGACTGCTTCCNTCTCACGGCTCTTGAAGGCTGACCACCTACGTCTAACAAAACACCAGCATAAGGTCCCCTGCTCAGGACTGCTTCCTCGGCCATGAAGCCATATATTTCACACAACCCTCCTACCTGTCATCTCCCTCAAAATAAAATCCTAGAATTAAAATGGCAAATACAAAGTTACACAAATAAAACTTACCTTACCCTACTGATGATTACAAACACATACCAATNGAATTAAAATGGCAAATACAAAGTTACACAAATAAAACTTACCTTACCCTACTGATGATTACAAACACATACCAATTTGAATGACACTCCTAAGACAATTATAACTAATTATACCTAAATCATATTCCTATTAATTTACAATCAGGGCCCAAAATGGCCTGTTGCAAAGTAAAGCTGATTTATCCATGCACCATCATTTTTGACGTGTATACTGAAGCAATAAAGAAAAATATGATCTTTTGTTTTCTATTTTGGTAAGAAATCTAAGTACACAATGAAAATCTAAGCAAAATGGAAATTTGAAGTTTACTGAATATTTAGTGCTTGTCAAATGTTAGTTTAGGGAGCGTCCATAAATTACGTGAGGCGATTTTGATGATTTTTCGACCCCCCTCCCCCCTTGGTGAGATGTCGTGAGATTTTTCTCGACCCCCTTCCCCCCCTCTAATCACACGTGAGATTTTTCAAAATTCGTATTTTTTGTGTAAATACGTTAATCCGTGATTGATTTATTAAAAAAAAACATAATTTGCTTAATTATTTTTATTTAAGACTAGTTAAGACTAGTATTTAAGATTTATAATTACGTAGTCTAGAATCACAGTGAGAAAATCAAACAATACAATACTTAAGTAGAAACTACATGAATTTGTTAAAGAATATTTATTCTAATTCTGTTCACGGGGACTCATGTACTCTAAACCGTTGTCGCTTGCACATAGAAGCTCAGTAACTTGACGTGTGACAATTCTTGAGGGTCGTACTTTGCGCGCTGTTGCAGCTAGTGCACTCTGGACTGCACGCCGATGCTCTGCAGCTCTTATGATGGATGAAAAGTAAATATTGCACGTACTGCAGCATCTCTTTTCTAGATCACCACGTACACTTGGGCAATAGAGGTCGTAGGGCATGCTGATGAAGGCGTGCAAAGGTTGAATCGGTAGGCAGTGGCGAATCAAGAAGGGAGCGAACGACTTTCCGTCATGCTCTTCAGGGTCCGGGACCGTCGGATGCCCATCAACCTGATTGATAGGGTATGGAGGTGGCAGAAAACGGTCTTGAAGAATCATATGTAGAGCACTCCGGCGTGGGCTACAGCAGTCCCGATCATCACATTTCACAACCTGAAGCAATAATTAAAAGCAATTCATTATTTTTAACTCTAAATGAAAATACACTCGTTAGTGCTCAAGCTCGTTAAAAAATTTCAGAAAAAATTAAAAAACCACGCATGAAATCGTGGTCAAAATATAAGGGAAACTACTGTAAAAATTCATACGAAAAGAAAACAATACATTATTAAATGTGAACAAATTGCCGCGTACCTGAAGTAAATATTGGCTCTCTCTAACATGCTCGGTGTACCATTCTTCGGCTGGAAGGTCTGGGACGCTGGAAGTGTCATTATTCGAGTCTATGTATTTAGCAACGACTTCGTGTCCGTCAATGCACACTGCAGACCATATTTCAGTCAAAATTTTCCCTGCCTTTATGAAATTATCCTTTTCCAGACTAACGTCTACTGCTCTGACGCTGGAGTCAAGATTAGTCTCAAAAGAGTCATGGGGAAGAACAACACCCGTTAGCTCTCGACTGAGTGGAGCCATGCACCTCTCTACTCTGTTGAAAGCACTTCTGCCAGGGGCATTAGTCACAATGAATATTGCATCCAGATCATATTTTTTGAAATGCTCTATAGCGTGTGCGATCACTTTGCGATATCGTAGGTTCTCGTCGGGACCGCCATCACTCGAAATGATAAGGACAGGCTTAACTTCGGCGTCGCCGTTTTTCATAAAGTTGTAAAAAGGATCAAGGGTTATAACAGTGTCCAAATTTTGAGCGTGACTAGTTGCAGTTGACGAAGAGTGCTTGCCACTTCGGGTTGCTATATAAGTTGGTCCACTGTATGAGACGGCTTCTGGCTGACCCATCTCATTGGGCTTCACTTCACAAAGAGCATACACGCTCGGAATCAATTTATGCCTTGAAGCAATCACAAAGTCGTGATCTGGCAGTGACACTTTGTATTCAACGTGCATTAGCAAGGGCGCCTGCTTGTTTGCCGCTGTGAGTCCTATGGGAACACGGGCTTTATCATCCTGAGATAAAAAAGTCACGGAGTGAGGGCCAAGTACTGAGGCTACTGTCTCCAGAGACCTTATGGAGGTCACACAAAAGTATTGGTCTTGGTGTGCTTTGTGATGGTCAGCTTCAGGATGGCTCAGCTTCACTGGAACAGTCGCTACGTGGCGCTTAGCCTCACGCGTATCTGCCCATCTAGGCAGCAGTCGAATATAAGTAGCACTTCGGGAGACATTGAACCCCAGCTCAATTAGTTTATTAGTGAGCTCTGAAAGCGTATGGACAGTGCGAACTATCTCACAGCGACGCCGCTCTTCAGCAGATGCACCAAACATAGCTAAATCAACTATTGCTTTCAGTAATTCAAGCTGCTCTTTTTCTAAACGGGGACGTCCAGGGCCAGCACTAGGCGTCAACGACTTCGACGCATCGGGATTCTTAGAACACAATTCAATTATTTTTTGCCATTTATTTTTCCTGTGCTTCATAGCGTACACTCTCTGTTTTTCTTTAAGCTTCAGCTTCTTTTCACAATCATCGATTCCCTGCCGCAAGTTACGTGCTTTCTCGTGTTCAGTGCCGTCAGCGATGAAAGACCCTTTACGCGTTTCCGTCACATCCAGCTCCACACGCAGTTTAGCAATTGTTCCCTTCATAATGTCTTGTGCTGGAGTGGGACGCACAGCGGATGGTGAGGAGTTCGACGTGATTTCATACTCATCGTCACTGATCACGAGAGGCTGAGTTTTGC